>OX461812.1:17348045-17948045 GCA_949802685.1 Dicyrtomina minuta | reverse complement strand
ATCAATCAGGTAAGTATTGGATCCAAGAACTGTCCAAGAATTAAACTTCAACAATCCCAGCAATCAAATACGGAATTGCCAAAAATTTCAGTAAAGGTCACAGTTCAGGTCATCAACCAAGAAATGGATCTTGATACGTACAGTGACCAGAATAATAATTGTGCAGAAATAAGAATTTTCAAATTTCTTCAAGAAATGAGGAAGATCCGAATTTCGGAGTCAAGACTGGGAATGCGGGTAGCAGTCAAAAATGATTTATTTATAATGACGGTCGATAACGTAAAAAATATCTGCTGTGTCGGACCAAAGCTGGCACAGCAGATATTATTTATTGTACTGTGCCGGCTTTGGTCTTGGTCTTGGCTTGGTTAAAAATAGGGTGTCTTCCGCTATAGGTATGTTGTGTAACTTGAAGAAATATCTTGATACTAATATTTTTATTATTATGCTCAATGCTTATGTTCTCTCTATAGTTGACTACTGCCCCCATGTATATGCTGTGCAAATCCAAAGAGAGTTACAGGTTTTACAGAATAAAATAAATAGGACAATTATTTTCTTCATGGGCACTGCTAGTAATACAAAAGAAAACATTATTGGAGAGTGCCAATATATTATCTGTATCTGAAAGAATTATGTATTCCTCTACGATGTTTGTTTTTAATACATTAAAACATGGTTTAAGTGTTTCGAATTTTTCTGAATGGTTTGTAAAGAAGGAGTTTGCTCGTTCAACTCGTTCTAGTGAAATGTTCTTACTGGAACATCCTTGTAAGTTCAAATCAAAATCTTTCGAAAAATCATGTGTATATTGCCCTATTAAGTATTAGAATCATTTAACTGAGTGTGTAAAATGTGATGATGGTGTACTGTGTGACAATTTTAGGATTAGACTAAATGATTTTGTTTTTAGGAATCGTCGAAATCCGCCTTAATGAACTGGATATATTTGATGTATTTTTGGTAGCAACTTTTTATTCCTTTGATGTAATGTTAAATATTTTGTGTGTCTACCTAATTACACCTTCGCGTATTTTTGATCTTTCTTAAATTATTTAAATATTTAGACAGTGTCAATCAATACTTTGTATTGCATGATTTGACACTGAAATAAAGCGAAACTTCAAACGTTGATCGTGCTCTGTGCCAATCAGGGTCCCTTAATTTTTGAAATTTTGAATTCTAGTGCCGTGATTGGCGCAGAGTAAAACAGTGTAAATCAGACATTAAAAGTGCAAAACGCAATATTTTTCCAAATATTGTCAAAAGAATGACGACAAAACGTTAAGGCGCGTCGAATAGTACCATAAAAAGTGTAAATAGTTAAAAACTGAAGGAAGAGTTCCGGTTACAAAGTGCCCGGTAAAATTGACACTATTCTAGAGAAAAAGATAACTTTATTAAAATAAGCTTGACACTGTCCTCCAACGAGGATAGCCCAAAAGACTCAGTATACGTAACCTAAATTTGTTAAACATAGATTATGACTGTTAGTATAATTATAAAATTCAAAAATTAATCAGCTGAAAGAGAAGAATGTAAATGATGCACGCAGATTTGAACGGATTTCTTCAAAACAGAAATCACTATGTCCTCAATTAATGTTGAAGGTAGACACTGGGTTTTCATAAATCCAAGGATAAATTTTGAAATCGTACCACGAGCCCCAATATACAGTCCAACTCAAGTCAAAGTTGAACTTGAATTTCCGTAAGCCCCAGTTTCTGCTTAAAGTAAGGAATGCTTGGGTCATAGATGCTTTTTTTCTCTTGATTTACGGCCTCAGATTGATGAATGTCGTTTTTTTCATACGAACAGTAGGATCGAGAATAATTCCTATCTTTGTTGATAAATTATAGGCAATGATATCCACACGCCTGGGACCGTCCCCAGTACATTTAACTTCTTGAAGAACTTTCCATCCTAATTTTTGCATAGCTTCAGCGAGTAAACGGCGCACTGCATGATGTCGGTTATTACGAATTAACTCCCCACGTGGGCACCGTCCAAGGATATGTCCTATCGTTTCAATCTCTTTGCAACCATGTCGGCAGTAAAGGGATCCTTGGCCAGATCGAGGGATAGCATTTACCCGTAATACATTTCCAACCATCTTAATAGCAGTGGTCCATTCGGATGAAGAGAGTCCAAGTTTTCAATGAACCCATTTATTGTCATACGGGCATTCTTGAAATTGAATGACACCTTGTCCTTTCTGAGACAGCTTACACCAAATATAGTATTCGAGACTTCTCAAATAATCACGTATAAACTTTGGTTTTTTTACCCTTGCATTTAATCATATTTTGCCTAACTTCAAACGGCACGTCCAGAAAATCTAAACTTACGGATTTTTCCAACCCTTAATCTTTAACCTCGTGAATTAGCACGTGAGCTGAAGATGATAATATTTCAAGAGCATTAAAACTTTGAATTCCAGCTTCCCATTTAGCACGAACTAAGCCTATTCCCTTAACTTTTGAGTCCGAGTAAAGCATACTGGTAGGAGTGCTTATTGGAATGCCTATAAATCCTTTCACAGAACTTCGAATGATTTTATCAACTGATTCCAAAAACTTTGAATTTAATTTTGACAGTGGTGCATTTTGGAATGCGTAAATTAGGGTGGGTCACAAATAGGTTTTAAGGACTTTCAGTTTTTGGTCGGGTCTAAGCATTGGTGTGGATGTCAATTTTTCTACTTTGTAACTAAATTTTTTCAACACCTTGTGTTCATCGAAGACAATACATTCATTAAAGGTAACTCCTAAATATGTGATCGTATCTTCGATTCCAATACAATAAATGTACTCATTTGGTTCTACTTGAAGCAAATCCTGGCATATTTTACCCTTGAAAATGCTGATGGCTGCACTTTTAAGAGGGTTCATGTGGAGACCAATAAGAGCCAATGATTCAGTGCTCTGCTGGTAAAGCTTAACAGCTGCATGTCGTGAGTTTTTAAACATGCCAGTATCGTCATCAAACTCAGCATTGGAGATATTGTCACGTAATGGGTGCAGGGAGAAACCAAATTTATCAGTGACCTCTTTTTCACTAAGATCGTGTTTCATGGGGTCAATTGCAACATTAAATAAGAAGGGGGATATTGGACTTCCTTGCATCACACCACGTTGAAATTTGATGGGATTGGATTTTCAATAGTAGTAATACGGGTAAAATTTTCAGTTGCCAAGCTGCAAACAAGGTTCTTCAGTAAATATGGCGCTGGTTTTGATTGAATTTGGTTAAACACATGCGCATGGTCTACACTGTCAAAAGCTTGAGTAATATCTCCGAATATTATTGTGACATCTAACTTCTCCTGTTTTGCTTTTTTAAGGCATTCGTGACTAGTGTGACATTAATTAAAGTGTAATTAACAGTGTACTGCAAATTTTAATTAAGAGATACATCGAAACGAAAAGCGTAACAGGTCGTAGTTGAGAGTGGCAAGTGGCAACTAGTGTTTCTTCCGTTTTAAAAAAACATGCAATAAGTAATAATCGATATGGAATAATTATTCATTTTTTGGAATATTGAGATCAGATTATTATTGAAAAGTTTGTTCTTTAATCTACCAATCAATGCGTTTGTTAAAAAAGTAAATAAAATAGTAACGCGACACGCGACAGCGTATAGAATAACAATAACTTTACACTTACATTACCAAGTCCGGGTAATGGCAACCCAATTTATTGAATATCAATATACTTTGATAGGGTTAAATCTATAGAAGTATACATATTAGCAAGTGCCATTTAATGAATTGAAATTCTAGTCCAGTTTTAATAATAACTGACTAGTGAGGCGTGAAGTACCTTTTTCAATATAGCCTATACCTTTTTCAGTAACTCGTTCACGTTACTAAGAATGAATTTAATAAACATGATAACATGGGAGTAGTTAATGAAAATGAAAATTATTTTCGACTCTTTCAAATTCAAACAATTTCAAAAGTCTGACAATGCTGTCATAAAACTTGCAAAATTGCCCTAATTTGTAAGTACTGTGCTTAGTACTTACTAGTTAGTCTGGCGAGTACTGGCACTGGCTTACCGCGATCGACCGATCCATTCCTATATTAAGTTAGATTAGCTTTGAACTGTATGACTGAAAATAACAAAATCTAGCTAAAAAAAATCATAAATAAAGCTTTAAACTGTGTTGTAACTCGGAATTATGCATTTTAAATATACATTTTACTCCGGTTTACTTAACTAAAATGAGGAAATTCTATATCTTGTACTTGTGCTTAGTTGCTAGTAATTAGATTTGTGTTAGACTTAGACTCTAATCACTAGGCACTAGGTACTAGGCATAGAGCATCTCTTGCTGGCAGATGTTTGGTACTGGTACTTCTCGTTTTCTACGGTTACCTTGGCTTAGCGGTCACCGAACAGGATGGAAAGCTTTTTGCACTCTACTGTATCCTGTCACATGGCTGAAGGATATGACAAATGCCTTTACACTAGCATGAATCTTAAGAAATTGGAATGATTGAATCAGCGATGATGAGAGCTAAGGGAGCGTGCGAAAATAACGTTGGGCATTTTATGATGAGGGAGGGATCCAGCTGCCGTACCCTTTTACATGTGCTTACATTCCAAAAATAATTACGTAGAGAGGGAGGGCCAAAACAGATTTAAACATAAAGTTATTGTTGCCAGTTCCTTAGGGAAATACAGACATACTGTAGAGGCAACCGAAAGTGAAGCCTGGCAAGGATAAAGCTGTCATTTGTTTGCATGCAACATTTATCCTTGCCAGGCTTTACTTTCGGTTGCCTCTACGAAATACTCATTATATAAAGTTATAAATTATGAAATGTTGGTTACTAATGTAATATGTCACAAATACAAATCGAAATTATACTTTATTGAACCCTGAGCGTGGTTTGCGTAGAAATACATGGAAAAATCAATTTAAACATAGAAAATTAAATCAAAACAAGTAACTAGTTTTAATCATTATAAAATCTTTAAACATATTAGTTAGTACAAAAATTACTCCAGAAAGATGTATTATACTATTTTCCCGATATGATATGACTAAAAAAAATGTTATTTAGTATGCTGGCATTATATAAAATCCTTCTTTAATAGATGGGTAAGAAAACGAAAGTAAAACTGTTTACTCTTTAAATAACCCTTTATAGGGGTTTATATGGGTATATTAACCCTAACATAGTACCTAAACTTATTACACTATCAACTGAAAAAATATCTTGATATTAAAAAACTCAACTATAAATCATTAAGTAACGGTACTTATCACTATTGCATGAGAAATAAAAAACTTCCTGCTTGGATATTATTATATTATGGAAATGGAATAATAATAAGTAACATAATCATGATATAATGCTTAGAAACTACGTCCGCTAGAACAACGCCTGTATTATTTTCTCAGAATACGTGCCTTTACACGAACGTGTAATAACATGGGTACATCAGTATCTTATTTAAGGGTTTGGGGGGAAATGTCCGGGGTTACTGTTTGGGAGGAAAATGTCCGGGGGAAAAGGTCCAGGGGGGAAAAGGTCCGAATATGTCCGTATACCTGGTGGAGGTGGAAGAGGGAGTCACGGTGGTGACGGGAAAGACGGAGCTGCTACTAATCTGCTAAATTATTCATCCATAACTAAACCGGTAAACCGGACATCGGAGTTGTATTTGCAGGTTTGAAGCAAAGATTAAATAAACCTTATGCGCTCGCTAAACCCCAAAATAATAACCCTAGAAAAATGTATTTTGCGTTGCCCAACACTGTATATTTTTTTGCCTATAACTCTAGTTACGGCAACGAAGTACTCGGTATTCATGATTACGTTACATATAACTTTTTTTGGCGCTATAAACTTTGGCACTATAACGTAAGAAATAGGCAAGATATAACGCGATATATTATTATTACTTTACTTTATTGTGCATTATTTCGGGCATTGCCCATCACACACATACATTTGAAATACATAATGATCTTATTAAACGAAAAATAAGCATGCTTGCCAATCACATTTAATATATAATGTAAATTTATAATCTTAGAAGTATATAGGGTACAATGAAATAATTAAGTCAGTATATTTTATGGGTCTTCTCTGGAGCATAACATTTTAGTAGAGAATTTAAACAAATCTGCGATGAACTGAATTGAGTAGAAGCTTAAGGTTCTTGCAAAGTTTTCACGATTAAGTATTTGTATGTTGTATTTGCCCAGTATGTTGAGCCTGTCTTCATGGTGTCTTGGGCACTTAACAAATGAGTGATAAATGTCGTCAATGTCACTATTACATAACCTACACATTGTCACGTCACTAAATTTAGAGCTTTGCCCATTCACTGATATCACACCTGAGTCTAGTCTTACTTGAGCAAACAATCGTAAGTAAATAATTGGAACATGAAATCTTAAATAATCAGCAACCCAAGGGTCAGTTTTAATTAGCTTGTATGTATTGTTGACCGATGAATTTTTAATTCGAGACATATCTCGCTGAATACAAATATCATTCACTCGAGCAGTAATGTCATCTATGTTTTCATGAATAATATCAGCTGACTGTGCTTCCCATACGAATGAAAAACCCGTATCGTTGAGAATTTTCTTAATTTGAGATGCCCAATTATATTTAATATTTTCTCCACGAAGGTTCTCCAATGTAACTAATCTGTTATAGCACATTCTAGGTATTCGAGAGTTCTCCATAGTAAGAATTCTTGCCCAAAATAATAAAGAGAGTCTAACGATTTGGCACCGTAGGTCTTTTAGACCACACTCGACTCTTAACATATACGTGGGAGTACGCTTAGGAAGCCACAATAATCTTTTTATGAATTGCGCCGGTACAGAGTTGAGTAGGTCCAAATAGTTGTAAGCCCAAATTGGGGATGCGTAGAGAAGTGAGGACACCAATATTGAGTTTAGAAGCTTCATTCGGCATTCCCATGAGTCGGTCCTAGACCAGTTCAGTGTATTTAAGACCGCCCCCATTGCTTGCATTGTCTTACGTTTCATTTCCATAGCTGCTTCAAGAAATAACCCTGACGACGACAACTTTACTCCTAAATATGTGTAGCACTTGACCACTTGAATGGGACGCCCGTCTAAAGACCAGTTGTGAGATTTACACAATTTACCGTGAGCTCTAAACACGATAACATTAGTCTTAAGTAGGTTTATAGTTAAGCAGTTTAATTGACAGTACTCAGCTAGGATATCGATTTTAAACTGAAGCGATAATTTAGAGTTCCCAAGAATTGCCGTATCGTCAGCTAGTAGCAGGTGATTGACACTAAATGTACCTCCCATGTTCACAGGCAAAGCACCGCGTTCTGTCATGAAAGAGTCCAAATCACTCAGAAAGATTGAAAACAAAAGTGGGCTTAGAATTTCTCCTTGAAGTACACCCATGGTGATATCTACTGGATTAGTATGGCCACCGTTTACCCGAACTTTAAATCGAGCACATTCGTAAATACTCCTAATAATTCGTATAATCTTAGCGCTAATACCTATACTATTCATTTTCTGCCAGAGCATGGAATGGTTAATGGAGTCAAATGCCCGCTTGAAGTCCACAAATAGAACAAATAGTTTCCCCTCTTTATTTTGCAGTTTGCTGTGAATGATAGACGAGAGAGAGAATATTTGGTCCATGCAACCCCGGCCCTTTCTGAATCCTGCCTGCGTTTCTGGAATTATCTGCTTGGTTTCACACCAGCTTGACAGCCTGTTGTAGATAATGTGAGTAAACACTTTTACTATTGTATTTATTAACGCGATGCCCCGGTAATTATTTGGGTCCGCTTGTGGCCCCTTTTTGTGTAGCATAGTCAGCTCTATTTCACCCCAGCAGTCTGGAGTTTTTTCCTGTTCCATTATTAGGTTAAATAAATTCAAAACTTCTTCCCTGGTGCTACCTTCTGTGAATTTCCAGAATTCATTTGGAATGCTATCCGTCCCGGGTGATTTGTTGTTTTTCAAATTTGCCAGTGCGCTGTCAAGTTCTGATGTAGTGATTTCATCATCAAGAAATAGATCCTTGTTAGTAAAGTTGTCTGCTTCCACAGAACGAGGGGGCATACATTTAGAATAGAAGGTTTCCCATGTTTCAGCTGAAATGTTGTTGTCACATGGCCGACGGGGGCGAAAGTTGTTGAGAGTTGACCAGAATTCAGTTGTGGATCTTACGTCTTGCAGTTTTAATTTAATTGCGCCCCAATGTGCTTTTTGCTTTGCTTTTACTAGGCTTCTATGCTTGGTTCTATGTTCAAGATATTGTTTAATTATTTTCCCTTTATACGATCGTCTAACACTTTTGAGATAGTTACGTAAAATCCGTTTGCTGTGCTTGCATTCTTCGTCATACCATGGCTTATGAATTTGTCCAGTGGTTAGCTTAGTTTTGGCCAGTCCACAATGTTTTGCTGCTGCAATTATTTTATTAGTGATTGTTTCGTTTAAAGTATTGACATTGTCCGAGAATGCTGCAGGTGAGTTTTGTAGGTATTCAGTGTAGAGAGAGTACATTTCTGAGTTCCAAGTTAATTTTAATTTACTTCCCCTACATTTGTTTTCTTTACTAGTTGATTCTGTTTTTAATGTAAGATTGCATGGAAAATGGCACGACTCTGTAGTATCTAGTACTTTGAAGTCATAAATATCTGGTAGAAGGGGATGATTGCACCAAATGTGATCAATTACACTGCCCCCGTTATTTGCCATATATGTTAGATTTGCCGGGTTGTCAGATATTGTGCGACCATTCAGTATAAAAAAGCCATACAGTTCTAGGATTTCAACAATTAATTTTCCTCTGCTGTTTAGAATACAGTCAACTGAAGCTCGTGTGCCAGTGAGATTAAAATCTTTCACAACTTCTTCATCCATTGAGTTTAGTTCCTTTATTCGCGCGTTTAGATCTCCACACAAAATTATCTTTCTATTGTTAAATCGGTTAGTAATGTCAATTACTATGTCTTCAAGTCTGGTAATGAGATATTGATATTGTGTTCCGGGTGGAATGTAGCAGCACAGCACAATTAGCGAGGCTAAGGATTTGGTACTTATTAGTTCTACGCAGATAAAGTAGCTTTCATTAATGTAAACTTGACTAGTCTTGAATTGTTTGTTGTTGATAAGAATGCACAGGCCACCACTCGGTCTTCCAGAACTACGACACTTTATAGCCGGGCTATGAACCACACTGTAGTTTGAGAGTGCTGGATTAGAGAAAGTCAAGTTAGGTCTGTAAAACCACGTTTCATAAAGGCAGATAATGTTTGATGCAATAGATTTAAAGTCAGATTTGTTTAAATTAAAAAAATTTTGAATTCCGTTTACGTTCCAAATAGTTACTGCTGATGTGTGATAATTGGGTTGCCCTCCATTTCATTTATTGTTTTTTTTATACCCTGGTATTGTTAAGACTGGGTGAAGAGACGTGCCGTCGGACACGGAGTAGGATTCATTGCCCTCATCGTCAGTAGAAATAACAAATCGAGATTCCCACTGCTTTGCCACTTGCTCACCAGCCCCCTTTTAAGGCATTCGTGACTAGTGTGACATTAATTAAAGTGTAATTAACAGTGTACTGCAAATTTTAATTAAGAGATACATCGAAACGAAAAGCGTAACAGGTCGTAGTTGAGAGTGGCAAGTGGCAACTAGTGTTTCTTCCGTTTTAAAAAAACATGCAATAAGTAATAATCGATATGGAATAATTATTCATTTTTTGGAATATTGAGATCAGATTATTATTGAAAAGTTTGTTCTTTAATCTACCAATCAATGCGTTTGTTAAAAAAGTAAATAAAATAGTAACGCGACACGCGACAGCGTATAGAATAACAATAACTTTACACTTACATTACCAAGTCCGGGTAATGGCAACCCAATTTATTGAATATCAATATACTTTGATAGGGTTAAATCTATAGAAGTATACATATTAGCAAGTGCCATTTAATGAATTGAAATTCTAGTCCAGTTTTAATAATAACTGACTAGTGAGGCGTGAAGTACCTTTTTCAATATAGCCTATACCTTTTTCAGTAACTCGTTCACGTTACTAAGAATGAATTTAATAAACATGATAACATGGGAGTAGTTAATGAAAATGAAAATTATTTTCGACTCTTTCAAATTCAAACAATTTCAAAAGTCTGACAATGCTGTCATAAAACTTGCAAAATTGCCCTAATTTGTAAGTACTGTGCTTAGTACTTACTAGTTAGTCTGGCGAGTACTGGCACTGGCTTACCGCGATCGACCGATCCATTCCTATATTAAGTTAGATTAGCTTTGAACTGTATGACTGAAAATAACAAAATCTAGCTAAAAAAAATCATAAATAAAGCTTTAAACTGTGTTGTAACTCGGAATTATGCATTTTAAATATACATTTTACTCCGGTTTACTTAACTAAAATGAGGAAATTCTATATCTTGTACTTGTGCTTAGTTGCTAGTAATTAGATTTGTGTTAGACTTAGACTCTAATCACTAGGCACTAGGTACTAGGCATAGAGCATCTCTTGCTGGCAGATGTTTGGTACTGGTACTTCTCGTTTTCTACGGTTACCTTGGCTTAGCGGTCACCGAACAGGATGGAAAGCTTTTTGCACTCTACTGTATCCTGTCACATGGCTGAAGGATATGACAAATGCCTTTACACTAGCATGAATCTTAAGAAATTGGAATGATTGAATCAGCGATGATGAGAGCTAAGGGAGCGTGCGAAAATAACGTTGGGCATTTTATGATGAGGGAGGGATCCAGCTGCCGTACCCTTTTACATGTGCTTACATTCCAAAAATAATTACGTAGAGAGGGAGGGCCAAAACAGATTTAAACATAAAGTTATTGTTGCCAGTTCCTTAGGGAAATACAGACATACTGTAGAGGCAACCGAAAGTGAAGCCTGGCAAGGATAAAGCTGTCATTTGTTTGCATGCAACATTTATCCTTGCCAGGCTTTACTTTCGGTTGCCTCTACGAAATACTCATTATATAAAGTTATAAATTATGAAATGTTGGTTACTAATGTAATATGTCACAAATACAAATCGAAATTATACTTTATTGAACCCTGAGCGTGGTTTGCGTAGAAATACATGGAAAAATCAATTTAAACATAGAAAATTAAATCAAAACAAGTAACTAGTTTTAATCATTATAAAATCTTTAAACATATTAGTTAGTACAAAAATTACTCCAGAAAGATGTATTATACTATTTTCCCGATATGATATGACTAAAAAAAATGTTATTTAGTATGCTGGCATTATATAAAATCCTTCTTTAATAGATGGGTAAGAAAACGAAAGTAAAACTGTTTACTCTTTAAATAACCCTTTATAGGGGTTTATATGGGTATATTAACCCTAACATAGTACCTAAACTTATTACACTATCAACTGAAAAAATATCTTGATATTAAAAAACTCAACTATAAATCATTAAGTAACGGTACTTATCACTATTGCATGAGAAATAAAAAACTTCCTGCTTGGATATTATTATATTATGGAAATGGAATAATAATAAGTAACATAATCATGATATAATGCTTAGAAACTACGTCCGCTAGAACAACGCCTGTATTATTTTCTCAGAATACGTGCCTTTACACGAACGTGTAATAACATGGGTACATCAGTATCTTATTTAAGGGTTTGGGGGGAAATGTCCGGGGTTACTGTTTGGGAGGAAAATGTCCGGGGGAAAAGGTCCAGGGGGGAAAAGGTCCGAATATGTCCGTATACCTGGTGGAGGTGGAAGAGGGAGTCACGGTGGTGACGGGAAAGACGGAGCTGCTACTAATCTGCTAAATTATTCATCCATAACTAAACCGGTAAACCGGACATCGGAGTTGTATTTGCAGGTTTGAAGCAAAGATTAAATAAACCTTATGCGCTCGCTAAACCCCAAAATAATAACCCTAGAAAAATGTATTTTGCGTTGCCCAACACTGTATATTTTTTTGCCTATAACTCTAGTTACGGCAACGAAGTACTCGGTATTCATGATTACGTTACATATAACTTTTTTTGGCGCTATAAACTTTGGCACTATAACGTAAGAAATAGGCAAGATATAACGCGATATAGCGACTCTCATTTGTTGCCATAGAGACTGCATTTTGACTTACTTTATTGTTTGAAACAAATAAATTTTAATTATGTTCAAACTTGCATATTTATTTGTGAATATGTCATTCATATTTCTTACTGTCATTGTGACCATTGTACTCGCCCAGGATAGACAATAATAATAATAGGTTTGTGCATAGTTTGTTACCTATGGCAACAAAAACATCGCGAACGTTATAACAGATACAACCTCGTGCGTTCAAAATTCTACGTGCATTTTGTGTTATAGTGCGAAATTATCTAACACCAAAAATCGTTATAACGTAATCATGAATACCGCTACTGTTTTTTTCATAAGAAAACTGTTGAAATCAGTTGTACTTCGTTGCCATAGCTAGAGTTATAGGCAAAAAAATATACAGTGTTGGGAAATGGTTATTTCTGGGCAAAATACATTTTTGTAGGGTTATTATTTTGGGGTTTAGCGAGCGCATAAGGTTTATTTAATCTGTGCTTCAAACCTACAAATACAACTCCGATGTCCAGTTTACCGGTTTAGTTATTTATTCTTTTCCCAGTTAAGATTAGGATCAACCTTTTTTTGCACACCTTATTTACTGTATAAAGCTTGTATCATTCATACATCTCAAAACAAACTACCTACTCTAGTTTGGCGAATTATAAATGCAAAACGAGTTTGAACTGTTTGTAAGGCGTTACGCATGGTATAGATTGGCTGTGATTGCGAGTGAAATACTGAATCATATCGCTCACTCATGTGTACTAATTTCACACTCACTCGCACGCACCGTCCGTCCCTAAAGCATTGCACTCAACTGACTTGTAAAAATTAACAATGGCTTCATATGGATGGAGAATTTCGGAGATTAGTAGCAGCCCAGTCTTTCCCGTCACCACCGTAATCCCCTCTTCCCCCTCCTTCAATTTATTTATATTTGGCGTTTTGGTTACGTATGTGGCTACGATGCGACTGACCGATGGACATGAGACCAGACCAAAAACAATTTTGCTCCAGTAGTAAAATGCAAGTTTATATTGAGCATTATTTATTACTTGAAAAATATTTGCAGTACTTACGATTAGTATATACTAGGGACGGACGGTGCGTGCGAGCGAGTGTGAAAATAGTATATGAGTTATATGAGTCAGCGATATGACACTACTAATAAGTATTTCACTCAATCACCACATATTATACGATGTTCAAACTCGGTTTTCATAACCGCCGAATTAATGTATTCTGCTTTGAGACAAATCTTAACTGGGAAACGAATAAATAAATCCGGTAAACCGGAGATGTGAGTGGTCTTTATAGGTTTGAAGAAAATATTTCAAATGCCCTCACAAAACCCCAAAATAGTCACCCTTCAAAAATGTATTTTTGCCCAGAAATAGACACTTTGAAAATGGATTGACTCACTAATTTATATTGACCGAATTTGAAACGAATGAGTATTGGCGCGGCCTTATGTCTCTTTTATTTACGCCACGTCGCTGAACGAGAAGAAACATTTTTTAACAATCCACTAAAAGTAAAGGTCGGATCATGGGAGTTGAACCCAGTAGCCCGTCAACCCCAGGTCTTAAGCCATACTAAACCGCCGAGCGTTCCAATGAAAGAAGGCAACTTTCAGTGGATATAATTTAGAAGCCGAATAAAGAGATACGCGAGTACATATATTTTTTATAGCATATGTATTGCGACATACAATATTTACATATATTATTCCTACCTATCTACATAACTTACCGGAATTTTGAAAATTTTGCAATACTGGACCAATTTCATCGAGCCATATATCATTGGAAAGCTTATCACCAGTAGAATTCAAATAACGGAACGAGCCTTCATTATAAAAAACGTTTTCCAAATAGCGGTCTTTTAATTTTCAAATGCCGCCAAAATCGCGTTGTATGGGTCACAATCAAAAAACACAAAAAAAGGGGTCCGATTATTTTTAAAGAGCTTTCAAATGATATATCACTCGACAAAATCCGTTACTATTTTTTAATTTGCAATGAAGTTAATTAAAAACCATTTAAAAACTTATAACAATCGTGCTTCCACACCATGTTCATTACCTTTGCCTAATTATTACCATTCCAAAAGTATATCACTTTACTGTTACTTTATTGACTGACCGGTCGAAATCTTCACTTTTAACTCAATATTTAACTTATTGGCGGGAATTTCAAAACTTTTATTTTCCAATTTTTGGTTGTATTGCAAAAATTATTTATTAGCTACTGCTAATTCGTGTTTCGTGTAATTTTTCTTAAACTACAACATAGTACTCGCAAGGTGTATCATCACATTAATGTGTAAGGCTAACAATACATTACTTCATAACTTTGCAAATGTCAAATGTAATGAGCATTATTATAGAATGGCATACTTTTCTGCGCATATACGTCATTTCTATTTAAATTACTACTAATATGCATACCTACCTAACGCATACCATATGCACGTTATAGGCTACCCTACCACTTATATTATACAGGTAGTAACAGGTATTCATATATAAGTTGCATATTGTATGCCCCAACTTCGTAGGTTAAGAAAGAATTATATTTTTACATACCACTCATCTGTGGTAATAATATATTTGATGAGTCTAGCTTCATGTCGCATTAGATGAATATGGAATGCTCATGTCGACATAGCTGAGCTATGCACAGACATACTACATGGTTCAAGTTCTATTTACATAATCATTCTTTTCAATAGACATAAACATTGACGGCAATATTTCTTATCCGTATATTGCGACCAAACACTTTATTTTCTTTAATTCTTTAGAAGAGTTAAACATGTCGAAATCACGGAATTCTCTAATTAATTAATTATTAGGACAATTCGTAAAGTATCAGAATATCTTAATTAATGTGTCTGGGTAGAATCATTAATTTAAGGATATTGGTAAATCATGATGAAATGTATTTACTTAAATTATAAAGACAATTGTAAGAATGCGGTAGTCTTTGTCAAGCCACAACAACCAAATTCATAAATTGTAATTAACATTGTCAACCGAGTTTAATTCAGTAAGAATTGGAGAGAATAAAAATCAATCGTGAATCTGTGATCGTGTCAAGAACAAGTCTTCTGTCTTGTGTCCAGAATCCTTTTCATTTACCCGAGCTACGAGACGGCCTGACGAGGAAAGTGTCTACTGCTCGACTGCTCCATCCCTCTCTGCATCCCCAAGTATCTGCGGTGTTACTAGAAGTTTACAGTCAGCTCTTTAAGCATACTTGCCTGTTTCATTAAACTCGTTTAAACCAACTGAGTTAATTGGGCCCCCACACCTTACGTGGGCGTTATCAGCACTATCCGACAGGTTTACTGGTTACCTTACTTTATCCTAGTATTTTATACGGAGCTAAAGTTTCAAACTTTAACAATATATTATTATTAATATTATTATATATTATTATTTTAGAGTATATTCATTTTAATTGACCCCCAACTTAAATCAGCAGCTGTATTCTTCACCAGCAAACATACGAGCTCAGAAATGTTCGTAACCGCAATATTTGCAAAAATCAGTAAAACCGAAATGGTATACTCCCCCGCTTCGGAGAGCGGGTGGGAGGCCATCCCTGAGTTTACCTTACCTCCTCATGTTCCCCTTTTAAAATTATGTTGAGGGATTTATCTTCCCTCATGATTCATATATTTATGATTTCGTTAGTACACCCACCCGGGTTTAGATTTTACACCCATAATTTTTAGATTTTTAATTTATTAATTAGTTAATGTCAGATGGTAGATATAGTTTATAAAGGGGGCGTCCACCACTCCGATGAAGGTCGGAGACCTATGAAAGAGGGAGAAGCTCAGCTGCTGCAGACTGCCGAGTATCTCCAAAACGGCTATAAAGGTGAGTTAAGCTTATTTGATTTTAAGCCATTTAATAACGCTCAATTTATGTTTTCCTCGCTATTTGAGGATTAATTTTACTCGTAGGATTTCCAGTGGCAAGTGGCTCGGTGGCAGAGGCCGGGGTGATGGAAAAAGTATCCATTTTCCCGGCTTCGCCACCATGAGCTTCCGTATTCCCGAGGACCGGTGGGAAATCGTCGACGGTGGGGAGCAAACGGAGCAACGCGACCGCCGACGACCCAACCAAGGCTCCCCGGAAATACGGTCTGCCACGGAAGTTTTGCCAATTAAGTTTTTCCAATTTGAATGGGAAGTTAGTTTTTATTTATGTTTAATTTTTATTTTATATTTAGGAAGGCAAGGTGGTGCAATAGTCGAGGGCCTGGCTGCCCTCGAATCCAATGCTGTTGAGAGTGCTGAACAGGGAGTTGGGAAGGATCCTTGGTTTGTTGAGCGTTCCAATTGACAAGGAACTCCTTCTCCCCGTTCCCACGCACAACGCCACGCCTTTGCCTTGAATTTTGCGTGTTATTCAGATTTTAATTTTAATATTTTATTTTATGTTTATTTATTTTTATTCAATTTGGCAGAGGGACAGAGCGGCGTGAAGGTCGTAGGCCTGGCCGCCCACGACTCCAGCCCTGCCGGATAGGAAAGTCAAAGGTGAGGAATTGGCTCTTGGGATGCCGAGCATTCCAAATGGCAAGAGCCTTTTATTGCCGTCTTTCCTGTTCCAGCAATTTGCTCTGTTCCCAATTTTGCGGATTTAATTGGGCAAGTGGAATTAAATTTAGATTTACATTTATTTTATTTTTATTTTTATTTCAGGAGGACATGTGGCCTGACGCTGGAGGTACCAGCTCCCGCAGTCAGGCCTATCCCGGAGACTGGGAGGAGACGGCAGTGCGCGTGTCTGATTAATCTGGAGCCTCAGCCCCCAGACACCCGCTGCGCCCACTTTCTAGCTCCAGGACGGCCACATGTCTTGAATTTTGCTGCCTAATTAGGTAGATATTTGAATTTAAATATTTATTTTAATTTTAGTTTATGATATTAATTTTAAGTTTTTATTTCCTTTAATTTGCCAATAAGAATAGTTGGGGAGAGCAGTCTGGCGGTGGACAAACTTGGTGCAGAGAATACAGACCAAAGCCACGACCAACCGCCAGGACAAAAGAAGGAGGCGAACCCCAAAATACAGCCAGAGTTGCGGGTTCGCTTCCACGCTCTCCCTTCAATTTTGCCTAACATTTTTACAGATTTTTGATAATTATTATGAACAAGGCCAGTCCCTATAATTACGTGTGGGGAGTCCCGAAGGACTACACCCAACGTATAATTCATATGCAAATTATTTTAAGGTTATACATAATGATTAATTAATTTTATGTTCATATTTCTAGGAATGCCAATTGGATGAAAATCAAGTATTTTTGCTGATTTAATAAAAACACGAACGATCGAAGAGGAGAGGTAAACTTTAACGTTAAATTTATATTAATTTAAAGGCAAATGAAATTATAATTCAAACCAAAATGATACGATTTTCTCCATTCTCCTTACGAGCACTGCCGACGCAGTGCTTACAGTTTCCGAATCCAGATCCAATGGTTATACAGGTAATTCACAACTATTAAATTTTTCTTTTGACTTTTACAATTTTAGCTTATGGTCTATTGACCTCGAAATATAATTAAAATAAACTCAATATGAACTCACAGAGGGGAGCGGCGAAGATGGAAACCACGAGGCACAAAAATATTATAATATAAAAATTTTCACTGCAATAACTCCGCTTATTTTCCTTAATTTTATGATTACACCAACAGGTATTGTCGAAGCAATTTCCTTTTAGACGTCTTATGCCTTTTGGGGTTTCCATGTTTTCCCTACCCTTCTGATGAGTATTTTTCATTTCAAAAACTGAATATATTTTTAGGAAACAGAAAATAATGGGGATAATTCTGAGTTGCTTTCTCTCCGAAGAGTCGAACGTGGAACTTGAGTCGTGCTTGAAGAGCAAAATCGAACTGCCGAAGCATGCTGAGCTCTCCTTTTTCCTCGCTTCTTTCCCTCGAGATGCATCTTTGGCCGCAGGGCAGCGTCCTTTTCTGATCTATCTCTTGGTCAATTCGCATCAGATCGAAGGATCGCATATAATGTTATTGTCATATTATTTCCTCCCATGGGTCTCACTCCTTTTCTGTCAGATGGCCGATGCTGTCTGGAAGATCTGGGAAGAACCTGTGGGAGCGAGTGTCGTGGAATCTATTCCCTTTTTACAATTCCCTTTTAATCCTCCGTGTCCCCACGGAGGGTGGCCAAAAAGATAGAATAGAAGACACGACACGCATTTCATAGGTTAGACTTTTAATTATTGATTATGGATTATTGGACCTGGTTTTGATTTTACTTTTTAACGTGTTTTATTTCACATTGGTCATTTGACAAATAAAGAAACAAATTTCGGACCTGATTTGGATTCATTATTGGAAACCTTTTTATTCTTAACAAAATGGCATCGAATAAATTTATTGCATAACGAAAAATATGGATTTTGTCCATCCTAGGAAACGTCATAACTTTTTCACCTTGACTGGCCGTCCGTCAGAAACAGATGCACAGCCAAGGCTAATAATTGTAATTAATAACCATCGTGAACGATTTAGATTTCATTCCGACCAGATCCTCTTGACCGGGTCGAAAACAGTGATCAAAAGAAATTATAACATGGCAAAAGAAATTATGATTGAATTAAAATTATAACCTAGCTAACCTCCTACGTTTTAATTCCTAATGCATAGAAAAGCTAACATCCTGGGTTTTCTTGATTAATCCCTAAATTAATCCTATGCTGATGTTTAGACACAGAATTTCCCTACTGGGGTTACGGAATTAATTAAGCTTTAAGATGAAATATCAGAAAATGGAATAATACCAAAAAAAAATTGAATCAAAAACTGGTTAACCCTACGACTTAATTCATTAGGCGTAGCGGTATTTTTCTACTTCTGAGGAATTCAAGCGCATCAAAGATATGGAGATAATAGGAAACACAAAAATCTAAGTTAGCCATTCGGCTGTCTATCGTCTCTACTGCTAAAGTAGTTTCCTATTTAATATCAACGGAGATCAGAACATTTTTAAATATATTTAATTCATTTTAACGGAGATATGTGTTAATTTTTAACAGAGATATATATTTAATTTTTCGTGGGGTACTTCACTGGGTATCTTAAGGTTGTTCCGGATCGTGGGGATCCTCTTGAATTAACTCTTCTTCGTTTTCAGCTGGGTGAGCTGCTGCTGCTTGTGCTGGCGGTTGAATACGCGGCTGAACAGGAGCTATAGGCTGAAGTTGTAGTTGAACCTCGTTTTGCGGTTCATGTCCTGGGATAAGCTGAACTTGCGGTAATGCGATGGGGATATATCTGATCTTTAATTGCGTCGGGAGTAATGGTCGCCGCAAATTAAGGGTCATATTGATTCGGAACTCGTAATGCAAACGGCCGTTCAGGTTATTTACGAAGTTTGACATCAGCGTCCGAAAATGATATTGTCCCCACGCGGGATCAATTTCGTTGATCAATTTTGGCTCTAAGAGAAGCTTATAATTTGGGTCATGGTCTAAGAAGAATCGATATGGAAATCGACTTGCCCGGTTATCAACGATACGCTGGAACTGATGCTGAATAAACATCTGATGTGCCGCGGCCATGGCCATGTCTCTTAATTGGCGAACCGTTCCCTGTATGTGTGGCTGTAAGGGACTTGCTCTTTCCAGAATCCACGGTACATGAATTATTATCGGAGTTTCATTTAAAGGCGGTGGTTCTGGGAGGGCACGATGAAGTGTCTGATTTTGAGCATCCCTAGTGTTCACTTGCACTGGTGGGGGTTGAACTACCGGAACGGGTGGTCGTAGATTATTTGATATCATCGGGCTTTTTCCTGGCCCATGTATCGGGATGGCAGGACTAGAAGGATTAGGAAAGAAGTTCCTAATGCCATGGAGGCGAGGTTGGCCCATGGTAGGCATAGCTCCAGGGTGAATGAGACGAACTCCGGATAGCATTGGAGGTTGAATACCGAAGCGGCGTTGCTGTCGGAGTTCTTCACGTTCTTTTTGATAATTTTTAAGGAACGAAGAATATTTTTCAGCTTGGGCCGGCGTAGGGGACCAGGAGTATGGCTGTTCCTTCTTTTCCTTCTTTTGGCTTTCTTTTTCGATTGGTTTTTCATACGTGGTCCATGCCTTGGCACTTTTTGATGGCCCCGAGAAGGGCAAGTTCAGACCCATGGTAGGCCGTCCGCCTAATGATTGGATTCCACCTGGACATTGAGGAATCGGAGGTCTCCCTCCTGCCAGTGGTGTGTCATATTTATTTCCAATGACTTTTGGCTTACCACTTCCTAGGAATGTCAATTGGGTCCCTTGTGGAGGAGGTGGTGGGACGTTATATCCTGAAGGTCCCGGGTTGGAGATGATTTTCATCCGGGATGGAGTCAATGAGTCTTTCTTTTGAATCTCCGGTTTTTGAGAAGTTTGTGGAGTCTGTGATCCGGATTTTAACAAATATGAACTCGGAGCGTACGGGATTCGGGCTGAAGCTATGGCGTCTCGGACTTGATCCCTTGTAATTTTTATGGCAAAAGGATTTTTGCCCGAGGCTATTGCGCCTAAAAAGTCATCTATTGATACGCTCGGAGCGTTTATCGGTATTGCAGGAGGAACTGGACGAGCACTTGGTCGTTGTACTCCGGAGGGGCCGGCAATCGGTCCTGAACTATTGTATTTAAAGGACGTCACTTCGGACGATCCCTGAATATCTATAACACAAAAAATTTAAAGTTGAAACTGGAGGTACTATAAACTATGATATGTGAAGGACGTCATTATGGACGATCCCTGAATATCTATAACACTGAAGGACGTCATTGGAGGCTCGCCGTTCATTACCTATCAAATGAACCCCCGCTAGAGCCAAATGTATTGTATCTTTTGTAACTTCACCATTCCAAAATGATGTTGTAATTAAGGTGCGTAGATGGCAGTGGTCATACAAGATTTTGTGTATATACTTACTATGTTGCAGGCATTTGGGGTTACACACAAATGAAGTCACTCACATTAAAGGTGGGTGCCTTGAAAAAAGATGATACACCGTGTTAAATATATAGCCTTTTAAGCAATGCTAACGAGATTAACATGGTAGGTGGGTGGGTCAAAAATTTTGGAAAATTTGTGTGGCATCATTTATGTCCCGCCCATTCAGCCGTTTTTAGATGCTGAGCTTTAGCTGCATCTTATAATATGGTTTTTTAGATGCTGAGCTCTAGCTGCATCTTATAACATGGTTTTGGTGTTCATCTGTCTGTCTGTGTGTCTGTCCGTATGTAGCAACTTCGCTACAGGTCGCAGTTCTGAATCAATTTCACTCATTTAACTTTTAATCGCTCACAAATGCGAGGAAAATGTGCTGTATGGTTTTTGGTTATTTTTTTGAAATCATAGTTTGTCCACAATTAGCCGTTAAATGGATCAACTTTTGAACCTTTTTCTTAAACGGCCGTAAAAACCATGAATTGGTATATGTAAAGTACATATATAATTTTTAAACCCACCGGGAAGTTCACATGTGTTATACATATCGAGCATAGGTCTTCACTAAGGGATGATCCCCAAATTATGTCATCCAAATTATTACCCCTTAAAGACTGCCCCACCCTAACGTCATAACTTATATGAGCGGCACAGACCCACTAGCATTACCATCGGCTATTATTTATGGACGATCCTTTTCTACATTTAGTTCAAAACAAAACACTTGTCGCCTGTCGGGGGAAAATTGAAAATTGTGAATTGTGATTAGCATGATAGTTTGTGGCCGTCAACAGCTTAATAGATTTTACTTCTGTCTGATAGTTACTGACAGTCCACAAGTCCACCATCAGAGTGGTTTCATTTTGATTGTTCAAAACTCCCATTGCTGAAAATTGTGATAAACATGTTAGTTGCTGGTCGCCAATAACAACAGACAAGTTATTGGTTGATTTTAGTGTTTTAACCAGCAGCCACTCACTGCATTCAAGACTTCAAGATGTTTATTGTATTTTTTTCAACATAATTTAGCGTTATGTCATCCACGCACGCATAGATTGCTAGGGATCGCCCATAAAAGACGTCCTTCAAATATCATATTTTAAAGTGCCCCAATTTTCCAACATTACCTGTTTTTTCAACATAATTAAGCATTATGTCGTAAACATAAGTAAATGGGTTAAACAATGTTAGGGGCTGTCTATAAGCGACGTCCTTCAAATATCATATTTTGAAGTGCCCCAATTTCAAACTTGAAATTTTTTTGGACTAATCATTTTTCCACAATTAACAGTTAAGTGGACCCAGGTCAAAAATCGTCGAAGTCTTACTACTAAAAATAACGGTAAAACCAAATACCACTATTTAATGGCAGGTGCATTCTTGTTTCAGAACTTAAATAGGTACATTTATCATTCTCTCACCCACACTGCGATGTTAGTTGAGAGGTAAGGACCGCAGTCTGGAGTTTGACGACTCCTAGGCTCAGACCCAGAGTTCGATTCCCAGCTCTGGTAAGAAGTCCTGGAGGACGTCTTAGGGGTTCCCCATGAATAATGTCACACAAAATAATTTTTAAGGGCACTCCCACCCTAGTATCATGTAAACATTCTTAAGAATTCTCAAACCCTAATATCACATTATCATTAGGATGCTTTCGTGACTTTCTTTGAGGAAAAGTTTGAAGTCGTGAATTGTTACGAATTCTTAATAATAAGCAGGACTTATCTCACAGAATTTTTACAACTTTTTGTAACCACATAAGAGGTTTGAGGTTTGAGGTTAGCTTTATTAATGAGTCAGGCACTTCAACATACAGTTGTTTTTCAAGAACGGACTCACACAGATAAATCTACTTAAATAAATTATAATAATTAATACAGTTGAGACCAATAAGAATATTACGAACATTTTTATGACGTTTTAAACCCGTCCTGCCTCCTCTACTTTTGTCCTTGTACCTGAGAAGTTCCCACAAGCGATGTCAAAACATAAATTATCACCAATTTATGCCACCCTTGTCCAGACTTTGAGCACATAGTTTGATGGGTTTTTCTGTCTGTCCGTCCATCCATAGTAAGAGCGCTACAGGTTTCACAACTAAACTGATTTTATTCAAATCAAGAAGTGTATGCAACAGATGTTGAAAAATACAAATTTAGGAGTTACTTTGACCGTTTTAATAAAATTCCATATATTTAATAGGTCATCATTGAGCGTTACTGAAATTATCTTTGATAAAGCGAATGTTCACTGAAGCTCAGCATCTACTTCGTCCCACTTGTTACTTGTCACTGCTAGAAATTGTGACATGAGTCCATTCAACTGTTAATTGCGGAGCAATGGTCAGTTCGATTAAAGTGAAAAAACTATACATACCTGCCTGCTCGCATTTGTGATTGTTTCAAAAAGGTTTCAAGACAATGGAGTAAACGGTTTGACCTGTAGCGTGGGGCCAACAGACGGGCAGACGGACGGACAGACGGACATGACCATTTCATTAGATGCATAAGCTCAGCATCTAAAAACGTCCTCGCATGGGAGTTTGATTGCTATGCAGAGTGCCTATAATAGGTCTTGGAACCCTACACTTCCGTGCCAACAAACAACCTTAGATCCCGCCCATCTCCTCAATGGGGATAACCCACAGAGGTATATTAACATAGAGAGAGTACTCCCCGTAAAAAGCTATGCAGACAGGGGACAAACGCCATCTGTCTTTTATCCAGACTCGAGACTGAGCCCTGCTTAGGATTAAGTAAGTGAAGGCTTGCTGGCTAAAAGTATTAGGGGGCATCCATCAATGACGTTCAAGAAGAAGGTTTTTACTTCCTGCATCCCCTAGTTTAGCGCATCTACAATGTAGCGTCATATTAGTAACGAAAAGTTTGAATAGGTCGTACCACTCTCCCTCCCCTAAATCCATACGTAATTGGTGCACGCCTCCCTATGCAATCTATTCACCTATGCGGCAGAAGGGAAAAGCAAAGGAAATGTAGTTCTTAACAAAAATGAAGACGTCGCTACTGCAGCTAATTCCTGCTGCAATGTAAACCGACTAGGCAGAAACTCATTCATGGGGTCTGGTGAAAAATACATGCAAAGAGATAGCAGTCCTCTCTCTAGGTTAATATACCTCTGTGGGATAACCACCAGCCTACCGGCAATCCTATTGCAACTGCAAAAAGTTGAGGCTGGCATTGGCATAATATACGGTAGTAACGGTAACGGTAGTGGCAAATCCCTCCCCCTCGTAAAGTTTGACGGAATTCATGCGAGGAAGAGTGAAATGAGCAATGAGCAAAAAGTTGGCGCCAAGTTTTTTTACTCCACAAAGCTCAACATGCTCTTTTGCCTCTTTTAAATTTTTTTCTTACATTACGATTACTAGCTAGAGCTGAAATCAGGGGTATGACAAAAATGGCGTAACCAACATTGAGGGTGGGTCACTTGACACTCTATGTTAAAGCTAGCCGTTTACGCAATCCTTAAGAGGGTGACAAGATGGGTGGGTGTGTCCAAAAATTTGGTAAATTTTTTGAAGGGCGCAATTTATGCCCGGCCCCTATGGATGTGGAATTGTTTACGGTAAACCAAAGGACGTCATAAATACGGGGAATTTACAGCAAGCCGACCCCCGATCGGATTGTCACTACCTTGTATGATTTTGCCTGCCTTGGTAGGAGGCTACTATTCATGGCTTCGAACTACGTCCTCTCTCGTATTCCTTTCCTTCGTTTCTCTCTTTTTCACAGAGTAAAGAAAATTTTCTTATCATCCAATTGTCGTAGTCGTAGTTCTAGTCTCCAGTCATGTCATGTCATGTCATGTCGAAAGCTTAAAGATGGTATCTGCTGTGCTGGTTTGTTTTGTGCCACTCCTATTCGTGGATCCCTGTGCCGTGTCCAGTAAAAAGCCATCCCTGATATATAAAATAGTAATGTAAAATATAAGGAAAACAAAAAAGTTCACTCTCTCTCCTGGAAATACTAACATCTATGGTTGATGGAAACGGAAACTTCATCAGAAATTCAAAATTGCTGATCTAACATCTAATATTATTGTGTTTACTTATGTAAGTTTGAAAAATGCATTATTCCGCCCTGAAAATCTGGGAATTCGAAAATTCAGTACGTGGAAAACAATATAAGTATTGTACAAACAATCATAAAATCATTGTGGTAGTAATGCTGGTTATAATAAAGAATCGTCAACTATTACTAGAAAATCTGAGCGGGGCAAGTGCTCCATTTTATTCTGGGGTTACGTATACAACAGATCAACAAGAAAAAGAGCGGTACCATTAGTTTTCAACCAGGCAAACCGAAACGTAAGTAACTTTGCTAAGGATGACGGAACAAGAGTTACTTAAAAGAGTTTAAAACCAGATACCTTTCAGTCCCCGAAGTTTGTTGTCACTAACCAATAAATGACTGCCTTGTTAGCATTCCTCATCCAAACTACTATCTTTTTCCGGGTGTTCTTCGGAAACTAATGTCCCCCACCCCCTCCGACCAGTGCCGTGCCGTAATATATTGTAAAACTATAGTATGTAGTATGAAAAATATTGCAAAATTGTGAAGTAAATAATAATAATATTGGTTTCCGGATCCTAGGGGGTTTGAGATTAATCTCTTGTTTGCGCGGTATCACTTTTTTTTTCACTCTGTTCCACTCGAGTCAAAGGTAGTGTCTTTAAAGTTCCAGCCTATGTACTCATCTAAATTCTTTTTAATCTTGTTAACACTGATTATCCAGTTTTTGGTTTTGCTATTTTTCACATGGCTTGGGAGTTTGTTCCATTCTGGCACCACACGATTCGTGAATAATCAAATGTTACTTACGTACAAATTAATGTAAATTACAATAATCAGATACTGTGTACATACGTCCATAATAGTATTGTAAATTACAATAATTAAATTTTTTGTTGTAGAGGCTTCGACAGAAATGGGCATAAAACTATGGTTCGCTCCACAAATTTCTGAACATTGACCGTAAAATAGTCCAGGCCGATTAGTAAAAACATCCATCGAAAAACACTGCAAGGCGTATGCAGTTCTTCACGAATCGCGTAGTGCCAGAATGGAACAAATTGCCTAGTCTTGTGATAAATAGCAGGACCAAGAAGGGATTAATCAGTGTTAATAAGTTCAAAAATAATTTAGATGAGTACATGGGCTGGAACCTTAAGGACACCACCACTGACTCAAGTGACACGGAGTGAAATATAAAGTGATACCGGGCAAACAAGAGATTCATCTCAAATCCTTCAGGATTCTACCCGGAAAACCAATATTATATTATATTATTATTATAATTAAATAACAGATACGTAATAGTGTTGTAAATTACAATCCTGCTTTTGGAAGTGTGTCATTGACCACTAATTAAGATCAAATTATTGACTGGATATTTGCTGCCATAACCGTCATGTCACCGACTATTCTGGCTTTAACTAGGGGCTCACAACAAAAAATACAATTTGATATAGACTTTAGTTGGAATTTACAATAGTATAAAACCCGTGGGCATATTGTAATCTAAAAAATAACCAATCACAAATTGCAATATTATAACTGCACTAGCGGAGCCCCAACTTCGATGGTTGTAGGATGTTTCCTACCCATATCGTTTCTACACGGACTTTTCCTACCCATATCGTTTCTACACGGACTTTTCCTACCCATATCGTTTCTACACGGACTTTTCCTACCCATATCGTTTCTACAAGGACTTATCCTACCCATATCGTTTCTACACGGACTTTTCCTACCCATATCGTTTCTGCAAGGACTTTTCCTACCCATATCGTTTCTACACGGACTTTTCCTACCCGGATTTTTCCTACCTGGACTTTTCCTACCCACGACCAAACCTAGTACTTTTTGTACCCACGACCAAATCTAGGAATTTTCGTACCCATGTACCAAAATAGAAACTATGCATCACTCAAAGATATGCTCACAACTTTTGTATTTTATTATAGCCTGGAGTTAATTTACATAAGTTTCAAATAAGTGTGTCCCGATAGAATAAGGACACAGTGTTTTTCGTGGTTTACTCCCCCATACACGGGGCTACTGGGACGAGATAATTATTTTTAAATGTTAACTAGTTAGTATGTATATGTAAACTTTAGTTGACCTCCAGGGGTCACGTAGTTCTCATGAAATTGATTAAAAGCTGAAAATGGCTGTCCCGATAGAATAATGACATTTTCCAGTTTCCTTCATTTACATCACCATAACTTCTGAACTAGTTAGCGAAAAAATGTCAAATTTGGCCTGGTCACTCCCAGATACATTACATGTGACTAAAAACATTCACTTTCGTCACAGAATTCGGGTGGCTCCAGTGGCACTGGAGAAAACGAGCCCCCGCCGTTCAATTTTTTTTTAACTATAGGAATCATATGGGAAAACGTAACTTGCTGCACTAAAACATCGAGTATTTGAGTAATTCTCAACCGATTTCAATAAATAAACGCGTAACACAATCCTCATGAAATTGCCTACAAAACAACATATCACTTGTTTATGGGGTCAACTGGGGTCACGTGGCGCACTTCCATGAACACGGTTTCGCATTTCATGAATTGGATGCACACTGCTAGCAGCGTTGGGGCAGCGCGACCGTGTTCATGAAAGTGCGCCGCGTGACCCCAGTTGCCCCCATACACAAGTGATATGTAGTTTTGTAGACAATTTCATGAGGATTGTGTCCCGCGTTTATTTATTCAAATCGGTTGAGAATTACGCACATACTAGATGTTTTAGTGCAGCAAATCACGTCTTCCCACATGATTCCTATAGTCAACAATTTGAACGGCGGGGGCTCGTGTTCTCCAGTGCCACTGGAGAAAACGCGTCTCGCTCTTGTAAAATTTAAAATCTCACAACCGAACGCGAAGCGAAGGTTTCCTCCGCCACAGCTACACATGAACCCAGACATGTTGATTGTTGATATCAAAGGCTACAGACTACAGATGTTGACTGAGATAAAGAGACTTTAACCTTAAAACCCTCAAACTATTATGCAAACTTCTTACAGTGGATATTTCAATGGATTTAATACATAACTCATGCAAAGTATGTAATATGCCGTAGAATAAATTCGGTTCGGTAAAATGCTAGTTGTGCATAGTGAATTTATACTAGGCTTTTCCGTATGAATAAGTGTTTTCCGTGAGTGAAAAATAAGTACGACTGCTCGTGCTTGTCAATTTTTTACTAATGATTTTATTTTATAAACTTTTTCTAAAGAGAGAAAGTAAATATTTATTTACAACTGACGTTACAATAACGCTTGCCATAAAGACACATACATATACAGTGGAATCTCTGAATACCAGCCTGCCCAACACCGGCCAAAAAAATCCCCGTCAAAACGCCTATGCTTGTAATGCTTAAATACACCGATAAACCGGCTCTCGATGTAATGGCACGCTCGGTAAACCGGCCAAAGTAATTGGGCCCCAGAGCTACTTTACAATGGGTACACCTGTATACCGGCCATTCATTTTAAGTTAAACTGTAGATTTGTCCCCAAGACAGACATACAACATGTATATAATATTTAATTTACGATGCCTTGAGCTTTTAGGACCGATCCATAAGAACTAGAATTACTCTGATCTTTTATTTGTTATTTAAATAACTTGTACAGGATTGCTTTTGGCCTTTCAGTTGAACTGGCTGAAAGTATTGTAATTATAATTATTTCAATTTTTCAAGTTTGGTTATAGCATGATCCTGAGGGTGGCAATCCTGCTTTTCTACAAAGTTCCAATATCTACTCAACTTTTATATTCTCATTTGTATACCCACACAAAATACTTCATTCAATCAATACGTAAACGCTATTAATTTGATTCGGCCAACAAGAAAGTTACTGTTTATGAAAACTGTTTTTTTATAATATTTGCTTTGTTTTAGATTTATATTAGGATTTAAAAGTGCTTCGTATTTACTGCAATTGAATATATATCGTTGTGTAGACCATAAGTTAATACTGACTTTGATTAAATTCCCTTATTTATTTATATAATCTGTATAATGGCCATCGGCCGGTATCTGTATAACGGCCCAACTTTGAACCGGCCAAAAAAACCCGGTCTCTCCAGAGGCCGGTAAATCGAGATTTCACTGTAACTGTAAATATAATTTTGTATTTTGACCTTAGTAATTTTGCTGTTAACGATTTCTCATCCAAATATATTTTTAAAATAGTCAACTTGTACAAATTCAATTTCATTTTATGATTTAGAAATACATAAAAGTCTATATATTATTGTTAAGATGTTGAACTTTAACTTTGTAAGAATTACTCGGAAAAAGTAAGGTACACCAGCAAACCTCGGATATGTGCTGATAACGCCCGTGTAAGGTACGGGAGGCCGATTAGACTCAGTTGGTTTTAGGCAAAAGGCAGTAACAGGTAAGTGTGCTAACTGTGAACTTGGTGCAATAATATTCGCGGTAACTTGGGATGCAATATGAGGATGGATAAAAATCAGACGAATAAAACTTGCACTACGACACTCTCCACGTCTGGCAGTCTGTAGGCTTGATAAGAAAGTTGATGCTTTAAAAGATTAGAGAATTCATCAATTGCTACATAGATTTAATTCTTCTGAAGAATTAAAGAAAATAAATAATGGGCAACATATGAATAGTGAATATTAATTGCAATGTTGTTGTCTCTGAAAGGAATGCGAATTCCTCTTAAACTTGAATTCTTATGAATGCAAGTCGCAGACTCTGCGACTAAACCAAAACATTGTGTCTCGTGCATACTCATGCTTTGACCATGCACTTGATAAAAATAAACTATTTCTTGCATCAGCATTCCTTATTCATCATTGCTTGTACAAAACCTAGACTAATTAAATATAATTACTCATGTCTCACATCGCAGATGAGTGACATGTAAAAATACTTTAATTCTTTCTTAACCTACGAAGTTGAAACGTACAATATCTATCATATATATTATTGCGTATGAGTTTATATGTATGTGTATATTGTATGTTGTAATACCCTCCTGTTTTACTTGGTATCCATATTGAAAGGAAGTATGACAAGCAAAAACTAAATCAATTACATCTTCTCATCAAAAAATTAATTTATTAAAATTAAAAATCCTTTTCGTCCGTGATTTCTGCGTCTTCAAACGTCGGAATTCTTGCGAGAGGTGTTGACGTTAATGTTGGTGTGGGTGTTTTTGGTCCCTGGATCTGTATGAGTACAGTTGCATTCGCCTCCTTTTCATCCTTGTTAGATCGGCCCATGACTGCCAAGAAGTAAGTACTGAATCATCTTCCACTGCTCCGCTCCTATGCGCAGATTAATAGTGCTGTGGCTTCGTGCGATAGATAAGTTCTCGTAAATACTCTCCGTCCTCTTCCTCCGTGGCGGTGTTATTGTTTTCTCATATTCGTTTAGCTTCTGTAGTTCCATATTTCCTGCGTCTAGTTTCGTATTCCGTACATAGTGTACATTACTCCAAGAATAACCTCTCCATCATCTCTTGAAAAATGCTGCTGTTAGCTTCCATTTAAAGTACATGACGGTCATCGCGCTGCCTGAGACGTAATACTGTGCGTACGTGTGGCAAGTGTGGCGCTGCAAGAGATTAACATTTTCATCATCCGAACACATCACTGAAAAAAACAAACGAAAACATCCTTTAAAATCTGGTGCTTTTTCTGCTGCTGCAATTCGTGCTACATTTGAAAACACGTACACACCGCCTTTACTACAACAGCCCGAAATGACTACGAATGACCTGTACCACCTATTAGTAGAAAAATTGGACTCTTCCTACGATGCGTTGAAACGGGAAGTTAAAATCATACACAATCTACTTTTAAACGCTAACACTAGAATTACGAAATTGAAGAAAGAACGCGAGAATACAGCCAAAGAAATTTAAATGCTTCAAAAGCGCTCCATAAATAAGAACTTGATGATTTTTAACATACCCGAAACAATAAATGAAAACATGTTCACCACCTGTTAAAAACTCTGATACTTGAGAATATTAAAATTGACGACGCCTATTGTATTGGGACTCCTAAACATGGATACACACGCCCGATACTGCTGCACCTTATACGAATAAACGACAAGAATAAAATGACAAAGGCGAAAGTTCAACTCTCAAATAACCCATCAACTCAAAAAATTGGGATATCTGCTGCTTATTATCTGTACAAGAACGCCGAACTATTAAATTACTGCTAACGTATGGACACAAAGAAACAGCAAACCACCCCGCAACCAAATTCAAAATCCAAAATGGAATTCTGCAGCTGGAACAAAATGGGACTACATCGAGCTGGACAATCAACAATAACGATGAAATAATTGAATTTATAATCTGAACCCTGTTCACCCGATCACACCCACAGAGAGAGAGAGAGTAAACTTTATTTACACTGTTACCTTTAACGGTAATTGCCTCAAAGACACAGTAAAAATACAAACAGAGTTTTCAATATAAAATTTATATTTATGGTTTAAGTATTATAATGTTGAATTATTGGTTTGATTTTAATTTATGCTGCAATTATTATAACAATTGGTGGTGTACTATTTTTGTTGAGCCGCAAAGTGCTGCTACTACTTTTTTCTTGAGAATTCTATAATAAACTCGTTGAAGAAAGAAGTTAAGGTGCCTCTTGCTCCAATTAGTAGTCCCCTGACTTGTATTTCTTCCAGGGAATATTTTTTTTTGAAATACGGTATGCAAGGATTGTAGATTGCTTTTATTTCCCGATCTACTTCCAAAGACTGTTCTTCGTTTACTTCGAATCTTTTGGTCAGATCAAATATGTAACCCTTTTTTGTTTGTTCGTTGAAGAATAGAATGTCAACCCGCCTTGTAGAATCATTTTCACCCAAGCAGTGAACTTCTTCAAATATTTTCCACTTCATCGCTTAGAGTTGTTGACCAGGTATAGCGCAGATGGTCTGCTATGATTGTACGAATTTCATTGTCTTGCGTTCCTGATAAGGTCCTCTCTGTGGCAACTGCCTAAGATGTGAGCTCTGTGCAATGACGACACAGAGTACCATCCTGGCTTCGACCGGGAAGGGTCCGTACAGGGTACACATTTGATGACATTTTAATTCCCGTCACCCATTCGGAATTAGTTAACCCGTCCTTGTATATGATTATTTTGTTAAATTCGGGCACATCTTTATATAAAATGACTCCTTTGCCTTTGTGAGGTAAATTGCACTATTTCGAATATTCTTTGTTTTGTAGATGTTTCCTCATAATATGGGAGTGCTTTACTTTCAATCGGGCTTGAAAGGCAAGTTCTATCTCAATTTTGTTAAGAAGTAGTTTTTCAACACATAAGTCCATTTCTTTCTGTAGGGGTCTTGCGTGTTGTATAAACACGTCGTTTGACGTAAAAAGAGATTGACATATGCTGTACAGCTGCAAATAAGCTTCCCAAGATGCGCGTACAACTTGAAGCCCTCGAAAGTTCTTTGGCGAATAAAGCATTGCATCTGGTGTGTCGGCATAATTTCCTTAATAGAATTCCGGATTATTTTATAAAAATCATTCAAAAACGTTTTTGGAAGTTTACTGAGTGGGGCAGTTTGTAGAGGGTAAATTAGTGTGGGTCATAGGTACTGGTTTATAATCTTAAGTTTCTGATTAGGATATAACACCGATGTGCCAAATAAATTTTGAAGATCTTTGGTAAATTGCTTAATTGTATTTGCGGGGTCAAACTTAATCTCATCTTCAAAATTCACCCCAAGGTATCGGATAGTTTTACCCTTTTTAAAGCCTCAATCTGAATTCCATCAAAGACTAGAGGTGTTTCTGTTTTTCTTTTACAATGTTAATTATTTTACATTTTGAGTAGTTAATGGAATAACCTGCTCGTTCAAAAATTTCTTACTGCTATTTTGGTTAGTTCTCGCGCCCCGTCTAGAGATTCTGACACAAGTGCAACGTCATCTGCAAACCCTCTTGCATATACCTTTGGGATATCGCCATGAAGTTGGAATCCGTATGAATCACTTATTTCATGCTCAGTTAGCTCCCTCATCACGTGATCAATGGATATATTGAAGAGCCTTGGTGACATGGGGGACCCCTGGAACACTCCACGTTTCAACATGATTTCTTTTGATACTCCATTTCGGGTTTAAATTTTGGATTCGTTGCCTTGCAATAGTAAGATAGTGACATTCCGTAGATCTGTTGGCATCAAAATGTGCTCCATCGTCTTTTGAATATGGGCGTGACTGCTATCATCAAAAGCTTTACTTACGTCAAGGAACACAACACAACAGTCAGAACTATCTCGTTTTGCTTTCTGGAGACATCAATTTATAATAGATGAGTTTAGGAATGTTCCAGGTTGATTGCTGAAGCCCTCTTGGTTTAAGTTTAAATGTGTGTATTCCTTAAGTCGGGGGTCAACGACTCTTTCTATTATTCGTCGAAGGATGCTACAGATGAATATTGACCTCCAGTTGTTAATGTTATCTTTTTCGCCTTGTTTTGGGATCAAAACGGTACGGGCCGTGCGGAAGCATTTTTGTTTCATATTCCATTTCTGCATAATTGAGGCGATAATAGCAATTAAATCATAGCATTCTAATTTTTTAATTATACGTACCGGAATTCCATCAAGTCCGCAGGAGCTATCATTATTTATTCCAACTGTAGCCCTCTTTATTTCATCTGATGTAATATTGTTGCAGTATTGCGCATCTTCAATGTTTTGGGCTTCTTCTGTGAATTTAGGACCGTAGTCCTCTAATGTTGAGTTATTTTCTTTTCCCCACTTGTTCATGTAGGTTTCATGGATTCTTTCAAGGGGTATTGTACAACTGTCTGAAGAAAACGGGATTGAAGTAGCATACGAACTGCCTTTTTCCTAGAGTAATGGAACAAATACTGCAAGCGCTCAAAATTATATTTCGCTCGTCTTCGAGCTCTGTCCCTTTTTGAGCCCCGCTGAGGATTTAAAGACTGCACAATTTGTCATTTTGAGAAAACGTGCCATCTCGTTTTTGTGCTTCTAAAAATTTTGTATTAGGATTTTATGGACCCGGAAGGATATCAATTGCCTCCTTAAGCGTGGTTGAGATACGTTCAACAATATTTAAGAACTCGTCTTCAATTAGTTTGGAGCTAGCTGCGTTCATAGATATCAGTTGATTTTGGAAAACCTTTAATTTTTTATTTATTTTAATAGAAGCCTCAAAATCTTTTATTTGGCTGATTTCCTCATCAGATTCGTCTGAGGGCTGATATGAATCTGCAATTTTGTTTCGATGTTCGGCTTGATGGCGGTGATGAATGTGAACGCCAAGAACGCAAGCCTTTGCTGTTGCAGCTTAATTCCAGCGTTTTTGAATTTAATCTTTCAACAATTAAATAAACTTCATTTATTTAGGTTCACTCTTAACATCGTAATAATGTGTGCATATATATGTTATCAACACCAAATTCTAATATTATTGTTACTTTTAGTCAATAAATTATCACATTGTATCAGGCAGACTCCCCAGTAATGAACATAAACTAAAATTTTGAACAATAAAACCAATTATCCAGTCCCATGGGCGCCAGCTCAAATAGGACTTATTGTATAATAAAAAAAATACATGACGGTCATCGCCACACAAATAGTTATAAACACAATAAGATTTAAACACAAGTATCATGGAATTGATTAGTACATTCCAGGATGCTATGTCTATGCTGTTGTCCTCCTCGGCAAACGTCTCGTTCAGCTTGCTTAAGTCCATATCTATCTTCAAATGGTAAAGCAATTGTAAAAATGAGTTCAAGAAATTCTCTATATGTCTCGTTGTTGATAGTGAATGATGTTGCGATGGGTAGTAGGAAGATTTCATCTGTGCAAGGGTTAGTGTGTGCTTTCAACACGAATCTGCAAACGTCAAAAATACACGTGGAAATATCCATTGTATGCCTTTACTTGTATTGCATCCACCTCGTTTCCTGCTGTTTTATTTCTACAGTTGTGAAGGATGTAGTGTTGAGTCCCTCCTCTGAACGAATTTTTGGGCTTGCATCTCAGATTGTTTGTAGCTGCAACTCGGTCCATAAAATTCCAGTCCAGTCCTGTGTCATAAATAGTCTTTGTTCCTTGACACTAGTGCGTTCTTAGGTCCAGTGTACTCCAGGTCACACGTCCGGTTTTCGGTCTTCATCATTAGTCTGAAAGGATCTTCCTCGACTAATGTCAAATTAGGGTTAACAAGTGGAACAACGAATTTTATTATGTTGTCCATTTCTGCATCACTTTGACAGGATTAAAAATCAGCTAAACTTAGTGGGCAAAGTTCTCTACACGGAAGTGTGAAATAAAGAAAATTAAATAATTATTCATCCGCGTGTTCTCTGCTCCATAGCCTTTTGGTGTGCCTGATAATCTCTCCACTCATTGTAAGTCTTGAAAACAGGTCAGCAATATCAAACTCTAATTCTTGAATTTTATAAGGTAAGCGATTCGTGTCAATCGTTATTTTGTACGTCCAGGTTGAGATAGTAGTTCTACTTCACTTACTCCCTAATTGCTTCGTTCAGCTCCAGAGTGTAGAATAGAAATTTTATTTGGGCGCGTCATCTTTTTTTACTTGTGTTAACAGCTCCAGCAGAAAAAGATGATGATTTTTCTGCCTTTGATTCCCTCTTGGTGATGGTGGTAGTGGTGACTGCTTCCTCCTTACTATTGTTTGAGTTTGAGTGGACTTTATTTCAGTGTCAGTTCATTCAATACAATTGTACTGCAATCCAGTAAAGGACACTTTAATAATTACACTTAATTAAATTAAAGTTACTATAATTACAAGATACTGTTACGACATTATTTAATTAAATAATTAACTAACCCATTAATCACATAATCATCACCATATACTCCATAATCTTAATCAATGCCAAATATTCATTCACAAAACCAATACATGAATCATGGCGTTTGATACACTGAGTAATCTATAGAAGTTCTTGCTCAATCAAATGCTCAGTAAAAACACTCGTTTCTACAAAGCACTTAATACTCTCAGCAATGCATTCCATTCAGTAATACTTTTATAAAGAAACGAATGTATTACGACATACAATATTCACACATATGTCATACAGGTAGTCACAGGTAGTAACATGTATTTTCATATATGTTGAAGTATTGTAAGTATAACTTCGTAAGATTAAGAAAGAATTATATTTTACATTTCATTCGTCTGAGAATGAGAGATGCATGAGTAATAATATAATTGATGAGTCTAGCTCGTGTCGCTCAGCTGAGCTATGCATAAACATACTACATGCGTTGTATGTACGACGGAGAATGTTTACGTCTTATCGCTGTGTCTGCGATATGAGACAAGAATTCAAGTTAAAGTTCTATTTACAATATCAATGTCAATAGACGTAAACAGTAGCGGTATTATTCTTATTTAATTACTGCGACCAAACTCTTTATTCCTTTGAAACTTTATGTATAAGGAAGTGGCGTGATGTACTGGTGAGTAGAGTATGTCCACCTCTTTATAACTTCCTCGATATAATTGATAATTGTTGAAATCTGGAAATCTACTCTTACTTGGTCTATAGCGCCAAATGCCTGGATGAATCTTGTACAATGAGGCAGTACTCAGTTATATGAGACTATATGATAGACTATGAGTGTCTATAGTTGAAGTGTAAATACAGTAGGCAGGACTGACTGTATGGATGCAGAGACAGTAAGCAAGGCTTGAACTGTATAGATGCGGAGACAGTAAGCAAGGCTTGAACTGTTCCTGAATAAAGTGAGGCAGAGAGCTGTGAGACTACTACCAGTCTACGAGTTGTTGAGTAGCTGTGAATAACTGAATAACTGATTTATTAATTGTTCGGACAGCTTCTTATATAGTGACCGGATGTGTATGTAATCGTGTACAAAGTATAGCTAGGATAAAAATACAATTTTATAAATTTTTTTGTATGCTAAACAACGGATCAAAGGAAGTTTGTGGTTTCTCAGGATGACATAATCCTAATGAGAAAAACAATTCCTTGGAATTCTAATAATGAGAAAAACAATTCTTGTAATTATAATAAGTCCAAGAGATATACAATTAATAATAATAAAAAGTGTCCATGTATTACAGATGGGCACTGGCAAAGTTTGTGGTTAAGCGTCCAGCCCGTGATACGACATGGTGGGCCATGTTCTTGGTATCACGGCTCGGCTCTGCTCTGTAAAAACAATTATTTGGAATTGACAGCTTGCCCATAGGTTATACATGGGCTGCTGGACAAACTTGAGGTGACTGCAAAAACTTGCGGTGGCTGCAAAAACTTGCGGTTTTGGACATTGACGTGTGAAAACAAACATAGTGATGTGGTGTTTTAGTGATGTCAATGTGTAGTATCATTGTGGTGCCATTATGTGTGTGCGTTATTAAATGTAATATTAATGTATATGCATGTACCTTGTATGGCATGTGCATATAGGCATATGTAATCACGTGGGGCCGTTGTGCCTCGTGTGATTTTTTATGAATTATATGTATAATTCAAAACACTCCCCCACGTTGATCTGTTAGGATGAAGATAAGAATGAATGTTACAATAAGTTTACAAAAATTTTGCGTAGTATTAGTTTAAGACTCCTAATTAAGTTAATCAGGATTACAATGAAGTATAATAGCAGTAGTGCTTTGTGGATATCAAGTATTGCGTAGTTATCTTCTTGTTATCTTAAGTATTCTCACGTGGGTGCAGTGAAGGTATGCAGTAGTGAAGAATGTGTTGGGAATGTCTGGTTTCCTGGCTGTTTAATACGAAAATGCGTATTCGTGTAAGAGAGTGTGATGTTTGTTGCCACATGCTTTACACGTTACAAGGCTTGTGCACTCCTAGGGGTTGTGATAGCCTATGCAATTTTGACATCTTCGATTCTTTGCCACCCATTCGTTTCGTTTTGGTTTGCTAAGATTAATGAATGTGGGGCAATTGGTTATATTATGTGTCTTGCACATTAAAATTAACAACCCCTCCTGCCAGTACGGTCTGTATTCCTGACTTGTGATTGACTTGGCATCACTGTCTTGGGTTGACTATGTTGCTCAATTAGTATCCGTACAGCATCAAATGCATCTGTAAATTGCGTAAAATCGTCAAGGTCTTTTGTTTGATGTTGAATGGTGTTGGTGTTTTGGAAAAACTTGAAACAATTCACGTGTTGGATTGATACGGCGGGACCCATTAATTCTAGGTCCTTTGCATATAGTTCTATAGTGGCAAAACTGATTTTATCGTCTGTATTATTCTGAATTTTATTCTTGATTGAATTTATTCGGGAAAGTAGAGCAAAGTGTATAGACTCAATTTGCACTAAATTGAGGTTTGTCGGTAGTGCGTCTGGAATTTCAATGGGACTATCCTGCAAGTTGTCTATTGTTGGATGGTTAATTTGATGAAGGACCAGAAACAAGTACTACGCTAACTGCTTTAGTTGTTTTCGGGAGATTGTGGATTTGAAATGACAAATTAGGGATTCCACAAGCAAAATCGTCGACTCCACCTTCCACAGATTCAAGTATTAGGAAACGGTGGCTGATGAGTGCAGCGGCACACTGGGGGTACGTTCAGGATCCGTTGATTGTTGCTAGCTTGTAAATATGCGAGGATATTATTAATGTCTGGAACTGGGACAACGGAATCTGATGCTTGGTTGGAACGAGACATAAGTTAGTTTATTCAATTGGGTATCGACACCAACACTCGTTGGTGTAAGCTTGATGTCCAATACAGTAACTAATATGGATGGGCTGTGGTAACGGCGTCCTAGGTACTTGATGCCGTATTCTTTGTCTGAAAGCTCTTCGGCGTTGTGCGGCAGCAACAAAGCGAGATTCCGAAAGATTGCACAAGCTGATGTGCGGTACAAATGATGTAGGAATTCACCGTAGTGCGTATGAACGGTAGGAACTTGAATAGCTAACCTGTGATTAATCATGTAGTCTGTACAGTGACAGTCGTTACGGAGTAAAGGTAAGCCAGGTAGTCTTATCCAAACGTCAGGTAGTTTAGATAGCAAAATTTCACGAATGATATCAATTTTGTGTTGAATGGGTGACGGCGTGTTGCGTCGTTCAAATATAGTGATGTCGTCAGAGTCCGAGCTTGACATATCAATATATTTAGTTGTGATTCAAATCTAGGATGAAGCGTCTTTAGAGGCGTCTTCATTCAGTTGTGATTGAGAACGTGTGGACATAGATTGTGTACGTTGACGTGGTATATGACTACGTTTTGTAGCTTGACTAACTGTTGTAGATGTCTTTTCCTTTCTTTTATAGGGGTTACTCAGTAATGGAACTGGTTGATCTATATCTGAAGGAATATGTGAGATATCAAGTGTAGTAAACTTTTGATGAGTACTAGGGTAAATGAAGGTACCGTCGCTTTCTGTGTATTCGTGAGTGACGGTCCACCTAAAATGTCTTTCTTCAAAGTACCAGTCACGTTTCTGTCTTGCCCACTAGTGTGTGTGATGACAGTCTCGAATGTGTCTTGCAAACTTACTGGGTAGCCAACCTTCTATTGATCGGGTAGTGATGCGTACGAAGTCACTTCCTAGTGGGTCCCACTTGTAGGCGCAACATACACAGTCGTCAATGATATCAGTAATAACAATATCTTCTTGACCATTGGGTTTTCTTCCTTGGCCAACAAAGACCCGATATAACGACATGGGGTAGTATTCTCGTATACGTAGTATTAGAACCGTTAGGTGGAACTCGGGATGCATACACTGGAGCTGTTATTTCCCACCTGGGTCTCTGAGGACCATTTTCAGGATCGTATTCTTCCGTTCGAATGAAACCTTCTTGATAATGTTCGTGGTCTTCTGTAGTGTACTGCCATAGTTGTGGTAGTTCACCGGCGTTTTCTTCCTGGATAAGTCTAATAATGTAGGCGTCAGGGGCTGTGACAGCGGGAACGGGAGCAGCGGGCTCGTCTTCAACAGGATTGTTTGCTGGTGGGGATACAAGATCCACAATGTCTATTTCAATCGGGGCTGCGTCTAGACGATGGTTTGCAGAAGGATGAATTGGAACAATGTCGTCAGGAGATGCAGGATTATCGATGCGGGGAGAGGCTTGAGCAGCTATGCTGTGATCCGGGGAATCGTTGATGTCTCGATCGGAGTCAGCGGCGTTATAGAGGGAATCGTTTGAATCTGGAGATATCAAAAGGTAAGGTGCATGCAATAATAATTCCTGAAGGTCAGGATTGAACACCGGATGGGATGCAGCGTCAACAATAGCTTCGTTGATTTCTTCGTTGTAGTTGAACACAACGTCAGCAGGAGCGCCTGGATTCACTTCGTCAGGGGATGCAGGAGTATTAACGCACGGAAAGGCTAGAGCTGCGTTGCGAAAGTCAGGTCCGTTGACGTTGCTGTCAAGATTGACGGCGGGATAGATGGAATTACTTGAATCCGGTGATGACGGTGATCGATCAAGATATCCACCTGGAGGGCATCGTCTAAGTGGGGACTGATACGGCGCACTTCTGTCTCTGCGGGATGAACCAGTGGAGCTAGAAGAGGCAGACGTGCTGGACGAAACAGTAGAATCACAGGTGTCGTCACTAGACAGAGTAATAGTACTGGTAGGAGTCGCAGGAGTAGACGGGCCTGAACTGATATCAATAGTCCTTGCTGGTGATTCCAGTAGGCGGGTTATCGGGATGTAGGCGGGATGTGCACTTGCATATGGGCTGTAGTCAGACAGGAAGGTATGGTGTCCGTGGTTGATCTACGTCCGAGACCGGCGAGTGAATGTAGACTGATGAATCGTCACTGGATAAGTCAATCGTTGATGACGTGGATGGGATCCGTGACAGTCGGTTTCCTTTCGGACTTGACATGTGGTACTGTTATGGTGAAGAGTGCTACATACGTAATTGACAGTATGCCACAGCGGACTCGTACTGGTCTGACTGAAACTTTAACTTTAAGTAGATTTTCCACGAATCAATTCCAGCTACGGGCGAGATTGGAATGGACTTACCGGTTAACCAAACGTCGAAGACGTCGTGTAGGACCGTCAAGAACGAGCATCAATGGAGACTGCGCTATTCCGGTAAAAGTGTGAGCTTTTGAGCTCCAGACGATTGCTAGTACTTCAGCGAAAGAAAAACCAAATCCAGCTGCGGCAAGACAGGATTGGATGGACCAGTGAACCAAGGGTCGGAGACTTCCTGTAGGACCGTCAAGAACGAGCATCAATGGAGACCTGGATGGCCTGGTAAAGGTGTGAGCATGAAGCTTCGAGACATCCGCTAGTCCGCTAGCCAAATCCAGCTGCTGGTGAGACTGGAATGGAATGACCGGTTAACCAAGGGTCGGAGACGTCAAGTAGGACAATCAAGAACGAGCATTAGTGGAGACTTCGATGGTCCGGTAAAGGTGTGAGCTTCAAGCTCCATAATGAGAAGGTAGAAACCAAAAAGTTGGATTCAAATGAGGGCCAGCTTAGTACATCTGGATCTGAATCAGCTGAGCAACATCAACCAAGAGTCTGGGAGAAACCGACAGGCCAACTGCAATGACAGTCAACAGGGCGTTCGTCCAGTTCCCGTGAGTGCTTACTGGAATTGAAGCGTGGCTGAGAAGCATGCCATGGTTTGGAACTAGGTACTGAAAGTTCTTCTACCTCAAAAAAAATGATTAAAACGAACCTACGATACAGGACGGTTACAGGACACGTGTTAGTACGTTTAGCAAGAGAGAAACCAGGCAGGCAACGGTGTCAGCAACGGCTGTGATTGAAGACAGCGTTAGCAGGAACGGCAGGATGAAGCACGGAGCCAGATCCTGAGTACCCCGAAAGTCTAGAAGACGCAGCGACGTCTCAGCGGCCGAACTGAAGTAGAGGAAACTTGAAATCGACCGTAATGCGGGTTCAATTTGAGCTCAGGCTCAGCAAGAGTTTTAAAGAGAGTTTCCGTGGAATGCTGGAGGACTAAAGACGTCTCAGTAGGTGAAAATTGCAAATTTCGGAGTTTTTAAATGACCGGGTATCGGTTCTAGTTGGGAGCCATGTATAAAGAAGTGACGAAAAGGCCGGGCAAGAGACGACCATGTATGATTCCTCAGGGAGCCATGTATAAATAAGTGGCGTGATATACTGGTGAGTAGAGTATGTCCACCTCTTTATAACTTCCTCGATATAATTGATAATTGTTGAAATCTGGAAATCTACTCTTACTTGGTCTATAGCGCCAAATGCCTGGATGAATCTTGTACAATGAGGCAGTACTCAGTTATATGAGACTATATGATAGACTATGAGTGTCTATAGTTGAAGTGTAAATACAGTAGGCAGGACTGACTGTATGGATGCAGAGACAGTAAGCAAGGCTTGAACTGTATAGATGCGGAGACAGTAAGCAAGGCTTGAACTGTTCCTGAATAAAGTGAGGCAGAGAGCTGTGAGACTACTACCAGTCTACGAGTTGTTGAGTAGCTGTGAATAACTGAATAACTGATTTATTAATTGTTCGGACAGCTTCTTATATAGTGACCGGATGTGTATGTAATCGTGTACAAAGTATAGCTAGGATAAAAATACAATTTTATAAATTTTTTTGTATGCTAAACAACGGATCAAAGGAAGTTTGTGGTTTCTCAGGATGACATAATCCTAATGAGAAAAACAATTCCTTGGAATTCTAATAATGAGAAAAACAATTCTTGTAATTATAATAAGTCCAAGAGATATACAATTAATAATAATAAAAAGTGTCCATGTATTACAGATGGGCACTGGCAAAGTTTGTGGTTAAGCGTCCAGCCCGTGATACGACATGGTGGGCCATGTTCTTGGTATCACGGCTCGGCTCTGCTCTGTAAAAACAATTATTTGGAATTGACAGCTTGCCCATAGGTTATACATGGGCTGCTGGACAAACTTGAGGTGACTGCAAAAACTTGCGGTGGCTGCAAAAACTTGCGGTGGCTGCAAAAACTTGCGGTTTTGGACATTGACGTGTGAAAACAAACATAGTGATGTGGTGTTTTAGTGATGTCAATGTGTAGTATCATTGTGGTGCCATTATGTGTGTGCGTTATTAAATGTAATATTAATGTATATGCATGTACCTTGTATGGCATGTGCATATAGGCATATGTAATCACGTGGGGCCGTTGTGCCTCGTGTGATTTCTTATGAATTATATGCATAATTCAAAACACTTTATAAGAATTAAACATGTGGAAATCACGAAATTCTCTAGATTTATCATTAGGACAATTCGTAAAGTACAAGAATAATTAAATTAATGTGTCTGGGTAGAACCATTAAATTAAGGATGTTGTAAAAATTATAAGAGAAATTTTACTTAAATTAATAATTTGACAACTGTAAGAATGGGGTAGTCTTTGTCTGAGACAAAACACGAATTCATAAATTAAACAAAATTATCTTTGTCAACCGAGTTTAATTCAGTGAGAATTAGAGTGAATAAAATTAATCGTGAATGTGAGATTGAGTCAAGACAAAGTCTTCTGAAAGAGTCCAGAATCCTTTTCATTTACTCTCTTTGCATCCCTAGTTATCTGCGGTGTCCTCCAAGTACAGTTTGCCCCATTAAAGCGTATTCACCAGTTTCTTTAAATCTCGTTCATACCACTGAGTTAATTGGGCCCCCACACCTTACGTGGGCGTTATCAGCACTATCCGACAGGTCTACTGGTTACCTTACTTTTCCCGAGTATTTTATACAAAGTTAAAGTTCAAAACCTTAACAGAATGCATATACCCCTCCGTACTACAATTGTTAGCTTACCTAAGCTATTTTCTCAAACTAGGCAGCTGCAAACCCACACAGTTTTCTGTACAGTGACCACAAGTTTACTAAAAAAATTACACTGCACTGTTGCACTACTCTGGATCTTCTAGGTCTTCACTCGGCGGCTGCTCACAAACAACTGACTTGGTTTGGTGGTACTCAGCCTTTTATACATGCATGGAGACAAGTTTGGTTAGGTTAAGTTAAGCCAGGTTACGTTTTTGTTTGTTTGTATTTTTATGGGTTTCTGTCAAGCAGGCCAAGTTATAATAGTTATTATCTTGCTATGTTGCACCTGAAAGTACATAGGTGCAGGTGTTCTTACGTTTAAGTGCAGCTAGCACTGACGTTTGGAACTTCTGCTGCCCAGGTGCACCTTTAAGGAAGTCATCTGGAGAAGCGCGCTCTGGTTGCCTAAGATAAATTCAATAGGAATGTATTAGGCATCCGGTGCAGCTGCTAACACTCAAAACAATGAAAGCGGTCCTTTATTATTTATAGCTCACTATATGGTTTCTCAGCATACGATGTCCTGCCGTACAAGCGGCTCTTATACACTAAGGATCTGTAGTGGAGGAAATCTCCACTTATCTGTTTGGCGTCATATTACAGAGGGGAGAACGGCATACCGAGAGAAGCTTCTTGTCCTTGTCCTTAGTCGCACTTAGTGTTTATTTAGATGCATGGATTTGGACATACACAATATAAACTGCATAACAGTTTAACTTGAAGCAGTGTTCGTTATCATCATTCAGATAGTTTACATGAACGAAAAAGTGGAATAAAATGTGGAATAAAGGGTTTATTTGACTCTTATAATTCTACATTGATAGTGCATGTATACGCACAGGAATGCGGAATTATACCGAATGTGGAATATGACGTGACATGTGAAGAAAAACGCGGCATAGTATATTCCACTATTTCTAGGTAGGATATATGGGGAAGTGTAGCGAATAGTATAGCTTTTAGTCACTGTGGGTGAGGAAATAGGAGGCTTCCGCGTTAGATCGTCTCGGTCTTTCCGTCCCCTCCTTGACAGTAAAGAAATCCCATTCCCTAGGCCTCTACAGTAAGTTGTGGTCAAGAAGAAGCACCGAACTAGCTTGGTTTTCAATTAACTATCCAGTGACGTTTACTGTACAACACCGCGCCGTAAACGATTAGCAGTCGCCAAGGATTAAAGCCAGGTCTGAGACTAAAGTTTGTTACAGTCCGCAGTCCTAACCTGCTCAACTGCTCACCCAAGCACGCCCGTGTATTATATAAGACAGTCATGTCAAACGCAAACACGCGGCCCACGGGCCGCATGCGGCCCAGGTTCACTTCTTGTGCGGCCCAGGAAAAATACGAAAATAAAATTATTTTATTAAATAGGTAATAAAATAAATGGTTGCTCTATGATAGCATTAAAACTTTTGACAATTAGTTTTATATTTTCAAAGATGTCAGTTTAATTTATATGTAAATTGGGGTATAAAACACGAATTCATAACTATATCAGCTTAAAACTAAATAAAGCTATGGCCTGGAATGCCAAAAACGTTACAAAGTAAGCTGTGAGCTAAGGTGGAATTAGGAACTAATTTTATGTGACGAGGTTATTGCAACTTTATAGTCTGGTCAGGACCAGGGAAATCTGGTTTAGTCTGGTCTGGTTTGATGGTTTTGGACCAGCCCAGATTTTTGTTATACGAGACCAAACCAGACCATATTTTTCTGGTCCGACAATATGCAAAATATTCAATGAAATCCAGCGGAATAATTTGCTTTTCTACTCTATTTTATTGAATTAATCATAAATCACTTTGTATTTATTTATTATATTTAAAATCTTTTTTAAAGTTTTTCATGAAATCCGGGGTAAAATTTTAAGCAAAATTTTTTAATCTTTTTTAGAAATTTTCTTGTCTGAAATAGCCTAAGTTTGGCAGTGCAGTATAAACGAGTTTTTCGTTCGAGCGAGTATTCGAGTTTAAACTCAAGCCTTTATAAGCTCGATTACTTGACTCGAAACTCGATATTTGTGAGTACTCGACTAGTAACCTAATTTTGAAAAGACTTGAAAACTTGACTCGAAGCTTAATTTTATGTAAACTCTAAAAGTTGACTCGAAACTCGATTTTATCTAAACTCAAAAACTTGACTTGAAAATCGATTTAAACCAAACTCGAAAATTTGACCAGGCTATATGGTCAGGTCTATATGACCAGACCATTTTGATCACTTGTCCTGATTTACTTGTTGAATTTAGGTATTACTCAATCTTAAGATTAGTTTGACGCTGCTGAAATTTCGCCTTTTTATAAATTATTGCTTAAAAACAGACTTTACGGATTGTATTTACAAAAATTAAAGTACTGACGGGGCTAAAAATGATACAAAATAACGTTTTGTATGATGATAATCAATAATCTTAGACAATCCGACTGCATGTAAAATCCTTATTATGGTGTGATAAAACTTGCTTTAAGCTCAAATTTAAATACCAAAATAAAAATAAGCGCTGTATCAAGTATTTGATTGCTTAAAATACCATAACGTATGTTTGCATAAAGTTTGTATGCAAATTGCACCTCCTCAAATATATAATTAGATCAAAAGTAGGTAAAAATATTAGGAAATGTTGTAACAAAAATATTTGCGGCCCAGCAATTTTTTAAAAAATTGAAGCGGCCCGACATGCTTGATGAGTCTGACACCACTGATATAAGATATGTAAAATTTAGAAAGTTATTTACTATAGCAGAAACACCACTATTATTATTCCAAACAGTTAGCCCCCTCTATTTTTTGACACAACGTTTCTAGGAGACCGAATAAGTGGAAATACATTAAATCTAAAATTCAAGTTTTGTGAAAATGTACCTGCAAATACTACGGCATTTGTTATTGTATTTAGAAAACTGCAATGTCTACGACTGCAACAGGAAGTAGAAAAATGCAAGTTAAATATATAAATACCTATTCGTTTTCGTTTTTTAGATGCTGAGCTTAAGCATCTAATAAAAAGGTCATGTCCGTCTGTCTGTCTGTCCGTCGCTACAGATCACACCGTCAACTCCATTTTCTTGAAACTTTTTTTAAACAACCACAAAAGCGAGCAGGCAGGTTTGTATTGTTTTTTTTACTTTACTTCAACTGACCTTGTCTTCACAATTAACGGTTGAATGGACCCATGTCACAAAGCCGATTTGGTGAGTGGAAAGAAAAACCGGTGAAGGGTCGTTCACAAATTGCGCCAGCGAAATTTACCAAATGTATTGGCCCACCCACCTAACTTGTCAACCTTTTCAGAGTTGCGTACATGCCTATATCGTTAACATGTCGTGTCACCTTTTTCAAAGTCACTCACCCTGAACGTGGGTGGTGGTATTTGCGTACGACCCCAAATTAGTGCCTTGTATAGGTATACGGTAATACTAGGTATACTAGGTATAGGTAATACTGTATTTACATACAGTTCTAACCAAACTTTGAATTGGCACAACCCTGCAGTACAGTGTAATCTATGTAGCACTAATAGTACCTTGCCAGCCAATTGTAACTGCGTTAACAAGTTGGGTGGGATAGTTTAAAGTGAGTGAAATTTAAAATTCCCAAAAACAACCAAGACAACATTTCAAATATAACTTCTAAATAAATACCTGTATGCACCATAAAAAAGGCCTAATAAATACTACATCTGCACCCACAGGTTATGATTATGATAGATATGTCAGTAAGAGAGGGGGAAAGGGTAAGTGAAAAACACCTAAATAGCAAACATCGTTGCATTACATACCAAAAGCCTGACTTTGTGGCCGAGGGGAGCAATGCTCTGTCCTCGATATCTCGACGTTTCTTTTTGATCCGTATGAGAGAATCCTTAGTCAGGTAGCGTTTTTACGTCTCGTTGCGCAGAAGTTAGTGTTGTGGAATGGCTTCGTGGGCAGGAGGGGTTTGAGAGTTTTTCGTGAGCATCTAAGGAGAAGTAATATACGACAGTTCATATGTGTACCAAAACATAGACGGTCGTATTAAATGTGTGTCCAGCAGACCAGCTGAGATCAGCAGTTGCCTCTCCGTACTTAGGTATAGTTGCAATATAGTCAAGCAGACCTTACTCTCCTACCTACTACAAGCCTCCACTCATTTTCATGCTGTGTCGGTATACTTGACGTAACTACGTGGGGTGCAGTGGTGTGGTCAGGATCATGTTCTGTGTCTGAGAGATGATGACTTACATGCGCAGTCGCGGGGTTGGCCAATAATACTGAGCCTGAAATTTTCCCAAATACTTTTAGACACTCACAAGTATAATCGCAAGCTTTAACAGCCGCACTATCTATTTTGGTGGCCTTCTATTCTCTACTATCTTCTTTCCTATAATAATAGTAACTAAAAATGATGAGAACCCCAATGTGATTTAGTTTCATAACTCTATCGCGGGAGCTTCAAATCAAATAGTAAATTGAAAAGAGTGGGACGAATAATGTCTGCAAGTCCCTATACTCCTTCATACATCTACACACACGAAAGGATGGGGAAGGGGTTGGGGAGAAAAAGTGTATTTAAAAAATCCAGAGTAGCCAGTAAAAATTATTGCGTTATTGTTTTATTGGGATGTTCCATAAATGACGTCGCCAAAATCTTCACTCTTTTAATGGCAGGACCCATAAATGACATAACTAGATTGTTTTTATTGGGATGTTCCGTAAATGACGCCACCCAAATCATTGCTCTCAATGGGTACAATTTTTAACCGCCCACAAATGCATAGGCAAAATTCCATATTGCTATTGGGATTGACCGAAGTAACCAGTTTTCTCAAAATAACTGTTGAATGAACCCATGTCAAAACCCATATAAAGGACACAATTTAATTAACGACATCAAATGTATGGACAAAGTGTTATAATACTTTTGGGGCTAATCAAACCAATCAGTTTTCTTAACATAACTGTTGAATGGACCAATTTCAAAACGCGCATATAAAGAATACAACATAATAAACGACCACAAATGCTGATGCAAAGTGCCTTATTGTTTATGAGATTGATCACAGCAATTAGTTTTCTATAAATAATTATTGAATGCAAAATACACCCATGTCAAAACGCATTGAAAACGTACGAACAAAACCGGATGAAATATAAATAAGCTGACATGCATGTGTATAGACACGGAAGGTGAAACTACGTTCCTTTTTATTTACTAAACTACAAGTAGGTACATGTAAATCTAACACTTTTAATATTAACGCAGCTAATCTTAACTACGATAAAGAAAAGTAGGGAGCAAGAGCGAATGCCCGGCATGATCTAACCATGCCGTCACCCAAATTTATATTCTCTTATAGGAAAGGTCTGTCCATGACGTTACACAAATTACTATTCTAACATTGGGATAGTCCATAAATGACGTAGTTCAAATTATTACTATATTATTTGGATGTTTCGTAAATAAGACCACTCGCACTCGTATTATCCTTCTCTTATTTTGATGGCTTACAAAAATTGTCGCCCATATCACGATTTTATTGGGATAGTTGTAGTGGGGTGAATGACGTCGTCTAAATCATTCCTGAAAATGTTTTTGAAAAAAAGTTGCAAAATGTCAATCAAAAAATAGCTCACGCTGATCATAAAATCCCAATATCTACTAGATTATTTTTGATCGTTGCTTCAATAAGGACATATACTACACATTTACTAAATCTAATATACGCTGAAAGCTCAGCACCTACTTCAGGCGCACGGTTATTAATAATCAATAATATTTATCTCACCGAAAGCCAATATACAGATATTGGGAATGCGTTCACAAATAAAAAAGGTAACATAAACTAAACTGTACATAATAACTAAATAAAGCGCAGTTCAATATAGAAGATTGCTACTTAGGTAATTTAAGCATAAGTAAACAAATTTATTAATGGTAACTAAAATTAAATGATTATCAATCATTCAGTGTAAACAAATTATGACACATTTATCAAAAAGCATTAAATCAGGAGGTTTTAGCTCTAATTCTTTTAATTACTAAAGCAGCTGCTAATAAAGGTGGTGTAGAGCCTGCTGCTGGTGAAGTAAGTCAAGTTGTAAATGCAGTAAATAATAAAACATTTGAAGATAAACGTATGGCTGAAACAAACCAACATAATATAGAAATGAAAAAGAAAGGTAGTGGTTTTGTTTAAAACCTTATACATCAAAGCGTAACAAATATAGAAATGGATAAAAATTTTAGGCCAATATTATAGATTGCCCTTAAAATCCAAAAATATAAAAATTAGAATTTTTAATCTTTATAGTAATAATAATTCAGGTACACAATGGACATTGTGATAAAAAAAACGTTAAAACAATTATTATTTTGATTATTTTGGAAATGTAATGTAATGGCATTATTGTCAAAACTAACAGCGATAAACGCTGATGGTCATAGGCAGACATTCATACATTTTGATAACTAATATAAACTGTAAATTTTTACTACTGGAACTCATTTATGACGAAAGATTTTGCCCAAATATATTAATAAACTATGTATTTATGTTTCCTTAGGGTCTTGAATACCGTTATTATAAGAGCACCAAGTTAGCACAGGCCATTGCTGACCTATTGCTATCCTTATTTAGTATTCAACCTAATGTAGCCTTTGTCAAATCTACCTGTGACAACAATAAATGCTAACACGTCTTTTCTAGGGGCTTCTGTGATTATTTCATTTGAGTCCTTGGTTGGAGCAAAGAACCAGCTTAAGCTTTGCATATGAATACGGCACCTTACCAGATAATAAAGTACTGTTTTATCTTTCTCACCACATTCTTCGCAAAGCAGGGAATTGACAACGTCCTTACAGTGGAGACGTATTTGTAAATACGTAAGTAAATGTACGTCATTAACTGTATTGCCCGCCTCGATAGTGACACAAGTGAGATTGAGCTGGTTGAGTAATTCGGCTTTACAGAAAGTAGTTTAGCAAATTTGCAGTTCTGACTTGTTTTCCACCTGTGCATCTTGGTTGTACGATAAGTATAAGAGTTATGGTAGAACAGAGAACATTTATTATACGAAGAAAATGAGCGTGACGACAGGACCGCCCGCTATCTTTACGTTTAATCCGTAATAAGCACGATAATTCAAATGATTGATCTTGGAAAAGACAGTTGTTTAATTGTTCGTTTTTATTATTATCACATATAATAGACTTTAAATAACTTCGCTGTCTTGATTTAGATTTAAAAAATCTCATATATACAGTTATGATAATTTTTATTTCCATATATATTGAGTTTTGCATCAGTTTTGAATATTACCTGCGACAGTCTCTAATTCAGCTGTTAGTTCAATTCAAGTATTACATTTGAACACTGATTCTATGTTATTAGCACAGAGTGCTGAATTCTAAATATCTTTTGTTACGTCGTCAAAATGTAAAATAAATATAACAGGGAAAGGGAAATTTCCCTGAAGCAAGTAAATCAAACAACGAATTACTTGTGTACTCAAATCTGTATGGTTCAAAATCTAGATTAGTAGAGTTGTAACAAATAATACAAATAATAACAATTTAAAATCTGGTCAAAGAGTAACAACACATTCATTAAGATCCAACAAGGGAATGACCCAGAATTTGAAATGACCTATTTCAAAAAATCAGGATACTTTGAAATAGTGTAGATCCAAATTAACTCTAGTGTATTCTGCTTTGTTTGCCTAGAATTGCGCGGCGAAGTTTACAAAAATTCAAATTTTAAAACTTTGCCGCTCTCTAGTTTCTACAGTTCTTATCCAATTTTAATGAAATTTAGTTTTTTATTATTTTTAGGCCATTTTCTAATAAGTTGTTTAAGGATTTTAGAAAACTCGAAAATTTTACATTTTTTGAATAAAATCTAGTAAACCCATATTTTTGAGTCCCGGGTTTTCAAACCCGGGGGAAAAAAATAAAAATTTTAGTACTAAAAATAGTACTTTATCGCCTTAAGTAAATGATAATATTAACACAATAAAAAGTAAACCCTCAGAATTCCTTACAGGGGACATCAAACGCTGAATGCATAGGAGGGATTATTTCAAATCTCTGAGTAAAAAAACAGGCAGTGCAGAAGCATGGAGTGAATATAAAGCCATACGTAACTTCCTTTCTAATGTTATAAAGCAGTCCAAAATTAGTCACTACAGAAGTAAACTTAATAACGTGCCTAGTTCGTCCAGTTTATGGGACACTGTGAATTCACTGACTGGTAAAAATAAATGCACAAGACAAATTACTAAAATTAGGCTAGAAAGCGAGGTTATATGCGACCAAAGTGAAATTACACAAAATCTGGCTGATGCGTTTGTCGTACATAGTGTGCCTTCTAACGACCTAAATGAGTTTTATAATTCAATTGCCACTAATGTCAATGATGTCATTCCATTTACTACTACAGAAGTCGTTCGTGCATTCAGAAAAATTAAGCCTAAAAATTCAGGCTCTATTCAAGATCAGAGCTACATTGTACTTAGTAACTGTATTAATACTTTAGCTGTCCCACTAGCAATTATGTACACTTAATTTCTCTTATTTGCTGTTTTTCCATCTGCATTCAAACACGCAACCGTAATTCCGGTATACAAAGGAAAGGGAAGCAAATCAGACCCTAACTCGTACAGACCAATATCCAAACTGTTGTTACTGAATAAATTGTTTGAAAAGATGCTTCATCAAAGAATGTTAGACAAAGTTCAGGCGGCGGGGCTGCTAAATGCTAATCAATATGGGTTTAGACCTGGACGCTGCTGTCAGACGGCAGTACTACAGTTCATTCAAGATGTCTATAATTCTATTAATTCTCGTAGTGTTCGCTGCCTAGCATTATTTATCGATTTAACGAAGGCCTTTGACTCTGTCGATCACACTCTATTGTTAACAAAGTTAAGAGATAAATTTGGCTTCGATGGGCACACTCTAAAGTTAATAGCTGATTACTTGAGAAATAGAAAATTTTGTATTCAAAATGGTGGCTATGTTTCTGCTGATTATGATCTGCTGAGTGGTGTACCGCAGGGATCTATTCTTGGACCGTTACTATTTATTCTTTTCATTAACGATATATCTGATGCGCTTGACTCTAAACTCCAATATGCTTTATATGCTGATGACTTAGTTATCTACTGTGCTGACACGTGTCTTTTTAAACTCCAGAGCACGATGCAAGAGGCACTAAATAGTGTCAATAATTGGTTTTCTAACTTCAAGTTAAAAATAAATGTATGTAAAACTAAATTCATGATACTTCATAAATCGCATGATGTAGTCTCAAGTGGCACAGTAAGACTGTTTTCCAATGGTGTATCTCTGGAACGTGTAAATAGCTTTAAGTACTTAGGTATTATTATTGACTCACATTTAAATTTTAACGAACACAGTATCTATGTAAAAAAAAGAGTCTCTACTGCCATCTGCGTAATACATAACATTAGAAATACCTAACGTTTAAGGTTTGCTGTACTATGGTCAATGCCTATGTGTTGTCTATAATTGACTACTGCTCGCCTATATGGGCCGTTCAGACTGATAAGTACTACCTAACGACGCAAAATATAATTACCAGGAGCATTGTTATATACCTCAAATTCCATCGTGGACAAAAAAGCCTACTAAAAATAAGGTAAAAATTGATGAATCGATTGTGTTGGAGCAGGCTAATATGCTTTCGATCAGAGAACGTATTAATGATCTTATGTTAATTTTTGTGTTTAAAACTTTAAGATTTGGATCGAATATTGAATATTTAAATAAGCTGTTTAAAGTTAAAAAGATTGTAAGGCCAACAAGGTCAGGTGATGGTATTTTGCTCGAGCATTTATCTTGTAGCCCGTCAGCAGCGTTTAAAAAATCTTTCATGTACAGAGCTGTAGATTCCTGGAACAAGCTCCCATCACATCTACGTAATACTGACATTTCACTAGCTGAGTTTAAGATAGAATTAAGTTCTTATTTTATATTGAGTAGAAAATGTAGATACGTAACTATGTATACACCTCCTTAATTCATAGTTTAAAATTTTGTTGATTTAGTTTGTAACCGTATATTGCGTAACTGATATGTTTTATAAATACTGGACCTGATATTATGTAACCGAATACTGTGTCTGTTATTGGAATTCAGTACAAACTAATTAAAGTTTGAACTGTATAATTTTGACACTTGAATAAAGCTCACAAACTCGGTATACGTTAACAAAAATTTGTTATCCAAGAATAGATAGAAATAGAATAATGAATAAAATATTTATTAAATGTAGCCAATTAGGCAATGGAAACTGTAGAAAACAAATGATGCTGGCAAATCTGTACTGATTGAAAAATAATAGTAATCGTACCCCGAGCTCCGACATAAAGTCCAATCACCTCAATCTCGTCTAACTCAAGTTTTTGTTGAAAGTACGGAATGCAAGAATTATAAATATCTTTTTTCTCTCTGTTTACTGCTTCCCTGTCGTTGTGCTTCATTCTAGCAGTAGGACCTAAATTTAAACATTTTCTTGTCTGTTGGTTGTAAGCAATATTATCAACGCGCCTTGAACCATCTCCCGTGCATTCCACCTCTTGCAAAACCTTCTACCCTGATATCTTCATAGCATCTGCAATCAAACGTCGTACAGCATAATGACGGTTGTTACGTAATAACTCCCCCCGGGGGCACTTTCTAAGGATATGGCCTAAAGTTTCTGTCTCGCTGCAACCATGTCTGCTGCGGAATGATCCTTGGTCAGGTCGCGGTTTGGCGTTAACTGGCATAACATTTCCGATCATTGTCAAAGCGTTGGTCCATTCGGATGAGGAAAGTCCGTTTTTTGAATGAATCCAAGTATTAGCTTGAGGACATTTAGCAAATTGTATTACTTCTTAACCTTTTCGAGGAAGTTTGCTTCTATTTTCGTATTCCAAGCTTTTTAGGTGGTCTCGGATAGGTTTGCTTTTTTTACCACGCGCTAAAATAAAAGTATCTCTAACTTCAGATGGAAGGTTGCCAATCAGCAACTTTACAATTTATACAGGATTCTTTTAGGTATTTAGATGTGAAGTGTGGCAGAGTAATTGCAAACTCTGTAAACCATAGAAAACTGTTAATTAAATTGAGAGATGATTTTGGCATACACTCACATTTACTTAAACTTATGGCTGATTTTTTAAATAATCGTCAATTTAAAATCAAAATTGGTGACTTTATTTCGGATAGTTATGATCTGAATATGGGAGTTCCTCAAGGTTCAATATTAGGGCTATTATTGTTCATTATGTATATTGATAAAATTGGTGATGCCATATCTGGTGGCGTAAAGTTTATATTGTACGCAGACGACTTGGTTATGTACTTCTCGCACTTGAGGTTTGAAGTTATGCTAAACTCAGTTCAGACTTGTTTGGATTCTCTAAATGTTTGGTTCAATATGAATTATTTGTACAATCAATATAAGACGAATTTTATGCTACTTCATAAGTCTGGTGACTCAAATATTTCTGAACCTGAAATGGTCGTATTGTATTGTAATGGTCAGGATACAGAACGGGTGTATACATTTAAATACCTTGGTGTAATTGTTGGCTGTAACTTGAATTTTAATGAATATTTCTTTTATGTGAAACGTAGAGTTAATTCTGCAATTGGGGCTATTTCAAATATTAAACGGTATTTAGACTGGTTCTTTTGTTGTGATGCTTAACGCTTATGTTCTATCAGTTGTTGACTACTGTGTGATAATTTGGGGATCTAGATCTAATGCTGATCTTCAATCGTTACAAATTAAACTAAATCGAGCTATTATTGCTTTCTGTAATATTAGGCATGTAAATGTAAATCAGAGTGATTTGTTGGAAATGTGTAATGTGTTGTCAGCGTGTGAGAGAATTAAGTATTACTCACTAATATTTGTGTTAAGAACTTTAAAGTACGGTTCGAATAATATTTATTTTAAGAACATTTTTATGCTAAAGACGTCAGCAAGGCAAACGCGATCAACCAATAAATGCTTGATTGTTTAAGGTTCAATACGGAGAGTTATAGAAACTCGCCACTTTATAGATTCACTGATGAATGGAATAATATTCCCGAGGACATTAAGGGGTGTGTGTCACTTGAAAGTGGGGAATTTGAATTGTATGATATTGGTCCTTTCCGGAGTAAGTTGATAGAGTATATAGTAGGAAGCAGGGACGTTTATGTATAGCCCCTATATTCCGCCGTGGTGTAAATACTGTTGCCTTCCTGCTTTTTTGGTTATCAACGAATATTTCTTTGGCTTTGATTTATCTGATGTGTATGTATTAATTTATATTGTCTGTATTAACTTATTTTGTGTGTATTAATTTATATTTGTGCTAGTATAGTTAGTGTCCGTGATTTAATAACAGTATATGTATACTGAATTGCCTGACACTTTAATAAAAATAAACTCAAACTCAATATAAGATATTCAGGAATTAGTTTAAATGGTGGTACAGAGTGTTTAGTTTATGGAAATTCATGATATAGTTTTAAAATTTAGACTGAAATTGTTTACTAATTTAGTCAGAAATACCATAAGGACCATTAGGATTTCAAACAGCCCAGCCTATCATATTTATTGTTTCGATACATCTTTTTAAGAAAAATGTATTGGTAGAAATGCAATAAATATCTAAGAACTTCGGTTACATCGACGTCATAAATATTTATTATTAATTTTATTATTATTAAGTATAAAAATTATTTTTAAACTAAGTAAAAATATACCTGCAAATATAACAGCATATATCATTGTAGTTAAAGAAGGGGTAATGTCTATGACTATAACAGGAAGTGGACAAATGCAAGGTGAATTTATAAATACTTAATAAATTTTTACGTTTGTGTTAATGCTACTTTTGTGTTAACGTTACGTTCGGGTTAACGTTACGTTTGTGTTAACGTTACGTTCGGGTTAACGTTACGTTTGTGTTAACGTTACGTTCGGGTTAACGTTACGTTTGTGTTAACGTTACGTTCGGGTTAACGTTACGTTTGTGTTAACGTTACGTTCGGGTTAACGTTACGTTTGTGTTAACGTTACGTTCGGGTTAACGTTACGTTTGTGTTAACGTTACGTTCGGGTTAACGTTACGTTTGTGTTAACGTTACGTTCGGGTTAACGTTACGTTTGTGTTAACGTTACGTTCGGGTTAACGTTACGTTTGTGTTAACGTTACGTTCGGGTTAACGTTACGTTTGTGTTAGCGTCAGCGTTATTGTTAACATTATGTTATCGTTAGCGTTATCGTTAATAAATGATAAATATGCGGTAAGCTGTTACTATTTAGTATTTTTACAATTCAGCAATGCATAATAAAATATTTAACATAATATTAACTTGACAGCATTAGATCTTTTTTAAAGAATAAATGTTTTTAATTTATTATTTAAGAGAAATAAGCTTGCAACATTTTAACACACAATTTTAAATTGTTTTAAAAGACAAGAAATTAAATTTTGTGATAATAGGCAAAATGCTATCAAATGAGTCTGCAAATGAACTGCAAATGAACTAGTGTATGTATGTATGTACCAATACTGGGACTTTTTGACACGTTAATAAAGCCAAACAAACAAACAAACAAACTGCAGTTTGCTTCATACACAATACCAGATTCTGTAAATGATGTCATTATTTGCATTATGGGTGGCTCGTAGAATCTCTCTGTTTGCTACACAAATTAGGATGATTGAAAAATTTCAAATCACCGTGAAATCGCCGGAAACGATGAGAATCTAAGGGAAATTATTTTGTGTTCCTTGTTAATCCTAACCTTGGTGTTACATGCAAGAAACCGTGTAATTTAATAAGTTTAGAACCGGCCAAATTTAAGCATCTGCAGTAGCCACAATTATAATTATAGTACTTCGATGAAAACCCGAGGATTTTAGTTTTTTATCTTTTTCTGATATTTAGAAAATAAAATTCCAATCTAATGACGTAGATTATTTACTTATTCCTACCTATCTACATAATTTAGGAAGCTTTTGCAATTCTGCACAGAATTAGACATGTCATTGTGAAGCTCGATTTAAACTAAAAATACCAGATTTAACTTAAAAATAAAGAAATGTTCTTCGTTTTACCATAACTCGTATCAATATCGTTCTGCTAAACTATGGAATTCTATCCCTTTATCAGTGCATGCTAGTAAAAACATAAAGGATTTTCAATTTAATTTAAACAAATGGTTGATTGGTTTAAGATAATTGTTGTTTTAATTATGAATATTATTATTATTGTAATTTAGTTAGTAAGCATTATGAATGTCTGCTTATGGAAATCAGCGCTTGTCGCTGTTATGTTTGACAATAAAGGCATTACATTACATCACATTTAACAAAAGTTGAAAACTATTTTATTAATTATTTTTTTTAACTATAATTAACTTTAAATTTGAAATTTATAATTGAAATTCAAGCGTCTGCTTGCACATTTGACATATATGATTCTACTCAATTTTTTCGTCATTTTGATGTTTAACTTGCCTATCATAGCATTGAGCGACCGGTTGAATTTTGAAGGTTAAGGTTTCCAATTTTAAAAAACTGAAAACCGCCTAAATGCATTTTCGCCTGATCCATTTATTATTGAGATTTTAAAAACGCGTACATGAAAATCGACACAGGTTACCCTTTTACGGCTGCAGCCCTCTAATTTACAGGCTGTAAATTGACAATTAAGATTTGGCGGCAAATTCAAACTGCCTAAGTTTGCTGTTAGGGCTGAACCATTAAACTGATAATTACTCATGAAAAGTTCCTACGTAAAAGCTTCTGTCGTAGATTCAAATTAAATTTGAACTAGCCCACTCTAAATACGAAAAATCGGGACCTCCGGGGGCAACTAATGACTATTTTGTTTGGTGTCACTGTTTTGATTTTGGCGCCCTAAATTTAAGTGTAGCTAGTACACGCCAGTATCTCTATGCGTCAACATAAATTGTCTGTTTTGTGATATCTGTCAAATAGAGCGGGTGGCCACAATTGCGCGCACTCACCCTATGGTTCTAGTCAAAAGAAAAAATTTCATACGGAGCCATACTCCGTACCCTTGATGTTTTTTGGTTTCATTGTAGTACTAAGGTGCGTAAAGGTGATCAGTGGCCGCCGCTTAAACTAAGGCCTATAAAAATCTAACTATGTAGTAAGTAACTAATATAGTTTATGGTCTCAACTATCTTTACTACCGATTTCAGCTTCTTTCCATACAAACTCTGGCTATGTAAAATCATGAAAGTTTTGAGTGCTTTATTGAATTTTATTCTGCCGATCACATTAACTTTAAATGTATTTAAGGTAACTGATCACATTAAGGGCACTTGGCCCGATGTAAGACTTTCCGCGATTTTTTCGTACAATCACCTGTATCTCTTGCAGCTTTTAAATTTCGACACTGAGTATATTGTTGCACATGCAGTATTAAAAGAGAAGTATAATGACAGTTTCTGCTTTAGTGTACATTGGCTAAGTAAAACGATACAGGTACTTGAAATTAAAAAAAATAATCACCCGATCACCTTTACGCGCATTAGTACTATCACAAGTATAGCATGAAGTGTGGCATCTTTATAACAAAAAAAGCTATGCTATAATATTTTAGAGAATTGCATAATTTACCAATGACGTCATTTATGGAGCCTCCCTTACAATCAATGAGCCATATACAAATAAACGCGGCAAGCAATTAAAAACAAAGGTTGGAAAAAATTTTAAAGTTAAAATATCGACAATCTATATGAATAAGTTCGTGACAAGTTGGTATAGTGGGTTGGAAAAGTATTCAAAAGTTGACAATGGTGGTACCTAAAATTTTGATATTTGTGGAACGTCATTATGGACGATCCCTGAATATCTATAATAAATACAGATATGTTCGTGACATGTTGGCAAAATGGTTTGAAAAAAAAATCAAAAGTTGGCATTTGGGGTACCTAAAACTATAAGTTTTATAGGAGGTCATTATAGACGACCTCTGAATATCTATAATTTATATAGATATGTTCGTGAAATGTTGTTAGAATAGGTTGGAAAAAAAATTCAAATTGGGGGTACCTAAAACTATGATATTTGTGGGACGTCATTATGTACGACTCCTAAATATCTATAATTTATATAGATATGTTTGCGAAATGTAGGTAAAATGGTTTGGAAAAAAGTTCAAAAGTTGGCAATAGGGGTACCTAAAACTATGATATTTGTGTGACGTCATTATGGACGAACCCTTAATATCTATAGTTTGTATAGATATGTTCGTGACTTAAAATGTTTGGGAGTTATTACACAAAAGTATGCAAGTGAGTCAAATTACCTAACTATAACAAAGCTCTTGGGAATTGAAAAAATTGAAATGAGATATAAAAAATTGTTAATAAATTTTGGGAAAAAACTAATTAAATCTAAGAGATATTCCTGCTGGCTGGAATCACAAAAAAGATGTAATAACAGACCTTCTAGAAATAATTTAAATCACAGAATTGTTAAATGTACCACTGAAAGATACAGAAAATCTTCAATTCCATCAATAATTAGGTTATTACAAAGTTAAGTAGTTAATTCGATAATCTTTCTACCACTGCGCTGATGTTCTGTCGCGTGGGCCTCTTCATATTTCTTTAAAAATTATCTTTGTAACTTGACTTGTGTAAGTAAAAAATAGTCTTACTTGTATGATCAAAATTGTTAATGTCTATCTATTGATGGTGCTATCTTCGAAACTGACAACACATGTACTTGTGTCTTTTTCGTGTATGTACTTTAAAATTGGAACTTTAATAAAAAACCCAGCATAATAATAATAATGTTGTTAGAATAGGTTGGACAACAAATTAAATTTCAAATTGGGGGTACCTAAAACTTTGATATTTGTGGGACGTCATTATGGACGAACCCTTAATATCTATAGTTTGTATAGATATGTTCGTGACATGTTGTTAGAATAGGTTGGACAAAAAATTAAATTTCAAATTGGGGGTACCTAAAACTTTGATATTTGTGGGACGTCATTATGGACGAACCCTTAATATCTATAGTTTATCAGCAGTATGGGGAGTCAATTTAAGGAAATCTGATATTAAAAAAATAAGCAAAATAGAAAAACGCTGTCTAGCAATTATAACCAAACAGAAAAACAACTCAATAAATTATAATAATACCCTGAAAAATGCTCAAATGATATCAATAATAGATAGAATTAAACTGTTAAATTTAAAACTAGGCAAGTCACTATTATCATCAAATAGATTTAGGCACATCCTAAATGTCAAAACAAAAACATATGTTCGCACTAGGTCCACAAACCAATTCAAGTTTGTATCATGCAAAACTAAGAGATACCAAAAATCAGTTGTACCAACCATAATCACCCAATTGAATAATTTAAAACCGACAGATATAGCTAAATTAATGAATGTAAATCGATAAAGTAGTGAAATGTTATGTTTGTTACGAAACTGAGTCAAAAAAAAACTTCACTCTAGTTAATTCAAGTTAGCTTTAAATAATATTAAGTCTTGTCTGCTATCTTTGGAACACTACTATTTACTAACCTTGTTTTGTGTAAAATCTATGTATTTGTTTCATGAATGCTTTCCTGGCAATAAATCATTATTATTATTATTATTATTATTTGTATAGATATGTTCGTGACATGTTGTTAGAATAGGTTGGACAAAAAATTAAATTTCAAATTGGGGGTACCTAAAACTGATATTTGTGGGACGTCATTAGGGACGGGAAATGCATAAACTCCATCAAAATTGCAGTTCTCCACTTTGACTTGAACAAGTCGTTTCAAAAACAAACAAACATCCAAGTGGTTGGAACTGTTGTTCTATTAGGAAATGTTCATGTTTAGAACATGTTTAGGCATGTTCATGTTTATTTTAAACCGTTTTCGCTATACATGGGTAACTTAATTTCCAAAATTCGTTCACATTATACCGTCCGTTGTCTACGAAGACATTACTGCACAACTCAAAAAAATCGAACAAACCAATATTATTCACTATTCACGGTGAACAAATATTACCAACTGTAAAAATTAGTAATGCGTCTACATGAATACTTCAATATATCTTTTGATTACCTACGTATTCTTTGACTTTTATATTCGTATATCCAGTACAGCAAAATCAAATGTGAGGTTTGGAACATGGTCAGTTTTTAACTCGTCTTGACCATCACCTTTTTTGGAAAGTGTGTAGGCACCGTCTATTTCGTTAAAATACTGGTTGTTTGCCTTCACAAGAACCGTCAGTACCACTTTTTCACCCGTAAACCATCGCAATCGCCTTAAAACAAATTATTGTTATTAACTAAGTCACTTTTATACGTTGAATATCAGATTAAATATATGATCACAATGTACTCCACTGCCTTTCATCTGATTGGGTTTACATTAACGAATATCAATAGCATGTAAGAAATATTAATTTAATATGTGAAATTTTTCAAAGGTACCACACTGCAGCAGAATTATAAAGAATGCCGACCCGGAAATGCTGCGGCCATAGCTTTACCGGTGACTAAAATGAAGGAAGGATCACTTATCTACACTATTAATCGTCTAGTATGTAAGAAGTCTTGCATTTTTATTTTCTATATATTGATTTCAAAGAAAGATTTTGAAAGGTTTGCTTGCGGCAGCATTAATCATTGTATTGTCTAAACACCCGTTGATTTTCTAATTATCTGTAATGTAAATGTACTTAATGCATCAGCAATAATTATATATTACAATCGTCCTTTTAAAACTAATGTTTTTATGTTATGTAATTGGTGGAATTAAACTTTATTTGACTAGGTCATTCAGAAGAAAATTAAATCCTGAAAAGTAATAAATTGGATTTATCATTACAATTTCGAGAATTGTAATCAGAACAAAAATCATACACCACGCCACTGTTTTGAATGAATATCGTGCTGAGCGACAATCCAAATTAATTAGTACACAGACCCTCGCTTGAGACCATAAATATCGTATTTGTAAAGAAATATATATCGGTTTTGAAGAAACATCCCACCATGGCATTACAAAATTTGCATGAGATGATCCGCAACCTTTCCTCATATATTAAGGTTAATTGAGTGCTAAAACTACAGAATTGTACGTTTTTGGTGCAATGTTTTAGTAATTATGTAATAATAACATTTTTTAATCTTCAGAGTTTGGAAGTTGTCTGCGAAAGTGGAGTAAGATTAGCGAAAAATTTTGAAAGATTGTTGTCACCAGGCCCGGTAGTTCAAGTCGGAGGAGGCACATCCTCTACTTCGGCAACTCTGGACAGTGATCTTTTGACACAATCAGTCGCAACTTGGGAGCTGGCTCACAAAGTTGCCACAGCTGATGCCAACGCACTTATTTCTGAGTTACTACCATTATTACAAGAAGCTGTACAAAATGCAATGAAAGACCCTGGCTATTCCAGTAATACTTATGAAGTACGAGTCATCGGGCCTTTTCTAACCTAAAATCTGAATCGCTTAATTTTTTGATTTATTTCGAGTTTTAATAAAACTCCAAATTTTAGGTCTTTCGATCCTGCTTCTCTGCTTTTTTTCAAATTCAGTGGCGTTTTTGTTCACTCTATCTTCAATGCACATCCTCACAAGGAAACTACTGCGCTCCACAAGGCATATCACGCAGTCCTGACCTTGCAAGATCACCTACAACAGCTTCTTTCAGTTCTAATGACCGCCGTGAAAGTACCGAAAGTTGCATGAGCAGCTTTAGCCTTCCACGGAGTAGTCTATCTGGTTTATCCGCTCTTTCATCGCGAAGCTCATCTCCTTCGCCACAGGTTCATCACAGTCATCATGGCCATCATAGTCGGTCCAGAAATTCGAGGTTTCTTTTACTCAGAAATCTTATTAAACAATTTTATTTGTAAAACGTTATAGAATTGATATATATTTTAATTTATTTTAATTTTTCATTCAGCTAATGAAGTTTTGTTTTCGTTAGTCCTTCGGTAAAGTTTACACCTTCGCAGCCCCCTTCACCTTTAATGACGTACGGAGACGGCGTGTATCCATATTTATTCCGAAGGTGGTCAGCCCATACACACAATTACAACAATACAAGCAGTATGAGCAGCGGACCGAGCGCAAGCAGTAATCTTTCTGGTGCCGGGAGTTTTGCATCCAGCCTGAGCAGCAGCAGTAACCTGTTGTCCGGGCTGAGTTCGAGTCGTCGTTGGTCTGTTCCAGCTTCTTCGGTGTCGCAGAGTCAGGCTGGTAGCTCTTCAAGTACGTCTCCTTACATTCAATGGATCGAGCCCAAATTTCCAAGTTTCGGTATTTGTGGTACAGATTCGAATCGGAAACCTGATGCTACGGATCCTGCGTATGACTATGGACTGTTGGATGCTATTAATCTGCTGTCAACCAGACCACCAGCACCCGGCAAACTCGTTACCACAAGTGAAAACCCAGGGGACGAGTTCTGCACATTGGAGCAAAGTACTTCTCTTTGGCCACCCTCGGAAACTATGCCAGGTATAACATTTTCGAATTACATTTAATTAGCATATTTCCTCACACAGTTTCTAAACAATTAAATTTTACTACAATTTCTTTGAAATGGAATCGGTGAGCTTCAATGATTCATTTGTTGTTACTGTCTTAACTATACATAATTATTTACACTTTACCCAGGTGTTGTCTTGACAACATGTGGTTCCGATTCTGAAGCAACTATGAATTTGGATAGTTTGCAACGACCTAGTCACCAGTCTTTACGTGTGCCATTCACTGGAGGAGACACTCCCACTTCAAGTCATTCAGTCGCCGGCAGTATTGTCACGTCATCCTCAGGCCAGCTATCACAACCTGGGGAATACTCACTATTTGGGAACTCACCGAGTCCAACGCATTGCACTTAACCTATTTTTCCCAAATAATTTGACTTTATTTATATATTGTTATTATAATCATATGTTTGCTTTTCATCTTTTTTGCTCTGTTTTCAGTATGTTTTTATCTAGAGGTCAAGTGTATATCGTATGCATATCTGAAAACATACGTGCAATTTTAATAAACAAACTTCAACGTTGCAAAGCAGGCCGTTCCCTACAATTTCCTTTAAATCCTAAGGGCTCATATAATTGGTAATAAAAGGATTTTAATTAATCACAAACCAATCGTATGATTCCTTAGGATTTAAAGGGCTTTGTATTGTGGGCATGTTTTACATCTATTGAGTTTGTTTACTACCAGAAAGTGCACTTGAGTTTTCAGGTCTGTCAGTTAGGCATGTGGATTGGAACATGCTATATTTTAATTATTACGAACTCTATCTTGAGTGCTGTGCACTTAATAACTACCTGCCAAAATGAAGCTACGTCATTTCAACGCTATATGGATTCGTTTGTTAGTTATCTCTATGATTCTATTTTGCATATATTAATGTACAAAGGTATATCCTCGGATGTAGAATGGTTGTTTGTACTTTGTTGGTCTCATTAATAACTTACAACTTGACATTTTAAGTTAATTTTTTGTTTTTATATTTTCAGTATAGAGCTATTATTTGGACGACTTTACTCAATGGCAGAAATTTGTAGTTTTTATTTTTTTCATGAAAGTATACTCTGATATTTTTACAAACCGAATATAGAGTTTCTGATTCCCCCCCTTTTGTGTGGGGAAACGACAAAGTGCATTCTGTGCGAAGTTTGCTGTTCCGTATTTTCCACAAATATTGAACGATTTAGACGAAATTATGAATGCAGATAATCGAGACCAAAATATTAGGGCGTTTTTTAAAAAAATTTGATTTGAAAAATGCCGTCAAAAACAATTTACAAGGTATATAATTTTTTGAAAATCCAAATTGTGTGTTTTCGCGCATTTCAAATCAAGTGTTATTAAGTAAAGTATAAAGGTAAAACAAATGTATTGGACATTAGGAGTGGTCGAATCAAAAATATTATAGACAAAAAGGTTTTCAAAATGTGATATTATATGACTACCAGAGTTGACCTGATTTAACAAAATTTAGATTTTCAAAAATCTGATAAGGATCAGGAAACTTCGAGCAGAATGCACTCTCCCTTAAGTTTTGCCCCACATTGGGAGTATCAGATACTATATTCGGCTTGTGTACATCTCATAGGGTATACTTTTATGGAAAAAAATAAAAACTGCAATTTTCTGTCATCGAGTAAAGTCGTGGTCTATTACCCAAATAAAGGCTCTATAGAGTATTGACTCTTTTAACCGGGTTTTTCTGTCAAATGTACCTACTATCATTACACATTGACATTAGTCTGACTTGAAAGCAATTATGTACATGAAAAGGGGCCCCTTTTCATGTGGGCGCTTGCTTCGAACTTTCGCCCTGTCAAACAATGGGGTACTCAGCTTCACTGTTGCTATCTTTGAGATATATGCCGCCAATCAGTATACTTGGCTAATTCAACGTTCATTCTTCGTTAGCGTCATTGTTGATTTTTAGTGTTGACTATGAATATGACAGCAGCTTCACAGTCACAGTAAGTGGTGGAACGGTTTATGGAAGTAGTAACTGCTTTCACTGCAAGCATTAGGCTCTACTTGCACAGGATAAACAACTATGACTATAACTCATGTTCACGAGGAAAGTTTTATATTGCATTGGCTGCGATGTTATTATTGTTGGCTATACATGAGAGAAACGAGTAGTATGCGTGTTCCACGTGCCTGCAACTAATTGCTGAAGTTTAAGACTTGCAGAACTTAACAGCACTTACTATAGCTATATATTAATTTACGGACCTTTTACAGTTTCCAATTATCTATTTTATAATGATGCAATTAAATGCGTGTGAGATATGAGTTTTAGGCGTCGCGTTTTTTAAATTGCTTCTGAAAGCTTCTATAGTTTATGGTAATTAAAGTTAGATAATGGTAGTCAAAATTGTTAAAAACGAAGAAAACTTCAAATTGTTTTTACGTCTCTTCGAAGAGACGTACAACGAAAGCCAGATAAAAATATAAACTTTCTGCTTGGTCTAGGTATCCGACAGTAAGATCCGGTAAAATCAGTCAATATGCTAACATATATTTACAGGCATCGATATATATAATGGATGCACTTAAGAAGGATTTAAGAACGTTACTACCAATTTAATGGTCACAAATTAATTGCTCAAAATGTTACATTGTTTTAAAAACATCGCCTATAAGGTTAATTTGCTTAGGAACATGTTCAGTATTTGCATTTCAATATTACTACTGAATTTAATGCGTTTAAATAATCGTTGGAAAATCTTTTATCCTTTATTCAGTGAAGCGTAGTGCCTACTTACTCTGAGCGTTTTTTTATTTAATTTTGTTTTCCAAGGTTTTTTCAATACACGGAGAGCGTTTTGGTAGTTCATTTGTGGCTACACTGTCGTAAGATGACAGACAAACTGCAAAATATTATATAATCATCTGTAATAAGTACTATTTCCTTATTGTGAATAACTTGAAGTATATAATAATATGTAAAGTTTGAGTAAGAACAAAATGAAAACAGCTAGCATTTAGTCAATTTTCCTGTAACTGAGTAGTTTATCTAATGTATAGGAGACAAAAAAGTAGAAGGCACTCAGTCAAATAGTGCGATTGCGATTGATTCGTAATTTGCTTTGTGAAGTTTATTAAGCAAGTTAAGAGAACATGCATTATAGTATTTCAAAACATACCATTTTCTTATTCATAAAAAAAATCGAAGTCAAAGTAGGCATATAGAAAGAGGCAACATTCACTTTTAATACAGTTTAGCCATTTTCCAACTAACTATATAACGCGTAAAATAGACTTTGAAATCAACTTATATATAAAGCAATAGCGATTGATTCGCTAGGATAATTGCAGTATTGTTAAAAAAATTAAGGTACCATTTTAAAACCATTTACTTAGTAATCAAATCATCAACGTCAAAATGCTTACGAAGAGTAAAATAACTATTTAAAGGTAATTTCACCAGTCATGGAATAAACTATGCGTACTTATGTAAAAATAATGAATCAAATAGCCAATAAGTACTTTGAAGACTAGTTAACTGCAGTTGCGATTGATTCGCAAGTTATTGCAGTAGTAAGCAAGATTACCTACTGTATACGCGTATATGGTACGCACAATTCAGTGTATCTACGTGCAAAAGTATCTAAACTAATTAGGAGAGTATTTTGACTGTTAAAATAGTTAAAAACAAGTTTACAATTTTGAATCGGTCTCTGCAATTAATACGTAGAACTTGAAAAAGACGTTACCATTTGGATTGAGTGTCTAAAAAATACAACGCGGTATACAATGACAAATATTTTTTAACTTTTTAATTTCTCAAAACAGAAACGCAGGAATTTTTATTGCAAGTTTACCGCGATCGAAAATTCGGGCAGATGTATATTTATAACTACATAACTGCTTTAGTTTAAGCTGGGGATCATGTAGAATCCTATCAGTTTTTTAAATCACCTACTCACATACCTACCCACCTCTGCGTATGCTAGTTGAAATACTGCTCCACTGTTCAATTACCTAAACGAATCTGCATAGGTGCACTGTATTTTTACTGTGCAATAATCAACGTTGAGATTCATTATAATCATAACCATCTTTCGAAATTTCACTCTTCCTTCATTCATGCTCAAGCATGAAAAACATCAACATGTAAAACAACGTTAGAAATGAAAAATGTCACACACGCATATAAATTGAGAATCGTGTACGTAATTGAGCATTTGCCTCCAGTAGACGCAGATGCAGTGTTGGATTAATGAGTTGGAGATATTGCGGAAGGCTGTCCTAACAACTGGTGGCTGAGTCCTATATAACAATTTCAAAGGTCGTGATGGATGGGAGAATGAAATGGATCCTCCACCTTCCCCACTATCTCCACTTATTAATCGCACAATAGGTATTTGTGATTTCAGCAGCTAATAGGGTTCTAGGTGCTGCCCATAATAGCTGGGTTTAGCAGCTTAAACTTGGTTGCGATTGGTCAAAAGTGGCGTACACTCAGATTTTTTAAATATACTTATTTAATCTGCTTCCTTTGAAGCGCCAATGAGTCAACAAACAGTGTATCAAAAACTACTGCAGTCAGAGTGGTGCAAAAATGTACAATCAAACACTCGAAACAGCAAATCTATAGTTAACTTAATAATTTAATTTAAAAATTGTATCCGATTTAGGCGGTTCCGAGTAAATGTTCCTCAGAGGGGTGACAAGAAACGTAACTACGTAACTGAAGACAGTCGCGGACACCATACCTCCCATAGCCATTTTATGTTTAGTCATTTAGTTCCTATTCCTCATTCATAGTTATGTTATAACGTAATAACTATACTACCTATAAATAATCGTTCTATTTACTTCAACCCAAGTAAAGTACTAAATGTGCTAATTAATTTATTCCACTTTTGACCAGTTAAAACAAATTGTGAAGTGCGATCTTTGTGGCCAGCCAGACACCATGAAAAGTGTGGAGTTTTGCCGAATATTGAATTAAACTAAAAAAGTCAATCCAAGTATTAAGTCTGATAGCGGATACATACATAAAGTGGACATATTATGTAGGAACTTACATATTTAGTCAATTTATTCACATTCAAATTACTAACGTCAAAAATGAAATGAATTTTGGAAGTAGGGATTTAAATATGAGATAGGGGGTTTGCTGTTCACGAGTACTAACTAGTAAGTAGGGAGGTAACACTTTAGATGAAGAAGTTATTTGCTTTAAATAAGAACTCTACATCTCCTCATCCATAAAATTAATCAACACTCGCCTTGAACTTGTTATTTTCATCCTGTAAAGAAACTCGTCAATTGCACGTATCTCTTTTATTTATTGCTTCCTTTTTACCTTTTTATTTATCCAATTCCAATTTGTTCGATTTTGAAAAACAAATGTATCCTTGAAAAACTCCCACGCAATCTCTGATTTAATATGAACGACGAACAGGCTTCTCCATTTTGAATCAATAATTAAAATTAAACTGAATCACACATGGAACTATACTTATTATTTATGCTTTACAATTCCCCACCAATGTACTTTCAGTCAACATCCAACAACAACAATGCAAATATTATATAACATACCTCGTTTACATATTAATAACAGCTATACTATCACTATGAACATTCAAAACAGCAACCCCGCTTTCCACATTCAAATGCATGAACGCGTAATCCAACTTCCCACCGTCTAGGGGTCCCACACAAATGGCGCCACCAACGTTGAGGGTGGGTCACTTGAAAAAAGAAGACACCACATGTTGAAGATAGCCATTTACGAAATGCTTAAGAGATGACAAGGTGAGTGGGTGGGTTGTAAATATAAAAAATATTTGGTTTTGGGTGGCGCCATTATTGTCCGGTCCCTTATTTTCATAAACTTTCATTTATACACATAAACTTTTCAGCAAATACGCGCGTAACAGCTTGCACATTATTACGTTCTTACAGTATAATATGATTGGTAAACGGACTTTTCCTACCCGGAGTTTTCCTACCCGGATTTTTCCCACCCGGACTTTTCCTACCCACGACCTTACCTAGGACTTTTCCTACCCACGACCTTACCTAGGACTTTTCCTACCCATGACCATGAAACAAAAAACAAGTATTACTATTTATTATTTATGAGTGTACCGTAATAACGCGGCAGTGTCAAACGAGTGTATTAAATTATTACTAATTTAAGAATAAATAATTCATTTAAATAAGTTTTTATAAATAATAGCGACTATTGTCTTTAATTAATTATGTTAATTTACGTAAACCATCCCTAACTTTAAAGCTGAAAAAGATGGTTTAAGACTTATAATCTACATGAATTGATAAAGGACGAAAGAACAGCAAAAGATATAGGTAATAACGTTGTATTCTGTGGGTATATCTTTGCGCGATGTATAGTTTCTTTTTTTGTACATGGGTAGGAAAAGTCCTAGGTTTGGTCGTGGGTAGGAAAAGCCCGGGTAGGAAAAGTCCGGGTAGGAATAATCCGGGTAGGAATAATCCTACAACCAATATGATTATATTCAATACAAAAAACAATGGCCATATAGAGTTCAAATCAACTCCAAACCGTTCAAACGGAGTAAACCTTGGTTAATATTTAACAGTTAGATATAGTAGTTAAATTGTATGTAAAGCTGATATTGCCAGTTGCTATAAATATAGCAATAAAGGTGAAAAAAGAAATGAAATGAAAACATGTACCCAATATACTAACGGCATTGGGTTTACAGTCTAGTAACTGCTATATTACCGCGAATACTTACAGTCACCGTTACGGTCTTCCACAGTTCCTAGCAACAGGTTTCATTACGGGTGGTTTCTTCAATTGTTTGTTTTCCTTGAGACGGAGATATGCAGTCCATGACGTCCATGGGATAGTTATATTTCAGGGTTGTAGGATTATTCCTACCCGGACTTTTCCTACCCGGACTATTCCTACCCGGATTATTCCTACCCGGATTATTCCTACCCGGGCTTTTCCTACCCACGACCAAACCTAGGACTTTTCCTACCCATGTACAAAAAAAGAAACTACACATCACGCAAAGATATACCCACAGAATACAACGTTATTACCTATATGTTTTGCTGTTCTTTCGTCCTTTATCAATTCATGTAGATTATAATACTTTTGAGTGTTGTCTTACACCATCTTTTTCAGTTTTAATGTTAGGGATAGTTTACGTAAATTAACATAATTAATTAAAGACAATAGTCGGTATTATTTATAAAAACTTATTTAAATGAAGTATTTATTCTTAAATTAGTAATAATTTAATACACTCGTTTGACACTGCCGCGTTATTACGGTACACTCATAAATAGTAATACTTGTTTATTGTTTCATGGTCATGGGTAGGAAAAGTCCTAGGTAAGGTCGTGGGTAGGAAAAGTCCGGGTAGGAAAAGTCCGGGTAGGAATAATCCGGGTAGGAATAGTCCGGGTAGGAAAAGTCCGGGTAGGAAAAGTCCGTTTACCATATTTCAGCGTGTATTTCAGTACCCACGCGCACTAGGCTAGTGAATTCAATACCTTAAATTGCTTTTAGATTTAGCATTTAATTTCTGAGGGTTATTACGTCGATAACCATGGAGCTTATAACATCATCAACCAGAACCCCCCCCCCACCTCCTGCCCTATAATACAAAAAATTGAACGATAACAAAACCATTGTTTCATTAGCCATATTAGAAACCTTTTGCTAAGAAATGTGATAATGCCATCATCGCACAAAGTTACTGAAGCAAATTATTTCTGGTCATGAAAGTGGATGTAATAATTTAATTATAGATTATATAAACAAATGTGTTTTCCAGAGGTTTCAATGAAAATATTAATTTTAATCATCTATGTATTAGGTTGAAATAATATTTATCTGTTTAAATTTAAATGCTAATAAAGGGTTTTTAATCGTGTTTTAAACCACGAATCGGAATGAAAAGTCCCAAAGTAAAATTTCTTGAAAGCATTCTTGTAATGCTTCATTGGTTGATTTTGTTTTCTCAAATAACGTTTATTGGTATTTTTGATTAGATAACCAATATAATAATTAGCTTTTATGGAACTGGGCCGCAAGCCAATAAAATTGATTTTAATAATTATTATATATTAAGGCATTAATACTAACTTTAAAGGCTTTGCCGTTGATTTCAATCAATACGGGGTGTTTTTGGGCTTAATTAATTTTAATTTGTTACATTCTGATGTAATACTTAAAAATTATAATGTTACAACAGTGTTTTCAGCCATTTTAAATAGATGTCATTAAATTTGAGCCTTGAGTTTGTTCATAATGGTTTACGATTACTTCTAGTGCTGATTATAATACTTCATTAATAGCTTCTTTGATTTAAAACCTATTACTATTTCAGCAAACACAAGAATTTGGCTGATTAAGACTTCAATTAAAATTAAGAAAGCTAGAAAAATACATGTTACATTCAAACTAATGCTAAAATATTACGAAATGTCTAGAAATCTCACAGACATTTCAGAAAGACTGCTGCAAACCTTACAAGAAATAGAAGCAAGTGATCATAACTCAAATTCCGATGTGAACGGCACTGTAGTTCCTGAAATGGACAGCATTTTACATCCTTCGATTTCTCATCATAATGGTTGTACACATCAAAACAATCAATCCGAAAATAATTGTACCGATGCATTTGATGTATGCGCCTATTTATCAAAATATCCTAAAGTACCTAAAGTAATACTAGAAGCAGCTGAGCTAGGAAAAGACGCTGTTTTTCAAAACTCTGAAAATAATTTAGATTTTGCGGATCAAAAATTTAATTTTGTAGTTCAAAACAAACTTGCCAATAACAATAAGCTTGTACTACTATCAGAGGCCAGTGGAAGAAAAAAAAGCTTTTCTACTGTGTCGAGTTTCAAATCAAAAGTAAGTTACTTACTTTACTTTGCTAGATATATCACGACTATACCTTGTATAATAGTTTGTAACTACATTAAATAATATCAGTACCGAAAGTCTTGAACAACGCAATAACTCACATATTTTCGTGGTGTATCAATAAAATTTATTCAGTTACAATTTAAATGATGATTAAACAACATACCGTCGGTGTAGAAGCAAACCCATGTCTTTCCATTATTTTCCAATCAGTGCTTTCAAAAGGTGTTTAAAAGTAAAACCGGTAAACCGAAACTCCCCCCCCCCCCCGGACATTTTCCTCCCAGTATCAAAATCGCTTTAATAATAGAAACGGGTGTATCGGTCCACAAAATTCATATATGTATTCGTAAACGTTCTCATGAATATGCAAAATTTATAAGCTGAAGTACGGGTAAACAGACTATTCCTACCCGGACTTTTCCTACCTGGACGTTTCCTACCCGGACTTTTCCTACCTATGAGCAGACCTAGGACTTTTCCTACCCATGCCTATGACTCATGTATAAATAAAAACAAGTGTACCGTACTAACACCGCAGTTTCAAACGAGTTTATTAAATTATATTTCTAACCATTATGAATATTGAAATATAAGTAAGTCTATTACAGTAAATTACGAACATAAGGGACTCCGTGGGACCGGCTAAATCTGACCCTTTTAGCGGTTATCCCGTTTAACCAATTAAGGGATTTTTCTTATGCGCGGAACTTTATACATATGTACAGATATACAGTTTGTGAAGATATATTGGGAAATTGTACTGCAGGAGTATTAATAGGCAGCGGAGGGAAAAGGACAAGGAGGTTGAGGACAGGGAACCAACCGACGTCGTCGGTGCAGGCAGTAAATTTCCACTGTCTATAGCACGAGAAGAGTGTAGGTATAGGAAGGGAGCGGGGCTATGGATATAGCAGGTAAAGTAGGGCAGAGTTGGAAGAGACGGTTGACGTGGAGCGGGATGACGTAGGCACTCTCGATCGTACGATCCTCGTCCTCCTCAGCAGGCGAAGGGAGTTTTGGACTTACTTCCCTTTACACACTCCAAGGAGTATCAACTAGGTGGATTTGCTAGTCAACGTCTAGTAAAGTGAGGAAAAGATAGATTGCCCGCCGCCATCTTTATTTACTATATTTTATATATATACTTGTTTATTCTCCCTTCATCTTCTTCTCCTTTGGAGTATTTATTTAATTACCCGAAAGGGATTAATTGTGATTAAGTTAGAGATCATTTATTGTATCATAAGTGGAGTGATTATATTTGTACATTGGGTACGTGGACAGAAACAGAGTTCAATTAAAGAACACTCCCTTAAACATAACATTGTGCTGAAAGACATTAAGAACATTGGCATTTATTGGCCGGTTGGAGCCAGCACATTAACATTATAGTGACACTCATCGTTCACCGGGTTCCGGAGCATTACGGTCATTATATTCATGCTTCGGGTGTAAGTGTTGAGGGACATACCGACACCGGCACACCGGGTCATTATAATTGTGCATCCCATCCGTCACAACGGAGCCCCTACCGAATCGCCGGGTTCTTCGCAGTCAGACAGGAGTAGCGTGGTTACGTGAGCAGGAGCTTCTGAAGCGCGGTCAGCGTTCTCCGGTCGCTCTCTCTGTAAATATCAGAGCGGGCCGAGGACGATCCCGAAGACAGAGGACCGCGTCGTCTGCAGTGCGCGGTCGAGGCAGAGGCAGAACACCAACCGCGGAGACCGACCCGGTCGCTTTCCTGTTTCAAGTTTCAACAGCCTGTCCCGGTCGTTACACGTGGAAGAAAGGGGAATATTGGGAAAATCCAACCCACAAGTTGAAGTTTGTATTATTAGTTGAAAAGCAGGCGTGCTTGGGTGAGCGGTTAGGACTGCAGACTGTAACGAAATTTACAGTCTCAGACCCGGCTTCAATCCTCGGCCACTGCTAATCGTTTACGGCTCGGTGTTGTACGGTAAACGTCACTGGATGGTTGATTGAAACCCAATCTCCTTCGGTGCTCCTTAGTGACCACTACTTACTGTAGGGGCCTAGGGAATGAGACTCCTTTACTGTGGAGGAGGGGACGGGGATAGGTGAAAGGGTACAAAGACCGAGACGATCTAACGCGGTAACCTCCTATTTCCTCACCCACAGTGACTGGTTGAGTCTGGTTGTATGAACTTCGGTTAAATCGACCCAATGAATAAATTATTATTATTTATTATTATTATTATTATTAGTTGAAAGTTAAAACAAAGTCAAGATATTTTTTACAGTTGCGAGAATTAAAAGATAAACATTGTAGGTAGGTCGGTACTTATGTTGATTGTTTAAAATATTCTGTTATGGTGGTTTGCTTTGCATTAGTTTGGTTGGGACTTAAATGAAGGCTTAGGTTATGAAGATTTGAAAATACAGTTTCATTAGTATTTTCTCGTGCTAAAAGGAATTGCTAAAGTTTCTGCAAGGGGTTTCTTTAGTAAGTGATGTCTGGGCCAGTAAGTGATGTCTGATTTTAGTAAGTGATGTCCAGGCCGGTAAGTGATGTCTGACTTTAGTAAGTGAGGTCCGAAAAAATTTTTTTTCTTTGAAGTGCAATGAATATAAATCGACGAGAAATGAACAAAAGTGACGTTGCAAAACAGTTTTTTAAGATGATTAACCGGAATTAACACGAAACCAGGCTCCTAAAGCTGCCTGAAAACGGATAGGTTAAATTTTCCCCTCGGCCGCCGGAGGCGGCCCCGCCGAAGCCTAACCGTTTCCAGTCAGTTCTTCCTACCCTTTCCCCCCCCCACCCCCCGTCAAACCTAACCTAACCATAAATATAACAAACCTTGAGAGGTAGCCAAAACTGAATATGTAGCCTCAACAGTAATTTTGAAATAGCCCGCTATCCAATAACCTACACAATTGTCGCTCATAAAAATTTCGTGCCATGGTTAAATTATGAACGAACAAATAAATAAGACCCTCACCTGAATTAAGCTTCGTACACAATGAAAACTGTGCTATTGTGCTTCCTCGTGGTCTTAAAATTGTGCTACTCTGATACTCTTCCTCGTGGTCATGAAATTAAATTATCAAGTCTCAACATCTGAACATGCATTTATCTGCATTGGTACTACATATTATTGTTGGAGGTAGCGATGCGGAAGCTACCGAGTTTTTGTAGTGTAGAAATAATTAAAGTATTTGAGTCATGCAATTGAGTAATTTTGTAAATTAAATTGTAATGTTTAGATTTAGCAATGCGGAAATTATCAATGAAGAATGGTGACATTATTTACCAACTAGTCTAGACATTTAAGCATGATGAAATCAAGGAAATAAGTTAATGAATTTTAAATGTTTAATGTATAAATATTTGATTTATTTTGGAACGCGGAAACAAAACAATTAGTACTTTTTAAGACGGTTTGAGACCATTGTAAAACACTTCCACGTCAACTCTTAAGCCGTGAACTAGTACCTACCTTATCTTGAATAGTTAAGTCATTATTCGTGTATCAGTTTAGACCGTTAATAAAACTAATTTATTAACACATTTGTAACGAAACAAACAGAGAGTCACTTCATCTTCATTTATTTACACTCGCATCCAATAGTCATAAGTACACACAAATCACTAAACCCAATATTATTATGGAATGCGGCATGCAGTCATTGTATATATGGGTTAAGGAATTTAATCTTATCGCTTCCCAAGAATTCAAAACATCGCTCGGCCTAAGTTCTGTGTTACTCTTTATAAGTAAATTTATTCATTTCTCGTCGATTTATATTCATTGCACTTCAAAGAAAAAAAATTTTTTTGGACATCACTTACTAAAATCAGACATCACTTACTGGCCTGGACATCACTTACTAAAATCAGACATCACTTACTGGCCCAGACATCACCCGGCTTCGTGGCTTAGGGGAGCTTGCTCCGTCCTAAATAATCCTCGGCTAATTCTTTTTTGAATGCGCCGGGGAACCGCAGCCGGTAGTCAGTTTAGACCCTCTCGCATGAGAATGGTACAGTGGTAATACTTGGCTTGGGGAGGGGGGTTTGAGAGTTGTTTGAATGTTCAAGGTATATGAGTTTGCTTTCGTTTATCTGTATCAGTTTAATACTGATGGAGACAGAGGCGATAGCAGTAATAGACGACATGAGTCAGCTCAATGCCGAGCGTGAGCATGAACATAATATGACAACTCAATATAACTTTCCAATCCATTCTGCAAGTAGCTGCTGTACTTTCCCTCGTGGAGGATTGGAGGGCTAACTGGCGGGGTGTGCAAGCGGGCGTAAGTATTTCATTTAGTCAGAGCGTGATGAACTCTGCCTACTTGATCGATACCCAACCGCTCCTCCTCGCCCAAGAGCAATCTTGGGCGGAAAGTTGAAATAGCTCCTGAATAAGGATACTAAATAAATTATCGCCAAGTGGTCCGCAGCAAGTAGCGACTTATCCAAATACTACAAGTGTAGGTAATTAAAGTAAAGTAAAATACGATGCGAAGCCCAATGCGATTTAGTATAATACTACTTCGCGGGAACTTCAAATCACACAGTAAAGTTGAGTGGGATATAACCTCAGGTTGAAAATCTCTAAACTCATACATACATACATACTGGCCCAGACATCACTTACTAAAGAACACCCTTCTGCAACACATGCACTTACAAATGTAAACAATATAAGGGAAGTAAGTAAGTATTGGAAAGGTACTAGTGAATATACAGTGTTATCCCCGATACTTCGTCCCTGAATGCTTGAAAAATCCCTTTTAAATGATTAAAAATTCCATAATTTGGTGCAAAATCTGTCCCTTACAGCGGTTTATCCCTTATATCGAATACCTTATAACTGGAAAATTATAACATTGCTAGCATAGCCGGCGAACCAAACGGTCTATTTTTCTCCCCAATAGCGATTATCCCCTTTAACCTAGTTGCTTATATACGAAGTTTACTGTATTAATAACCTACTTCACGTAAAGTTTCCCTAACTTTAAAACTGAAAAAGATATCGGAAGACAACATTCAAAGTATTCAAACGTATTACATATAAACTACATAAATTGATAATGGACAAAAACCAAGAGTATAATAAAGTTGTATTCTTATTAATCTAGTAAAATAAATAAAATTCTCGGTAAGTGTAGGTCCAAACACGCGTCTATGTACCTAGTATTAAAAAACTAAAAACTTCTTAAATGGTAAAGCCACAAAAATAGGTAATCGGGTAATGTCTTAAAAGCAATAATATATTTGCATCGCAAATTAAAAAAGTTAGAAATCAAATCTAATGGCGTGACCTATATTCCGCAAAAATGACTCAATTGTCAAAGAGTTTTCAGTATATTCTACGCAAATGTTCTGCAACCTGTTTTGCAAACTAATATAAGTTTTTTGTCTTCGTTTTCTCGGAGGCTGTCCAGCATTGGCTTGTATTATTGAAGTCCTCGTCTCGGCTTCTAATGTGCGAAAAACGTACATAGTTATAAAGGTAGCTGAAATGTTAGTAGTGAAATTGATAGAAATTAGGTAGCATTAGCATTTAACGGAGTCCCAAATATGAATTTTTAGTCTTATTAGCAAATGCTGCGGTAATAAACGAAAGCGGAAAGATGATTTAACTAGCAAGTCTATTTTATTTAAAATAACTGGCGAATTAGGTTATTTAATAATAGACTTGCTTGAATTTAAATATTCATAATGATTAGAAATATAATTTAATAAACTCCTTTGCAACTGCCGTGTTAGACACCCATAAATAGTTATATTTGTTATTATTTATACATAAGTCATATGCATGGGTAGGAAAAGTCCTAGGTCTGCTCATAGGTAGGAAAAGTCCGGGTAGGAAAAGTCCGGGTAGGAAAAGTCCGGGTAGGAATAATCCGGGTAGGAAACATCCAGGTAGGAAAAGTCCGGGTAGGAATAATCCTACAACCGAAGTACGACGTTAGCTTAATCGCATTTCCTTAACAAATACGCAATAAAATGCGAAACTAGTAATAATTATTATTTCATAAAAATGGGGAAAAGATGCATTTTATTTCTTCAGTTAGTTAGTAATGAATGCACACTTTTTGGATTGTCTTCCATAGCATAAATTTTCTTTAAAGAAACAGTCGTCGAAATATGGATACACTCGTTTCCTTGACTGAAGCGAATTTGATACTGGGAGGAAAATGTCCTCGGTATGCTTTGGAAGGAAAATGTCCTACAACCGCAAAACCATACTTTCCTATTACGGATTGGCTTTCAGAAAATATCAGATACAAACTTTATTTCTACAGCGCCAATATCAATATGTTTGTACATGTTTCTCTTGGTAGAACTCAAATTTAGACGATGGACATGATGACGGCGGAAGCGGCAGTGGTTTGAGCAGTGTAGCCCGTCAACTTGAAAACATCCGAGAATCTCAAGACGCTATTTTAGCTGATATTAGAATGGACATGGAACAGCTCCATATGGATAACCTTACGTTGAGACAAAACAGTGCAAAGTTGTTGTAAGATTTTGATTTAAACATAATTATGATTACATTTTGAATTAGGCAATTAAAATGTGTTTATAGACGGTGTATCCTTTCTATTTTGTATTTTTGCAGGGCTGAAAGAAATCACTATGAAAAATTGTACGATGAAGTTAGTAAAAATCTTCAAATGATAAAAGAACATATTCGGCAAATTCAATCTTCCCCCCAACCAATTGTGGATGTACAACTAGGAGAAACAATTGAACCACATCATCACGAAAACAATTTCAATTTTTGTAATAATGAAACTTTTTCGTCCTGTGAGCTATCTTCATCATCACAACACTTTCTGAAAGACCCTGGAATAACTGACCATTATCAAGAACTGCTAGATCGGTATAACTTTATAAACAATGTGCCCCCACCAGCAACGAAGCCTAAAATAACTAAAAACTGTGGTAATCATGGTTTGAGTAGTATGACTAATTACAACCTCGCTTTAGAACTTCAACAACAGAACCGTCTTGCACAAGAACAGTCAGTAGTTCAGGAAGCTCGGAAAAATGGTTCGGACAAGCCTCTATCTCAGTATATCAATGCGCGTAATGATATCTTTTCAACAACTCCTAATAGTCTGAAAGGAGAAACTCACACGAGAAAACCATTATTTAGTTACTCTCAAACTTCAGAGATATCGCAAACGCGATCTACTTTGACGCCATTATCTGGCCAATCAGTGACTAGACTTGATAGCAATAATAGCTCTGGCTCCAGTAATGCTTCTGCAGCAGAAAGTATTTTACAAGTTAAAGGTATTTTAAATAATACAAGTAAAAAAGGCAAAATGTCTAAAGTCAAAACTGGCTGATTTGAATTCCTTCGGCGACGTAAAAATAAAAAACCAAAGTTGGCTATAGAAAAAAATTCGTAATACAAACACAAAGCGCTCTAATAAAATACCTGTGACTGTAAAAAATGAGTAAAATACACATTATAAACTATATACACTATATTATATTATTATGTATACTTACTGAAAACAATAAAGCGATGAAATGTTATATGTATTAATTTAAGAAAATTCGCACTTTGTCAATATAAATGCATATAAATCGCCAGCATTTAATGCACATAATTGCCTCAGTTGAATGCTTTGTAATGTAATGGGCTTTATTGTCAAATCAAACAGCGACGAACACTGATTTCCATAGACAGACATTAATACTAAAAGTCTTAACTAGTTATATTAAATCAATAAAAGAAATAATAATAATAATAAATTTTTGGCTTAGTAATTCATAAAGTAAGGTAATATAACAATACAATAATTACATATTACAATGTACTCGTTATATAAGCATAGGCAATACCATGTATCATAATTATATTCTATACTCTTTTGTTTACAATCCATTTGTTTAATTCATACTGAAAATCTTTAATATTTGTGCAAGCATGAATGTATGTTGGTACACTGTTCCATAATTTGGCTGCACGGTATTGATACGAGTTATGGTAAAAGGACGAGCGTCTCATTATCTGAAGAAAATGTTGATGACGTGATGACCTTTCACTACTGTTTCTAATAATTTCTAGTAAGCATGATAGTTTGTCAGTCTGTGATAATAATATTTTAGTCATTGATATAGTTATATATGTTAGTCTTTCAAACACAGTTAAAATAGAAAATGATTCATACAGTGGTGTCATATCAATAGTCTTTTTGCGTAGTTTTCTATTTGGTACACTTATTGGTTTGTTAAGTAAAAAGTTAAAATTATAATTTTTAAAATACAGACATTTTAGAAAATGATCAATGGTATTCTGACATTTGCGTAATTGGCTGTCACAAACAGCTCCCCATACTGGCAGACCATAATCAATGTGGGAGAATACAAGTGAGTTTAGTAATATAGGCATTAGTTTTTCAGGAATAAATCGTTTGTACTTAATTAGCTGTGAACATTTAAACATGATTTTCTTAATAACATGTGCACTGTGTACATCAAATTTAAGGTGGACATCGAAATATATACCCAGATATTTAAACACATCAACATTTGATACACTATTACCATTACAATTTATAGTATGAAAATTAATTTTATTTTTAGTTCTGCTTCGTGGTATGTGAAAGTTCATGAATTCAGTTTTAACAAAGTTCATTTCCATAGAGTTAGTAATGCACCAGTTGTTTACATTAGATAGTGTGTTTTCTAGTTTAATTTTAAGTTCACATGCGTCATTAGCGGCTTCTAGAGAGCCAATATCATCAGCATAAAGACATGAGTCAGTAAGTACCTCTGTGATGTCATCAAAAAATAAAATAAATAAAATAGGACCAAGAACACTACCTTGGGGCACCCCCCCATTTAGTTTGTAGGGTAATGATAAGTGATCCCCTAGCTTTACAGAGAACTCTCTACTTTGTAGGTAGTTACATAAAATTCTTAATAGGTATACAGGCAGCTTATATCTATCATGAAGCTTTGTAATTAGCTTCGCGTATTTCACCATATCAAATGCTTTGCGTAAATCTATGAATAATACAGCTGTTAGTTTTTTGTTTTCAAGAGCAGTGTATATTTTATGCGACAGTTCAATTAAAGCATGCAGGCAGGACTTGTGTTTTCTAAACCCATATTGAATGTTTGAGAGTAACTTACTACCTTCAACTATGTCCATAATTCGTTTAGCTATAATGGCTTCAAAAATCTTTGACAGAAATGGCAGTATGGAGATAAGTCTATACGAACCTGGGAGTAGCTTGTTACTGTTAGGTTTAAGAATGGGAGTAGTTACAGCTTTTTTCCATATTTGGGGAAATTGACCTGTTTTAAGTGCATGATTAAAAATATTTAAAAGTACAGGAGCAAAGATATCAGGAAACATTTTAATAATTTTTGATGGCACACTAGTTAATTTAGAGGATTTAGAGGGTTTTTGTGTTTTTTATAAGTAAAATGACCTCCTCTATCCCAGCAGGTCTAATCTCGTTGTCAGTAGCAAAGCTATTTGAAAATAAGCTTAGGAGCTTGTCTTCATTAGCATGCTTTAAAAGAAATGTATCTGCGAGACTATCAGTTATTTTAACTTTATCTGTTTCTAATTTGTTATTAATAAGTAGTTCAGAAATGCGAGTGGATTGTACTTTACTACCTATTAAAAGTTTAAAATTATCCCATGACTGTTTTGAATTAGAACATCTCATAAACTTATTTTTGAAATACTGGACTTTAGCATATCGAACCATTTGTGTAACTGTATTTCTACATTTTCTGTATCTATTCCAGTTATCTGTAGTGCCTTGTTTATTTGCTACCTTCTTCAAGTGATTCTTATGGTGAATACGCTTCTTTATCTGAGCATTAAGCCAAACATTTGGCTTTGCTTTAATCCTTCTAGTTGTAGTAGGTACAAGTTTTTCAAGGATACAGTGGGTCAGGGTTTCAAACACATTAACTCTGTCATTGATGTCAGAGAAACTATCCATAATGCCCCATTTTGTATTCGTAAGTTGTGAGGACAGCTCTTTGACATTAAGTTTGCTATAATTTCTACATGATATTGTTATAGGAGTAAAATTACATTTAGGCTTTTTTCTAACAATATACACTATGTCATGGTCAGATAGGCCACAGTCAATAACACCTGACTGTACTACATACGTTAAATTGTTCGTATAGATATGGTCAATTAATGTTTGGGTCGTCATAGTAGTTCTAGTGGGTTTCTTAATTAGTTGATGTAAATTCAGCCTTAGTGCACATTGTGATAAGTATTTTGTACTGTTGCATTGAGAAGAAAGGTCTACATTAAAATCACCAAGTACATAAATATCTATACACTTGTTATAAAGTGATAACACCAAGTTGCTAAACTCAAAAAAGAAATTGTCCTCATTAACTAAATGTCCAGGTGGTCTATAAATATTTAGAATGGAAAAAGGTTTTGAAAACGGTAATTTGACAATAATTCCCATGGACTCAGCAGTATCAATATAACAGTCATACTGTTCTATAGTAATGGTGTCTTTGACATAGATTGCTAATCCTCCACCATGGTCTTTTCTATCCTTTCTAATTAAGGTATACCCAGGTATAATAATTTCTGCATCTGCAGTGTTAACGTTTAGCCATGTTTCAGAAAGGCACATAACGTCTATTTTAGATGTATACATAAGTACTGACAATTGATCAACCTTAAGCCTAAGACTTCTTATATTTAAATGCATTATGGTGAATCCTTTAGGCAAAATAGTTGGCTCATTTAGAAGGTTATGAGATAAGGAAGGTTCATCAAAGGCATAGAAAGAGTCGTTGTTATTTCCTAACTGCTGTAGAAATGTATCAGTGCTGAACCCATTATTTAATATGTTTCCTGTGCAACTACTGCATTTCCAAGTCCTTGCTTTAACGAGGGTTTTGAACTCAAGATTAGTAATAGGTAGTTTCAGGCAGTTAGTATTATGGAAAACAGAGTTGCAGGTAATACATCTAATAAATAGTTTCCTAGCGTCAGCTTTTTTACAGATTGAACATATTTCCTTTGATCCTGCTTTGTAGAAAGTCAGCTTTCGCCAGCAGTGTCTTTTATAAAATTTTGCTTTGGCACTTTTGAAGAAGCCTGTCAGAAAAACCACCCCAAACAGGAAAAAAAATCAATTTGAGAAAATATTAGGGATTTAAATACAGTATAACAGTTTTTAGGCATAAAACGTTTATATTTTACTAGTTGTGCGCATTTAAATGAGATTTTAACTACGTGATTACAATGGATATCAAACTTAAGATAATTATCAAAGTAAATACCAAGATTGTCGGTTTTAAATCGTCAATCTTTTTATATTATTCTTACATTCTATAGAATTGAAGTCTTCACCGTCTTCAACTACACGTGAACCGAGAAACACCTGGAGAAATGGGCCGGTCGCCGCTACTTATCGCGATGGTTATCCATCTCCTAGCATTGATCATTCTACCCCAGTGCATTACATTCAGTAAAGACCCTGCAGAACACTCAGCTGGTATAAAGAACAATACAAGCGCGTGTGTACTACTAAGTACTATTATATATATACAAGTAACCCGGCCTGTTCCTGACAGAACTTGTAGAATATGGGGGAAGGCTCACAATGTTAAGTAGATAGGAGCAGCCATCTTGGAAATTGGCGGCTCCTATGTTCGCAATGTTAAAAAATTCTTTTCTGGGGGGGGGGCTAAAGCACCTTAGCCCCCACCCCCTTTGATGCGCCCTTGTATGTGGTGCCAAAATGTAGACAATTTAATTTCCTATGGAATGGTATACTGGCGGGCGCGATTGTGCATAACAGGAGGTAACAAAAACTAACTGTGGCAAGGTTTTTAAGTTTTATAAGTTTTTTGGGACTTAAGTTTTTCCTCAAGTAGCACAATTTATTTGCATAGTTAGCTCATTTTTGCTTGATTCTACGGTTATATACACCCCCATAGTTAGGGGTTAAAAACAGATAAGGTAACGCAACACGATACTGGACACCGGACACCGGAGACTGTGATTTGGATTTTATTATTATGTAGATACACAGAAAATACTTAAAGAATCAATACATACCCAGCTACTTAATCTCTATATACAGTATATCTATATATACAGTGACAAAACTTAATATACTACTATTGTTAAGTGGAATAAATATAATTAACCCCGCTCCAATGTGTAACATATGCATCACAAACGCCTCAAAACATTCCACAGAACTTGCCTTAAGATCCCATCGCATGTTTAAAACCGTGCAAGAAGACTTATCTTAGCAATCCCCAAAGTGCAATACACCAAAAGATTAAAATGGAATGGTAAATGTAAGGTATGCGCAACACGAAACGCTACTACTTAATGCTCACCACTACACCATGGTGCACTCCAATTAGCAAAGCCAAAAATAATATAAAATTAAGGAACACGCATTGGTCATCTAAACGTGCGAACTATTTTATCAGGTCCAAAAAAACATGACGTCAAGATTCTGCTATACAAAATGCAGTTTGATTTCCTGGTGATAGGCGAAACATGGCTGCACCATAAAATAGACAACAGCGAGTTACAAATAAATAGATACAGTAAAATTAGAGAGGACAGAAAGAGATTAGACGTCAAAAAAAGGGTGGAATTCTAATCTATGCAAAGGAAAACTGGAAAATAAATAAACAAGACCAACCGTTTGACATTCATATTGAGTCCATCTAACTTGGGAAGTATTTTACATGTAACTCTAGGATTTAACCGATTGTTACCAAAACGTCTTCTACTGACCCTAGACACTTCCACTAGTATATAGACTTGAGTGCATTTTGCGCTGTTCGCGCATAAAAGGCGCGCGCATTTTGAAAAAGTGGTCGACTTTCAAAATTGCCAAATCCTTACAAACATGAGAAAAACCCAGGTGTTTTTTCCTGTTTTTTATTCATTTTTGACAAAATCTCAAAATAACTTCAAAATACCAAAAAAAGTTGCAAAAAGTTGTAATTGCGACAGAATGATTTTAGCTGTGCACTGGACTAAGGACAGAATGACTCTTTACCGACGATATGCATGAATGACAGGCATACTTTTCAAACAATTATTTGTGATGTTTTCGCTTTAAACTTGCAATTACAACTTTTTGCAACTTTTTTTGGTATTTTGAAGTTATTTTGAGATTTTGTCAAAAATGAATAAAAAACAGGAAAAAACACCTGGGTTTTTCTCATGTTTGTAAGGATTTGGCAATTTTGAAAGTCGACCACTTTTTCAAAATGCGCGCGCCTTTTATGCGCGAACAGCGCAAAATGCACTCAAGTCTATATACTAGTGGAAGTGTCTAGGGTCAGTAGAAGACGTTTTGGTAACAATCGGTTAAATCCTAGAGTTACATGCAAAATACATCCCAAGTAAATAAAAGCAAGCAAGCCATTCCACAAAAAACTTAATATCATTGCTGTATATTGTCCCCCTGAATACACAACCAATTTAAGTAGCGAGTTAAAGTCACTGCTACAAAATCAAGGCGATAATGAATCATACACACTGGGAGACTTTAATGCAGACCACTCTCATGCAAATTCCAAATCTAAGGAATTTAAGTTTACAACAACAGAATGCGGATTCTATCAGTTAATTAAAGGCAAGACGAGAACAAGAACAACAAACAGCACAACAATTGACCGTATTCTTACAAACAAACCCAAACAACAAACAAAGCGGAGTGATAGCAAATCTTAAAGCTGATCAAAACTTAATGTATACAGTACGAAAAGTATCAAAGATACCAAAGGTAACAAAAATATCAACCACAAGAGGTAATGAAAAAATCGACAACACAAAATTCATACAGAAATTTGGAGCAGCACCTTGGTCCATGCTTGAGTTCTGCACTCACATAAACAATAAATTCGAATTTTTCCTGACTACAACTTAGTACGTAATAGACTGCATAGCACCTAAAAAAAAGTTCGAACAAGTACTAATAAACCCAAGTGGCTAACAGCGGATATTCATAACCTTCTATCTACGCGGGACAGGCTTAAAAAGTAAGCTAAAACAACAACGATGGCGTCAGACCGGATACATTATAAAGCATTAAGAAGCCAAATAAATCGGAAAAAGAACGTACTTAAGGCAAACAATATAAAAACTAAAGCTAGCAAAAGTAAAAACCATAGCAAACAAATATGGAGGTCACTGAACGAAGACAGGAAGAGCTAAAATGCAAAACACAATTAACGCCATCAACACCAACGGCAAATCCTATGAAACAAACAGAAATAGCAAATGCCTTATATAAGCAGTTTACATCCGTTCAACCAACTCTTATAAGCATAGACCCAATTGAGATACTACAATATGCAAATAAAAGACCAAAGGCGGAACCTACGAGTATGCTAATTTAGGAAAACGACGTTATGCAAGCAATTAAAACTCAAAATTGAATAAAGGGTGTTACCGACAAAAATGGTCGATAACTTAAAAAATATCTGCTGTGTCGGACTAGCACCGGCACAGTAAAATAAATAATAAAATAATGTCTTTTTCTTCTTCTTTTAGTCTCAGATTATAATAATAATACAATATGGACTTTATTAACAGTAATATACTCAAACGTGTTAAATATCAGTAATTTTAGTATCAATATCTCAGTTTTCAGTGTTATTTTCATGAATCGGAAGCAACCGTGTTATCAGCACGGAGCCTAATTGGCGATTAAATCATATTCATTATTCATTAGTTCAGCTGTACAGTAGTTACTGTACAGCTGATTCTTCATATTTATTGTTGAATTCTAATTTAGAAATAATATTAGTAATAGCAGGATTTCTTGTAAAATACAGCCATGGCAATACGCAACATCCTTCACCCCATGATGTATATACATCATCAGTATAATTCCATTAGCCGTATATCATTTTCCTTGGTTGTCTTGCATCTTAGGATTTTCTTCCTAAATTTCCACGAACAGTACAGTTTCTTTTCGAGAGTCACACCTCGGATAGGAATCACATCCGTAGCACCAAAGCAGCTTAACACAAGAAACAGCCATTCAGTGAACATCGGATTTAAATGTTTTATTTTAACTCTGACCGACTTCAGTGGTTGGTGTTTAGGTCGAAGAAAGTAGTAATTTCCAATACTTTCTTTTTCTTCATTAAGACGACAGTCCATTTTTAGTCTTGTTTGAGACATCATCACTTGTGACGAAGTTTGTTCAGCTTTCATTCTGACAGAAGGGTATGATAAACAAAACTCTTCTAAATGTTTCACTTTATTCAAAGCTTCGTCTTGATTTTCAGTTTCTGCAAGAGTTCGATTTCCATCTTGACACAAAACAGTTGCTGATTCGATTAACTGTTTTTCAGTACTGTCAGCAGTTGAAGTTTCTTGTTTCAAATCATTGATAGCACTAGGTTTGTCATATTCTTGTAAAATCAAATTCGATTTTCCAAATTTAAAATCATTGTCTGTAGGTTGGCCAGACTTTTCATTTATTACATCAGGTTCTTCAAAGGTTATGTCATTCTTCAAATAATTTTCGGTTTCAGAATTTGCAGTTTTTCTATCTTCAAATTGTATCATGTTCGATTTCTCACAATCTTTCTTCACCCCAAAATATTCGTACCCAGTCAAATATTTTTCTATTATTTGTCGTGGGGTCATGCCAGTTAGTATCGAAGTTGTCTCTTCATGAGGAGCTACAAGGTTAGCTTCACGCCATGGAGTTGTCAAAAATTCTTCTTGACTTTCAAAATCAAGCCCTATCTCAATTTCGGTTGGTTTTAGGAGTAAAAGTCTTTCTCTCTCTTTCTTAAGTTGTCGCTCTAGTTCTTGTCTTTGTATTTCTCTTTCGGTCCAATATTTTTCTTTATTGTCGAGATACGCAAGTAATTGTTCAAGTGAAACGGTCTGTACATCTGCTTCACTTGGTACGTACATCTCAAATAACTCTTGAATATCATTGTCACGTAACTTAAATTGTTTTAGGTCTTGAATATTCATTGTTTCGATTTCAATTTCAGTAAATTTTCAAATTTTCGTTCAGGTAAGCAACTTTGGAAGTATGGTCACCCTAGTTCTTCAACATTTCTTCAGGTTTCAATAAATGTCTTAAACCCAGAATGCACCTCCCACGTTCGAAATCCAGAAATTATGCACCTTTCAAATTCTGAGTCTGCTCACCCTAGTCCAGTAAATCCCAATTATCAGTATCAGTATCAATTTCTAAAGGATCACCGTAACGTAGCAGTATTCCAGAACTCAGTAATCGATGAAGCGTCAAAATTCAAGAAAATCCCACGAGGTCATCAAAGGTCAATCTCACGTCAAAAGGTCACGGTTCACAACGAGATCAATCAAGTATCACGTAAGTATGGGATCCAAGAACTGTCCAGAAATTCAACAATTTTCAGGATGAATTTTCAGAATTCCCAAAATTTTCAGTAAAGGTCAAAGTTCAGGTCATCAATCAAGAAGTGGATCTTGATCTGTACAGTGACCAGAATATTCAGTGTCCAGAAAAAAGAATTTTTAAATTTCTCCAAGAAATGAGGAAGATCCGAATTTCGGAGCCAAGACTGGGAATGCGGGTAGCAGTCAAAAAGGATTGCTGTACTGCACCACAGTATTTCCACTCAATCTTCAAGCAGCACGTTGGTAGCCGGAGGTATCTGTCGCAATTCAGTTTCAGTTTAGATTTCAGTTTTCAGAATATTTAAATTTCAGTATTTTCAGTTTTCAAAATTCTCGGTTGTCGGTTTTTCAGGTTTTCAAATTAATTAGATTTTCAAGTTGTTGCCCAGGTTTCAGTTTCAATTTCAAGTGTTAGGTTCGGGAATCAGTAGTAGTTGTTGTGGTAGTGGATTGTCCGAATCTCCACACAAACGACACTCAATTTTCTTGAACTTCGGTGGTGGCCGGAAGTCAGTGTCGTCACCGTTGTTGATACGGGATTTTTATTTTCTTTCTTTCTCCGTCTCTCTTCACCCCTTGATTTCAAAGAAATCAAAAATTCGGGGAATACCGGGGCGGGCAGCAGCAAGCGGGTTTTAAGCCACGGGTGGGTTCGAAGTTATCGGAGGGCGCCAAATGTTACCGACAAAAATGGTCGATAACTTAAAAAATATCTGCTGTGTCGGACTAGCACCGGCACAGTAAAATAAATAATAAAATAATGTCTTTTTCTTCTTCTTTTAGTCTCAGATTATAATAATAATACAATATGGACTTTATTAACAGTAATATACTCAAACGTGTTAAATATCAGTAATTTTAGTATCAATATCTCAGTTTTCAGTGTTATTTTCATGAATCGGAAGCAACCGTGTTATCAGCACGGAGCCTAATTGGCGATTAAATCATATTCATTATTCATTAGTTCAGCTGTACAGTAGTTACTGTACAGCTGATTCTTCATATTTATTGTTGAATTCTAATTTAGAAATAATATTAGTAATAGCAGGATTTCTTGTAAAATACAGCCATGGCAATACGCAACAAAGGGGAAGGCGCGAACAAAATTTGCCTAATTAAAATTCTTTTCAATCCAATCTCAAAAATTTTACGACGTTTTAAGACCCTTTAAACCCGTGCCAAAACACTATTTCTCGACGTTTTGTGTCATGAAAAAATACGAAACCGAAATAAAATAAACTGACGCGTAAAATAAACAGTATGTATTACAATATACAGCGTGGAAAGTTTATTCAATATAGAACACCAATAGACAAATAGACAGAGTTTCACCCTAGTGAAGAGTTTGTAAGCAAAAGATTGGAACAATACAGATACAAGATACAAGAAGTCCGTATAAAAAGTTTTCTTCGTGATGAGGTCACAAGGGTCCACGAAATCCACCAACAAGTTCACCTGGTGATGCCCCACATAACTCAGAGTGTTACTTTTCCGCCAAATAACCGGCTACTAAGTATGTCCCTGTTTCCCCACTTACAAGACACATGAGAATAGTTATTGCTAAAAATGATTTTCAGGGAGAGATAGGACGTTTTGGGCAATCACTAATTTTCCGGGCCATGTTAGCCCTAATTGGTTTAGTACGGGTTGTAACACTTAAACCAATCGATCCACGGTTCGTTTCCAACTTTCCCTTGAGCAATTGCTTCGTTAGTCCATCTGCAAGTTGTTGAGTCGTGTTGACGTATTCCACTTCAACTTCCTTTTTCGCAACCTGATCCCGAATGTAGTGATACCGGACATCAATATGCTTCGTTCTGGCATGCATTCCGGGTTCTTCGCGTTTTGAATCGCACTCTGATTGTCAGCCAATAGAACCGTTGGGCCAATTTGTGAAAATCACAATTCTTGCAGGAAATTTGTGAGAATATGACAATCTTAAATATGTCAAATAATGCTCTTCATATTCTGAAAATGATTATTGGGAATTATAATTATTATTAGATTAATATATTATTATTATTAAATGCAAATGAATTTAATGTAACTGTTAAAATATGACAATATGTCAAATAATGCTTTTTACATGCTGAAAAGCATTTTTGGGAAATTACAATAATTATCACTATAATGTTAACATTATTAGATGCAATTAAATTATATATAATATAATGAATTTAATAATGTAATTAAATCATATATGAAATGCAATGTACATGTTATTTAATGTAATGGAATTATATTGTATGTCAACTATATGAATGTATGTATTTTTATTATATATAAGCATAGGCATAATGTTATTATTAATGGAAATATTGAATGATTAATTTAAATGAACAATATTATTATATGGAAATTGTATGTGTCATCATTTCTATGGAAAATGACTAATGTTGTAAATGTACTCTGTAATCAACAGAGTTACTCGACTTTCTCAGAATTGGGGATTATCTTTCCATTTCCTGGAAGACCCTTTTGTATGTACATGGTTATCCATTGTAACCATTGGTCCAGGATCGACTCTCTACTCGACTTCACAAATCTTACTCGACCTGAGGGTCCATATAAATTCGTGTATCTGTATTGTTGTTATCACTCGCGTACAAACTTTTGTATTTGTATATTGTTGGAAGTTCGTTACTGAACATTACAAGGTCCACGCTGTTCTGTGAAATAAGTCTTTTAGTTCACTTCTTTATTTCATATTCATCACAAAATTCCGAATCCAGACGATTTCGCGAGTTGCTGAAGATGCTGCTACATATTCCGCTTCTGTTAAGGGTAAGGCAATGCACGACTGTTTCTGGCTCGAACAACTCACTACAATTCACCACCATTCAGCATCACTAACACTCCACTAGTTGATTTCCGCTGAATTTTATCGCCCGCATAATCAGAGTCACTGTACACCACCAAGTCCATGTTCCCTCCCGAATGATTTGAGATTCCAAGACCCGCAGTTCCCTTGAGGTACCGTAGAATCTTCTTTGCTGCTACCTTATGAGACTCATTGTAGCAGTGCACGAAACTGTGAAAGCTTGAACACAGCGAAGGAGATGTCCGGCCGTGTACACTGGCCAAAAAAAGCAGGGCGCCGATGAGCTGTCGAAATGAGAATTGAGCTTCCAATTCTTCCGCTGGTTCTAAATCAGTATTTGGCTGTAGTGGGACGCTGCATGGGTTACACTCTTCCATGTTAAACCTTTCCAGCAGCATGTGAACGTATTGGCGTTCGGAGACAGTTATGGTTCCACTGTACCCATTCCGTTGAAGTTCCAGACCAACGTAGTTTGTGGGCGCCCTCCTGTAAGTTCAAATTCCCCAGCGATGCCCTCCAACACTAAATCAATTATTTCATACTTAGGGGAAATAATTAGTCCGTCGTCAACGTACAATGCCAAAATCACAACCACTAAGTTCACCACACCGATATACACACTTGGATCATAGTTCAAGGTTTCAAAATTACATAATTGACGCAAAACCTGAGTATATTTCTCGTCGTAGCAACGTGGGGCTTGCTTCAGCCCATAAATGCTTTTCTTGAGAAGAAAAACACTTTCAGGCAAACCGCCTGAATACCGCTTAGGAATCTTGCAGAATATAATTTATTCCAGTTCACTATGCAGAAACGCTGTCTTGATGTCGAACTGAGCAATCTTCATGTCGTACGCTGCTGCAATATTAGGAAGTAGTCGAATAGACTCATACCGGCACACAGAAACAAAAGTATCAGAGAAGTCGATTCCTTCTTCCTGTAAGTATTCCCGGACATTTAGTCTTGCTTTGAACCTGGCAATAGTTCCATCCGGATTCCGCTTCACCTTGTACACCCATCCAATATCGAGCAGCTTCGCATCGGGTAGTTTGGGTACCACCTTCCAAGTCTTGTTGTCTTCCTGACTTTGGATTTCTTCTTCCATGGCCTGAATTCATTCGGCACTTTCCGGGGAAGAAATGGCTTCCTTGTAAGTTGAGGGCTCGTTCACTAACCTCGTTGTATACGTCTTCAGTTGAACATTGTCTTCTGATTTTGCACGATCTCTAAGCCTATTCAGCAGTTTTTCAGGCTTAAACCACCCCTTATACTTCTTTTTGGCTTTATCGGTCCGAATAACGATTTCAGCTTGATTACTTCCCTCCGGTATATTGGCAACAAAATCACCTTCCTCAGTACGAATGAGCACTTCCCGTGAAGGAACAACAGAACCATTTGATTTACTTCCAGAAGCAGTTTCTGACCTTATTAGTTGCTGTAGAGTATCTTCCGCTAAATTGTCCACTTCAGGAGCTGAAACGGAGTACGCACATTTTGACCCTTGGATGCATTTTGATTTTCGCCCAAAGTTGCTTTTTGAGCCCTAGGACGTTCTTTTGGTTCTTTGACATGTTGATTACAGCAACTTCCGGCTATTTCTTAAAAAATGTAGCGTTGTGAGCCATAAACACTGAGTCGATTCGTCATATAGTCTATATTTCCGAGTATAGCTGTCATACCTGACCAAAACACAACGTCTCCCTTTCGCTTCCCAAACCGTCCGCTTGACATCTGGAACATGTGCGAACGCTGTACACCTAAAAACACAGAGATGAGCTACTGTTAAACGTTTCCCGAAAAAACTTTCGTATGCTGTGACTTCCCGACTTTGCTTGTCCAGCACACGGTTGTGTACATAAACCGTAGCCCCAACAGCTTCCGCCCACAGAAATTCTGGTAGTCCACTGGCGAGTAGAATAGTACGAGCACAATCTTCAATCGTCCGAAATTCCCGCTTAATCTTGCCATTGGTTTCTAGACAGTAAGGAGCAGATATTACATGTTCAATTCCTTTCTTATTGAAGTATTTGTTGGACACAGTATTCACAAATTCCGTCCCATTGTCACTATGCACTGATTTCACTTTGTTTCCAGTTTGATTTTCAACGAAGTTAATAAATCTTCTTAAGCACTGAAAAGTCTCCATAAATTACGTCAAACAAACTTTACAATTTTAGGGACCCCCACAGTTATAAGTTCAGAAATTAGCTTAAAATATATCCTTAGCATAGAATTTAACTAGAATGCATGCAGGGATCGCCCATAAATTACGTCATATCAATTTTACCATATTAGGGATCCCCACTGTCAAAAGTTTAAAAATTAGGTTGACATGTATCCTTAACATGAGATTTTAATAGTGTGCATGCAGAAATCGTCCATAAATGACGTCATACAAATTTTATTATTTTAGGGAACCCCACTGTCATTAGTTCAAAAATTAGGTTGACCTATATCCTTAGAATAAGATATTACTAGTATGCCTGACTGTATTTTTAAGTAGTTTGTAAGTATACGTACAGTGATCGTCCATAAATTATTTCATGCAAATTTTACTATTTTCGGGACCCCCACTGTCATTAGTTCAGAAATTAGGTTGACATATATTTTCAACATAGTATTTTACTAGTATACCTGCAGGGATCGTCCATCGATCACGTCATTCAAATTTTACCATTTTAGAGATTCCCATGCCATTAGTTCCATAATTAAGTAAACACATCCTTAACATTGTATTTTTTAAGCGTATGTACGAGGATTGTCCATGAATTATTTCATGCAAATTTTAGTATTTTAGGGACCACCACTGTCATACGTTTAGAAATTAGATTGTTATATAATAAATAAATTTGAGGTTGCCCCGATTTACCCGCAGTTCTTACAGGGTGCCCGACCTCGAATTCACTTCTTGCACTGTGCCATCACACAGGGTTTGTCCTTCCAACATTAGTCAGGCCTACTTCTATGGCAAACTTCATTTTACATTGACGTTCAGAGCCGCCGAGCCCTTCACTGCCTTGTGGACAAGGAAAACCCAGTGGGAAAACTTGCCACCGCCGCTGGTCTCGATCACCAAGACCTGAATCGAGCATTTGCTTAAACAGCAGGTTTATAGACACCAGTGCAGTAAGCACTGAGCTACGCAGGCTCGCATTAGATTGTTATATCCTCATCATAGGATTTTTAATATGGCAACTTATCATCGCCCAACTAATTATATCAACTGATCCTAACGATGGCATTATTTGTGAGCGATCCAATAAAGTAGTATGTGCTGCTTTCAGCTCTTGCAGTGCAGATTGTTTATAATAAATTAACGAATAAGAATTTAAAATGTGGAATTATTTCATTAGTGGTCAATTCAAACTTACAAACGTTACTGCTTATGATGCCATCAAGCAAGGGCTTCAGCCTTTTTTTATTTTTGATATATTTGCTCTATTTTATTCAAACAAATTTTAATGTCATGAGGTATTGTAAAATTCATTTTGCGAATTGCTTTTGTACTGACACTTTTCGTATCAGCACCACTCGTACTCAACCACCTTGTACCTGTGATACTTTGACCAGGCCCACAAGAATCAGTAAAACTTGTACCAGGACCATCGTGGCCGCGCTGATTTCAAGGACCTAAATCTTACCGTAATGGCTTTTACTGTTCCCAATCGATACAGAGCAACTTCTACCTAGATAACATTACCTTTCACATGCACCTTTACTAATACCGATCCAACTTGTGCGGCACCATTCGTAGCTTGCCTACTCTTGTCATTATCAATCGTACCTAGCCCAATCTAGCTATTAGAACCAAAAATAATCACAATGGCTGCACATGCACATGTACCTAACCCACTGTAACCAGCAAAGGTCGTATTTTCGTACCTAACTCGTTGGCACCGGCGCTTAATGCTAGGTTTAGGTTTGCCTTTCGACAAAAACATGCTTTTGAGTGATAAAGTCACTCGCTCTAAGCTCAGCATCTACTTCGAGCCCACGGTGGACAAATCCGGCGCAAAGCGCCGGATTTTTACATGCTAAAAAGCATTTTTGGGAAATAACAATAATTATTACATAAATACTATTATTATTGTATGCCATTAAATTAAATGTGATATAATGAATTTATTAATGTAATTTAAATATATATAAAATGCAATATACATGTTATTAATTGTAATGGAATTATATTGTATGTAAACTATATGAATGTATGTATATCTATATATGCATAGGCATAATGTTGTTAGTAATGGAAATATTGAATGATTAATTTAAATGAACAACATTATTATATGGAAATTGTATGTGTCATCATTTATATGGAAAATGACTAATGTTGTAAATGTACTCTGGAATCAACAGAGTTACTCGACTTTCTCAGAATTAGGGATTATCTTTCCATTTCCTGGAAGACCCTTTTTGGATGTACATGGTTATCCATTGTAACCATTGCTCCAGGATCTACTCTCTACCCGAGGGGCTGAACTCGACATTACAAATCTTACTCGACCTGAGGGTCTATATAAATTCGTGTATCAGTATTGTGGTGAGCACTTGCTTACAAACTTTTCACTAGGGTGAAACTCAGTCCATTTGTCTATTGGTGTTCTATATTGAATAAACTTTCCACGCTGTATATTGTAATACATACCGTTTATTTTACACGTCAGTTTATTTTATTTCGGTTTCGTATTTTTTCATTACATGGTAGCAGAGCGTTCGGTGTTATACACAGTGTTTTTGAGTTTTTTGAATTCTTACAAAAGTTTTTCAAAATCTTGATTTTGTGGAAAAAGCTAGGAAGTAAAAAGTTCAGTGGAATATTTTATTTTGTGGAGAGTTTGGAACTATTGTAGCTACAAATAATTATTTTGGGGAAGGCTACTGTTCTTATTAAGTGGTTCAAATTATAAGCTACAAAAATATATGTTTGGAATTTCGAGTGGAAAAATTTTGATTTTGTTTGTTACCAGTGAATCATTAAGTGGAATTATACAAATATTGAGCTACAAAAATATTTTTGAGGAAAGCTTCGTGGAATATTTTGGTATTTGTTTTTATTTTTTTGATAATTGTTAATTTCTTGTGTCAACTCTGGTTTTGAGTGGAATTTTTTAATTTTGAAAGTATTTTAAATTGTTGGAAAATAACTAAATTTTATTTTGTTTTTGGAAGCTAAAAATCACTTTTAGGGGTAATTTAATAATTTCAAATTTTATGATTATTTTTGTGTAATTTGAGTGGACAAGTGGGATTTACTTGATGTGGAAGCCCAATCTCTAATAGTGCCAACACTGGATGCGACCCAAACAAATCTAATCTACTCATGCAATACATAAACGGAAATGTGGAATCGACTGAAGGATGCCAACTCGGATAGCAGCACTCTTAACAAGCAACATACTTTGACGAGGTTCCTGACGTACCAAGTTGGGAAATCTCAAATTACAGTGCAAGCCATGATTGAAATGGAGGAACTTGCACGAAGTTTGGCCGAAATGGGTGTCAAACTGGACGAGGCCACTGTGGTTACAAAAATCATCTCCAGCCTTTTATCTTACTACAACGCATTTAAAAAGGCGCGGGACAGTGTTGCGGACGACTCGCAAACTCGAGCTGTGCTTCTGGCAACACTTAAGAAGGAGGAACTCGAGTCATGTCGAACTCCTTTGGAAAATACAGAAGAAGCGGAATCAACTCGGGCCTTTTTGACGTATCCAGACAAGAAAAATCAAGATTTCTGAAAACCTAATCACGGCGAAGGAGGAAACCAACGAGGCGGTGGAAATTATAGTGGAAACGGAAACTCTGGTGGGAACGGCAACTCTGGTGGCAACAGAAATTATGGGGGAAACGGAAATTATAGTGGGGGTAGAAATCATAGTGGGGGTGGAAATCAAAATGGTGGCGGAACTCGCAAAAGGTTTAAGTGCTGCAAGTGTGGGAAAATGGGGCATTTAAGAAAAGACTGCAGATCGGGTGGAAATCAAAACCAAAATCAACAGGGAGGAAATCGCAACCAAAATCAGCAGCAAGAAAGGGGTTTTCATGCAAACGCTCAAAACGACTCAACTCATTCTAAAAATAACAATTCGTCACTGGGCTTACATACGTTCGCCTTCATAGGATCGTCATCAATTCGTCAACACGACTGAATAAGTGACTCAGGGGCGATTATTTTTGTGTGATTTGAGTAGAAGTTAAAATTCATTAAAACAGTTCTGAATTTCAGACGATTTTTAACAGGAATTGATTTGTTTGTGTTGGAAAGTTTTGTTTAAAAAAGAAAATTAGAACTTCGGTTCAGTCAATTATCATTAAAAGAGATTTAAACTTGGTTTAAACCATTTTTGACGTAATTTGGAGCATATTTTGTGAAGTTGGTAAAAAAAGTGTTTTCTAGACCGAGATAAGCACGTTTGGGCATTAAGTGGAAATTTCCTACGATGGCGTCCCGATTTCAGACGAATCCGATTGAGAAACTGAATGGAACCAACTACAATCGATGGCGACTACAGATGAGTCTCACCTTGAAGGCAGCCAAGCTGTGGAAAGTGGTGGATGGGACGGAAGTCAGACCGGGTGCCAATACTGACTCAGCTAAGGACAAGTGGGATTCACTTGATGTGGAAGCTCAATCTCTAATAGTGCCAACTCTGGATGCTACTCAAATCTAATATATTCATGCAACTCATCACTCGAAATCTGGAATCGACTTGAGGATGCCAACATAAACAACATACTTTGACGAAGTTTCTGACGTATCAAGTTGGGAAAACCCAATCTCCAGTGCAGGCCATGATTGAAATGGAGGAACTTGCACGAAGTCTGGACGAAATGGGTGTGAAACTGGACGAGGCCACTGTGGTGACGAAAATCATCTCCAGCCTTCCATCTTCCTACAACGCATTTAAAAAGGCGTGGGACAGTGTTGCGGACGGCTCGCAAACTAGAGCTGTACTTCTGGCAAGACTGAAGAAGGAGGACCTCGAGTCACGTGGAACTTCTGGGGAAAATACAGAAGAAGCGGAATCAACTCGGGCCTTTTTGACGTATCCGGACAGGAAAAATCAAAATTTCCGAAAACCAAATCACGGCGGAGGAGGAAACCAACGCGGCGGTGGAAATTATGGTGGGAACGGAAATTCTGGTGGGAATGGCAACTCTGGTGGGAACGGAAATTATAGTGGGGGTGGAAATCATAGTGGGGGTGGAAGTCAAAATGGTGGCGGAAATCGCAAAAAGTTTAAGTGCTACAAGTGTTTTAAAAATGGGGCATTTAAGAAGAGACTGCAGATCGGGTGGAAATCAAAACCAAAATCAACAGGGAGGAAATCGCAATCAAAATCAGCAGCAAGGGAGGGGTTTTCATGCTAACGCCCAAAATGACTCAACTCATTCTGAAAATAACAATTCGTCATCGGGCTCCAATACGTTCGCCTTTATGGGAAAATTACAAGGAACGTCATCAATTAGTCAACACGACTGGATAAGTGACTCAGGGGCGACTCATCATATCTGTGGGAACAAGGCTTGGTTTACAAAGCTGGAAGAATTTCAAAGTGACACATCGGTGCTGCTCACTAATAATATTCCTGTGCAAGCGTCCGGGAAAGGAACAGTGACAGTGGAAGCCTTCATCAGTGGGGAATGGGCTACGTGTACTCTCGATAATGTGATCTACATTCCGGGTGGGGCAAATTTATTCTCCGAAGGCGTTGTGGCTAAAAAGGGGTTCAAGATTTACAGAGATGACGAAACGACTGTGTTTGTGAAGAATGGGAAGACGGAAGGACCTGTTGCCGATTTTAAGTGTGGGCTCTACATAATGCGTTTTCGGCCTGTAGGGGAGAAGATTAGTGCGTTTTCAGTGCGGAAAGATACTTCGAGGTTGTGGCATCAACGGTTGACCCACATTAATATGCAGTATATGCGGGGCACTGTGAAGAAAGGGGTGGTAAAAGGGCTCGAATCTACTGACGTCGCCAATTAATTTGACTGTCATGACTCTCAGTTGGGGAAACAATCCAGGAAGCCATATCCTAGGAATGACGCGGAAGACCTCTCTAGACCAGGTACTACATGCCGATTTGGCTGGAAAAATGCCGTTAAGCAGTTCGGGCGGTGCAAATTTTATCCTCATTATCAAGGATCAAGCAACTGGCTTTCGTATGGCTTATTTTCTAAAAACGAAGGATAAGCCTTTTCATTGCTAAAAACATTTATTAACTTCGTTGAAAATCAAACTGGAAACAAAGTGAAATCAGTGCATAGTGACAATGGGACGGAATTTGTGAATAATGTGTCCAATAAATACTTCAACAAGAAAGGAATTGAACGTAAAATCTGCTCCTTACAATCCAGAAACCAATAGGAAGATTGAGCGGGAAATTCGGACGATTGAAGATTGTGCTCGTAATATTATTCTACTAGCAAGTAGACTGCCGGAATTTCTATGGGCGGAAGCTGTGGAGGCTACGGTTTATGTAGACAACCGGGTGCTGGACAAGCAAAGTCGGGAAGTCACAGCATACGAAAGTTTTTTCGGGAAACGTCCAACAGTAGCTCATCTCCGTGTTTTTGGGTGTACAGCGTTCGCACATGTTCCAGATGTCAAGCGGACGGTTTGGGAAGCAAAAGGAAGACGTTGTGTTTTGGTCGGGTATGACGGCTATACTCGGAAATATAGACTATATGACGAATCGACTCAAACAGTGTTCATGGCTCACAACGCTACATTTTTTGAGGAAGAGCCGGAAGTTGCTGTGATCAACAGGCTCCCACATGTCGGAGAACCAAAGGAACGTCCCAAGGCGCCAAAAGCAACTTCGGGCGGAAATCAAAATGCATCCCAGGGGCCAAATGTGCGTACTCCCCAAAACGACGTTTCAGCTCCTGAAATAGAAGATTTAGCAGAAGATACTCCACAGCAACCAATAAGGTTAGAAAGTGCTTCTGGAAGTAAATCAAATGGTTCCGTGGTACCTTCACGTGAAGTGCTCATTCGTACTGAGGAAGGTGATTTTGTTGCAAATATACCGGAGGGAACTGATCAAGCTGAAATCGTTATTCAGACCGATAAAGGCAAAAAGAAGTATAAGGGGTGGTTTAAGCCTGAAATACTCCCGAATAGGCTCCGGGATTGTGCAAAATCAGAAGACAATGTTCAACTGAAGACGTATGCAACGAGACTGGTGAACGAGCCCTCAACTTACAAGGGAGCCATTTCTTCTCCGGAAAGTGCCGAATGGATTCAGGCCATGGTAGAAGAAATCCAAAGTCAGGAAGAAAACAAGACTTGGGAGGTGGTACCCAAACCACCCGATGCGAAGCTGCTCGATATGAGATGGGTGTACAAGGTGAAGCGGAATCCGGATGGAACTATTGCCAGGTTCAAAGCAAGACTGGTTGTCCGGGGATACTTACAGAAAGAAGGAATCGACTTCTCCGAAACTTTTGCTTCTGTGTGCCGGTATGAGTCTATTCGACTACTTCTTAATATTGCCGCAGCGTACGACATGAAGATTGCTTAGTTCGACATCAAGACAGCGTTTCTGCATGGTGAACTGGAAGAAATTATATTCAGCAAGATTCCTAAGTGGTATTCAGGCAGTTCGCCTGAAAGTGTTTTTCTTCTCAAGAAAAGCATTTATGGGCTGAAGCAAGCCCCACGTTGGTGGAACGAGAAATTTACTCAGGTTTTGCGTCAATTATTTAATTTTGAAACCTCGAACTATGATCCCAGTGTGTATATCGGTGTTGTGAGCTCAGTGGTTGTGATTTTGGCATTGTACGTTGACGACGGACTAATTATTTCTCCCAAGTATGAAATAATTGATTTAGTGTTGGAGGGCATCGCTGGGGAATTTGAACTTACCAGGGGGGCGCCCACGAACAACGTTGGTCTGGAACTTCAACGGAATGGGGACAGTGGAGCCATAACTGTCTCCCAACGCCAATATGTTCACATGCTGCTGGAAAGGTTTAACATGGAAGAGTGTAACCCATGCAGCGTCCCTCTACAGCCATATACTGATTTAGAACCAGTGGAAGAATTAGAAGCTCAATTCCCATTTCGACAGCTCATCTCTTCTGGCAACACTTAAGAAGGAGGAACTCGAGTCATGTCGAACTCCTTTGGAAAATACAGAAGAAGCGGAATCAACTCGGGCCTTTTTGACGTATCCAGACAAGAAAAATCAAGATTTCTGAAAACCTAATCACGGCGAAGGAGGAAACCAGCGCGGCGGTGGAAATTATAGTGGAAACGGAAACTCTGGTGGGAACGGCAACTCTGGTGGCAACAGAAATTATGGGGGAAACGGAAATTATAGTGGGGGTAGAAATCATAGTGGGGGTGGAAATCAAAATGGTGGCGGAACTCGCAAAAGGTTTAAGTGCTGCAAGTGTGGGAAAATGGGGCATTTAAGAAAAGACTGCAGATCGGGTGGAAATCAAAACCAAAATCAACAGGGAGGAAATCGCAACCAAAATCAGCAGCAAGAAAGGGGTTTTCATGCAAACGCTCAAAACGACTCAACTCATTCTAAAAATAACAATTCGTCACTGGGCTTACATACGTTCGCCTTCATAGGATCGTCATCAATTCGTCAACACGACTGAATAAGTGACTCAGGGGCGATTATTTTTGTGTGATTTGAGTAGAAGTTAAAATTCATTAAAACAGTTCTGAATTTCAGACGATTTTTAACAGGAATTGATTTGTTTGTGTTGGAAAGTTTTGTTTAAAAAAGAAAATTAGAACTTCGGTTCAGTCAATTATCATTAAAAGAGATTTAAACTTGGTTTAAACCATTTTTGACGTAATTTGGAGCATATTTTGTGAAGTTGGTAAAAAAAGTGTTTTCTAGACCGAGATAAGCACGTTTGGGCATTAAGTGGAAATTTCCTACGATGGCGTCCCGATTTCAGACGAATCCGATTGAGAAACTGAATGGAACCAACTACAATCGATGGCGACTACAGATGAGTCTCACCTTGAAGGCAGCCAAGCTGTGGAAAGTGGTGGATGGGACGGAAGTCAGACCGGGTGCCAATACTGACTCAGCTAAGGACAAGTGGGATTCACTTGATGTGGAAGCTCAATCTCTAATAGTGCCAACTCTGGATGCTACTCAAATCTAATATATTCATGCAACTCATCACTCGAAATCTGGAATCGACTTGAGGATGCCAACATAAACAACATACTTTGACGAAGTTTCTGACGTATCAAGTTGGGAAAACCCAATCTCCAGTGCAGGCCATGATTGAAATGGAGGAACTTGCACGAAGTCTGGACGAAATGGGTGTGAAACTGGACGAGGCCACTGTGGTGACGAAAATCATCTCCAGCCTTCCATCTTCCTACAACGCATTTAAAAAGGCGTGGGACAGTGTTGCGGACGGCTCGCAAACTAGAGCTGTACTTCTGGCAAGACTGAAGAAGGAGGACCTCGAGTCACGTGGAACTTCTGGGGAAAATACAGAAGAAGCGGAATCAACTCGGGCCTTTTTGACGTATCCGGACAGGAAAAATCAAGATTTCCGAAAACCAAATCACGGCGGAGGAGGAAACCAACGCGGCGGTGGAAATTATGGTGGGAACGGAAATTCTGGTGGGAATGGCAACTCTGGTGGGAACGGAAATTATAGTGGGGGTGGAAATCATAGTGGGGGTGGAAGTCAAAATGGTGGCGGAAATCGCAAAAAGTTTAAGTGCTACAAGTGTTTTAAAAATGGGGCATTTAAGAAGAGACTGCAGATCGGGTGGAAATCAAAACCAAAATCAACAGGGAGGAAATCGCAATCAAAATCAGCAGCAAGGGAGGGGTTTTCATGCTAACGCCCAAAATGACTCAACTCATTCTGAAAATAACAATTCGTCATCGGGCTCCAATACGTTCGCCTTTATGGGAAAATTACAAGGAACGTCTTTAATTAGTCAACACGACTGGATAAGTGACTCAGGGGCGACTCATCATATCTGTGGGAACAAGGCTTGGTTTACAAAGCTGGAAGAATTTCAAAGTGACACATCGGTGCTGCTCACTAATAATATTCCTGTGCAAGCGTCCGGGAAAGGAACAGTGACAGTGGAAGCCTTCATCAGTGGGGAATGGGCTACGTGTACTCTCGATAATGTGATCTACATTCCGGGTGGGGCAAATTTATTCTCCGAAGGCGTTGTGGCTAAAAAGGGGTTCAAGATTTACAGAGATGACGAAACGACTGTGTTTGTGAAGAATGGGAAGACGGAAGGACCTGTTGCCGATTTTAAGTGTGGGCTCTACATAATGCGTTTTCGGCCTGTAGGGGAGAAGATTAGTGCGTTTTCAGTGCGGAAAGATACTTTGAGGTTGTGGCATCAACGGTTGACCCACATTAATATGCAGTATATGCGGGGCACTGTGAAGAAAGGGGTGGTAAAAGGGCTCGAATCTACTGACGTCGCCAATTAATTTGACTGTCATGACTCTCAGTTGGGGAAACAATCCAGGAAGCCATATCCTAGGAATGACGCGGAAGACCTCTCTAGACCAGGTACTACATGCCGATTTGGCTGGAAAAATGCCGTTAAGCAGTTCGGGCGGTGCAAATTTTATCCTCATTATCAAGGATCAAGCAACTGGCTTTCGTATGGCTTATTTTCTAAAAACGAAGGATAAGCCTTTTCATTGCTAAAAACATTTATTAACTTCGTTGAAAATCAAACTGGAAACAAAGTGAAATCAGTGCATAGTGACAATGGGACGGAATTTGTGAATAATGTGTCCAATAAATACTTCAACAAGAAAGGAATTGAACGTAAAATCTGCTCCTTACAATCCAGAAACCAATAGGAAGATTGAGCGGGAAATTCGGACGATTGAAGATTGTGCTCGTAATATTATTCTACTAGCAAGTAGACTGCCGGAATTTCTATGGGCGGAAGCTGTGGAGGCTACGGTTTATGTAGACAACCGGGTGCTGGACAAGCAAAGTCGGGAAGTCACAGCATACGAAAGTTTTTTCGGGAAACGTCCAACAGTAGCTCATCTCCGTGTTTTTGGGTGTACAGCGTTCGCACATGTTCCAGATGTCAAGCGGACGGTTTGGGAAGCAAAAGGAAGACGTTGTGTTTTGGTCGGGTATGACGGCTATACTCGGAAATATAGACTATATGACGAATCGACTCAAACAGTGTTCATGGCTCACAACGCTACATTTTTTGAGGAAGAGCCGGAAGTTGCTGTGATCAACAGGCTCCCACATGTCGGAGAACCAAAGGAACGTCCCAAGGCGCCAAAAGCAACTTCGGGCGGAAATCAAAATGCATCCCAGGGGCCAAATGTGCGTACTCCCCAAAACGACGTTTCAGCTCCTGAAATAGAAGATTTAGCAGAAGATACTCCACAGCAACCAATAAGGTTAGAAAGTGCTTCTGGAAGTAAATCAAATGGTTCCGTGGTACCTTCACGTGAAGTGCTCATTCGTACTGAGGAAGGTGATTTTGTTGCAAATATACCGGAGGGAACTGATCAAGCTGAAATCGTTATTCAGACCGATAAAGGCAAAAAGAAGTATAAGGGGTGGTTTAAGCCTGAAATACTCCCGAATAGGCTCCGGGATCGTGCAAAATCAGAAGACAATGTTCAACTGAAGACGTATGCAGCGAGACTGGTGAACGAGCCCTCAACTTACAAGGAAGCCATTTCTTCTCCGGAAAGTGCCGAATGGATTCAGGCCATGGTAGAAGAAATCCAAAGTCAGGAAGAAAACAAGACTTGGGAGGTGGTACCCAAACCACCCGATGCGAAGCTGCTCGATATGAGATGGGTGTACAAGGTGAAGCGGAATCCGGATGGAACTATTGCCAGGTTCAAAGCAAGACTGGTTGTCCGGGGATACTTACAGAAAGAAGGAATCGACTTCTCCGAAACTTTTGCTTCTGTGTGCCGGTATGAGTCTATTCGACTACTTCTTAATATTGCAGCAGCGTACGACATGAAGATTGCTTAGTTCGACATCAAGACAGCGTTTCTGCATGGTGAACTGGAAGAAATTATATTCAGCAAGATTCCTAAGTGGTATTCAGGCAGTTCGCCTGAAAGTGTTTTTCTTCTCAAGAAAAGCATTTATGGGCTGAAGCAAGCCCCACGTTGGTGGAACGAGAAATTTACTCAGGTTTTGCGTCAATTATTTAATTTTGAAACCTCGAACTATGATCCCAGTGTGTATATCGGTGTTGTGAGCTCAGTGGTTGTGATTTTGGCATTGTACGTTGACGACGGACTAATTATTTCTCCCAAGTATGAAATAATTGATTTAGTGTTGGAGGGCATCGCTGGGGAATTTGAACTTACCAGGGGGGCGCCCACGAACAACGTTGGTCTGGAACTTCAACGGAATGGGGACAGTGGAGCCATAACTGTCTCCCAACGCCAATATGTTCACATGCTGCTGGAAAGGTTTAACATGGAAGAGTGTAACCCATGCAGCGTCCCACTACAGCCATATACTGATTTAGAACCAGTGGAAGAATTGGAAGCTCAATTCCCATTTCGACAGCTCATCTCTTCTGGCAACACTTAAGAAGGAGGAACTCGAGTCATGTCGAACTCCTTTGGAAAATACAGAAGAAGCGGAATCAACTCGGGCCTTTTTGACGTATCCAGACAAGAAAAATCAAGATTTCTGAAAACCTAATCACGGCGAAGGAGGAAACCAGCGCGGCGGTGGAAATTATAGTGGAAACGGAAACTCTGGTGGGAACGGCAACTCTGGTGGCAACAGAAATTATGGGGGAAACGGAAATTATAGTGGGGGTAGAAATCATAGTGGGGGTGGAAATCAAAATGGTGGCGGAACTCGCAAAAGGTTTAAGTGCTGCAAGTGTGGGAAAATGGGGCATTTAAGAAAAGACTGCAGATCGGGTGGAAATCAAAACCAAAATCAACAGGGAGGAAATCGCAACCAAAATCAGCAGCAAGAAAGGGGTTTTCATGCAAACGCTCAAAACGACTCAACTCATTCTAAAAATAACAATTCGTCACTGGGCTTACATACGTTCGCCTTCATAGGATCGTCATCAATTCGTCAACACGACTGAATAAGTGACTCAGGGGCGATTATTTTTGTGTGATTTGAGTAGAAGTTAAAATTCATTAAAACAGTTCTGAATTTCAGACGATTTTTAACAGGAATTGATTTGTTTGTGTTGGAAAGTTTTGTTTAAAAAAGAAAATTAGAACTTCGGTTCAGTCAATTATCATTAAAAGAGATTTAAACTTGGTTTAAACCATTTTTGACGTAATTTGGAGCATATTTTGTGAAGTTGGTAAAAAAAGTGTTTTCTAGACCGAGATAAGCACGTTTGGGCATTAAGTGGAAATTTCCTACGATGGCGTCCCGATTTCAGACGAATCCGATTGAGAAACTGAATGGAACCAACTACAATCGATGGCGACTACAGATGAGTCTCACCTTGAAGGCAGCCAAGCTGTGGAAAGTGGTGGATGGGACGGAAGTCAGACCGGGTGCCAATACTGACTCAGCTAAGGACAAGTGGGATTCACTTGATGTGGAAGCTCAATCTCTAATAGTGCCAACTCTGGATGCTACTCAAATCTAATATATTCATGCAACTCATCACTCGAAATCTGGAATCGACTTGAGGATGCCAACATAAACAACATACTTTGACGAAGTTTCTGACGTATCAAGTTGGGAAAACCCAATCTCCAGTGCAGGCCATGATTGAAATGGAGGAACTTGCACGAAGTCTGGACGAAATGGGTGTGAAACTGGACGAGGCCACTGTGGTGACGAAAATCATCTCCAGCCTTCCATCTTCCTACAACGCATTTAAAAAGGCGTGGGACAGTGTTGCGGACGGCTCGCAAACTAGAGCTGTACTTCTGGCAAGACTGAAGAAGGAGGACCTCGAGTCACGTGGAACTTCTGGGGAAAATACAGAAGAAGCGGAATCAACTCGGGCCTTTTTGACGTATCCGGACAGGAAAAATCAAAATTTCCGAAAACCAAATCACGGCGGAGGAGGAAACCAACGCGGCGGTGGAAATTATGGTGGGAACGGAAATTCTGGTGGGAATGGCAACTCTGGTGGGAACGGAAATTATAGTGGGGGTGGAAATCATAGTGGGGGTGGAAGTCAAAATGGTGGCGGAAATCGCAAAAAGTTTAAGTGCTACAAGTGTTTTAAAAATGGGGCATTTAAGAAGAGACTGCAGATCGGGTGGAAATCAAAACCAAAATCAACAGGGAGGAAATCGCAATCAAAATCAGCAGCAAGGGAGGGGTTTTCATGCTAACGCCCAAAATGACTCAACTCATTCTGAAAATAACAATTCGTCATCGGGCTCCAATACGTTCGCCTTTATGGGAAAATTACAAGGAACGTCATCAATTAGTCAACACGACTGGATAAGTGACTCAGGGGCGACTCATCATATCTGTGGGAACAAGGCTTGGTTTACAAAGCTGGAAGAATTTCAAAGTGACACATCGGTGCTGCTCACTAATAATATTCCTGTGCAAGCGTCCGGGAAAGGAACAGTGACAGTGGAAGCCTTCATCAGTGGGGAATGGGCTACGTGTACTCTCGATAATGTGATCTACATTCCGGGTGGGGCAAATTTATTCTCCGAAGGCGTTGTGGCTAAAAAGGGGTTCAAGATTTACAGAGATGACGAAACGACTGTGTTTGTGAAGAATGGGAAGACGGAAGGACCTGTTGCCGATTTTAAGTGTGGGCTCTGTGATGAATATGAAATAAAGAAGTGAACTAAAAGACTTATTTCACAGAACAGCGTGGACCTTGTAATGTTCAGTAACGAACTTCCAACAATATACAAATGGACAGAGTAACAGCTTTATTAGTCAAGAGTTTGTACGCGAGTGATTACAATAATGAGGATACACGAGTTTATATAGACCCTTTGGTCGAGTAAGATTTGTGAAGTCGAGTAGATCCCCTCGAGTAGAGAGTAGATTCTGTACCAACTATAACAATGGTTAAGCACGTACATACAAAAAAGGTCTTCCAGGTAATGGAAGGATTAATCCCCAATTCCGAGAACTTTGGGTTCATCGGGTACATCGAGTCGAGTAACTCTGTTAATACCAGAGTACATTTACAACATTAGTCATTTTCCATATAAATGATGACACATACAATTTCCGTATAATAATATTGTTCATTAACATTAATCATTCAATATTTCTAATTATAATAACATTATGCCTATGCTTATATAGATATACATACATTCATATAGTTGACATACAATATATTTCCATTACATTAAATAACATGTACATTGCATTTCATATATAATTCAATTACATTATTAAATTCATTATATTACATTTAATTTAATGGCATACAATAATAATAGTATTTATGTAATAATTATTGTTATTTCCTGAAAATGCTTTTCAGCATGTAAAAAGCATTATATGACATATTGTTATAATTTAACAAATACATTGAATTCATCTACATTGAATAATAATAATATTATACTAATAATGATTACAATTTCCCAAAAATGCTTTTCAGCATATGAAAAGCATTATTTGACATATTTAAGATTGTCATATTCTCACACTTTCCCTCAATCTTAAAATTCAAATAAACACAAAAACATGATGAGATTAATCATTTAAACTGAGCCATTTCGATCGCAGTCGAATTCACAGGCTTTGCAATAATAGATATTCTGCCTGACCTATTTTTCCCCTTCCTACACAAAACCATTATAATGACAACCAAAATTAATATAATTATTATAGCAGTACCAGTCGTCCAATAGTTGTTTACTGCATGAGGGTAGTAGGGAGGTAATTCCTGTAGGTCAGTTCCAGTAATGGGTTCCTCCATCAGAGACTTCCAGTTAATAGTTGGCTGCAGGTGCATGTTAGTCTTCAGTGACACAACATGGTCCAGAGATTCCTTGTAGGCCTTATTGATTCTAGATCCGTTGAAGCTAAGATCATTAATCTTGAACGTAGTATCCATTGGAATGGTCCACACACGGTCAGGGCACTTTCCGCTAATTCCATCCAGAGTCAGGTTTGATTCCGGGCAATATATATGGTATTGCCCAACATGCGGCTTAATCTGCAAAAAGTCTTTTTCGTCATTAAGTACATGCCTTTCACAATGGTTTAAAGAAAAGTACTTAGTATCATTGGATTCCGTCCGAATCCTACATCCGCTTGTTGGAGCCAGGATGAGTTCCGATTGGACAGGCTGGTGAATGTTTACAGCGTAAACACATTCTTCCTTCGTTGAGAGAATGGCATTCCGGGGTCCAGTATACTGCACAGTACATGTCTGTCCTCCTTTTCTTACCATCAGCTGAAACGCATCCGCTTCCACCAGAGTGAGATCCTGGCTAACTTCCGGAGCTGAGAAATCCATAAATAATTTCTCTCCGTTCTGTGACAGCGCACAGCTGTGCGCTTGGGCAAGTTCCACGGGACAGGCTTCCCCACAAGGCAAAGTAATATTCAGATGGTCCAGAAATCCCGCGTTCATCCTGCCTTGTTTCCATTTCCTCTGGGTTTCCTTTAAAATCGATCTACCAACCATTAGACGGCTGGTAATATAAGAGATGGCGAAGGTGCTTGAGAGATACTTTCCCTTCATCTCATCATGGTCCGCTTGCAGAACAGTAAGATTGGATAGGGCCTCGTTGAATTTGTTCTGGATGTGCTGAATCCCGCCATTTTCTTTGCGAATTTCACGCTCAATAGCGTTAATGGTACTGATCTGCACGTTGATCCGGTCCCCGATAACTGCAATCTCGTTCGCATTAAGTGATGCCTGGTGCGCCGTTGCAATTCCAAGTCCAGCACAGGCAGTGACAGCAATGACCAAAACCCCGACAATGACCGGTATAACCCTTTTCGTCCGAGTAAGCGTCCAGTGTTTCCGAGGGCACATCTTTTCAATCTCATCCAAAAAGAGTTCCTTGTAGTGCTCCTTACACTTTTTCCGGGCCGCTTCAGTCAAGTCCGTATGAAAAGTATCCTTGGTGATGAGGTCACAAGGGTCCACGAAATCCACCAACAAGTTCACCTGGTGATGTCCCACAGTAATCGGAGTGTTGCTTTTCCGCCAAATAACCGGCGACGAAGTATCCGTCCCTGTTTCCCCACCCACAAGACACATGAGGAAGGTTATCGCCAAAACTGATTTCCAGGGGGAGATAAGACGTTTTGGGCAATCACTGAGTTTCCGGGCCATGTTAGCCCTAATTGGTTTAGGACGGGTCGTCGCACTCAAACCAATTGATCCACGGTTAGTTTCCAACTTTCCCTTAAGCAATGGCTTCGTTAGTCCATCTGCAAGTTGTTGAGTCGTGTTGACGTATTCCACTTCAACTTCCTTCTTCGCAACCTGATCCCGGATGTAGTGGTACCGGACATCAATATGCTTCGTTCGAGCATGCATTTCCGGATTTTTCACGAGTCGAATCGCACTCTGATTGTCCACCAATAGAGTCGTTGGGCCATTTTGTGAAAATCCCAATTCTTGCAGGAAATTCCGAATCCACACGATTTCGCGAGTTGCTGAAGATGCTGCTACATATTCCGCTTCTGTCGAAGAAAGAGCGATGCACGACTGTTTTTGGCTTGACCAACTCACTATTCCACCATTCAGCATCACTAGAACACCACTAGTCGATTTCCGCTGAATCTTGTCGCCCGCATAGTCCGAGTCACTGTAGCCCACCAAGTCCATGTTCCCTCCTGAATGATAGGAGATTCCAAGATCCGCAGTTCCCTTAAGGTACCGTAGAATCTTCTTTGCTGCTACCCAATGAGACTCATTGTAGCAGTGCATGAACTGTGAAAGCTTGGACACAGCAAAGGAGATGTCCGGCCGAGTACACTTGGCCAAAAAGAGCAGGGCGCCGATGAGCTGTCGAAAAGGGAATTGAGCTTCCAACTCTTCCGCTGGTTCCAAATCAGTATATGGCTGTAGTGGGACGCTGCATGGGTTACACTCTTCCATGTTGAACCTTTCCAGCAGCATGTGAACGTATTGGCGTTGGGAGACAGTTATGGTTCCACTGTCCCTATTCTGTTGAAGTTCCAGACCAACGTAGTTTGTGGGCGCCCCCCTGGTAAGTTCAAATTCCCCAGCGATGCCCTCCAACACTAAATCAATTATTTCTTGCTTAGGTGAAATAATTAGCCCATCATCAACATACAACGCCAAAATCACAAGCACTGAATTTACAAAACCGAAATACACACTCGGATCATAATTTGAAGTTTCAAAGTTAAATAGAGAACGTAACACTTGCGTAAATTTTTCATTCCAACAACGTGGTGCTTGCTTCAGTCCATAAATGCTTTTCTTGAGGAGAAAAACACTTTCAGGCGAACCGCGTGAATAACCCTTGGGAATCTTGCTGAAAATAATTTCTTCCAGTTCTCCATGCAGAAACGCTGTCTTGATATCAAACTGAGCAATCTTCATGTCGTACGCTGCTGCAATATTGAGAAGTAGTCGAATGGACTCATACCGGCACACTGAAGCAAACGTTTCGGAGAAGTCGATTCCTTCTTCCTGCAGGTATCCCCGGACGACCAATCTTGCTTTAAATCTAGCAACGCTTCCATCCGGATTACGCTTCACCTTGAATACCCATCTCATGTCCAGCAGCTTTGCATCAGGTGGTTTGGGTACCACCTCCCAAGTCTTATTTTCTTCCTGACTTTGAATTTCTTCTTCCATGGCCTGAATCCATTCGGCACTTTCCGGAGAAGAAATGGCTTCCTTGTAAGTTGAGGGCTCGTTCACCAACCTCGTTGCATACGTCTTAGGTTGAATATTGTCTTCCGATTTTGCACGATCCCTGAGCCTATTCGTAAGTATTTCAGGCTTGAACCACCCCTGATACTTCTTTTTGCCTTTTTCGGTCGGAATAACGATTTCAGCTTGATCCGTTCCATCAGGTATTTCCGCAACAAAATCACCTTCCTCAGTACGAATGAGCACTTCACGTGAAGGAACAACAGGAACCATCGATTTACTTCCAGAAGCAGTTTCTGACCTGATTGGTTGCTGTGGAGTATCTTCCGCTAAATCTTCCATTTCAGGAGCTAAAACGTCGTTTTGGGAAGTACGCACATTTGGACCCTGGGATGCATTTTGATTTCCGCCCAAAGTTGATTTTGGCGCCCTAGGACGCACTTTTGGTTCTTCGACTGGTTGAAGCCTGTTGATCACTGCAACTTCCGGCTCTTCCTCAAAAAATGTAGCGTTGTGAGCCATAAACACAGTTTGAGTCGATTCATCATACAGTCTGTACTTCCGAGTATAGCCGTCATACCCGACCAAAACACAACGTCTTCCTTTTGCTTCCCAAACCGTCCGCTTAACATCTGGAACATGTGCGAACGCTGTACACCCAAACACACGAAGATGAGCCACTGTTGGACGTTTCCCGAAAAAACTTTCGTATGCTGTGACTTCCCGACTTTGCTTGTCCAGCACCCGGTTGTGTACATACACCGTAGCCCCAACAGCTTCCGCCCATAGAAATTCTGGAAGTCCACTTGCTAGTAGAATAGTACGAGCACAGTCTTCAATCGTCCGAATTTCCCGTTCAATCTTCCCATTGGTTTCTGGACAGTATGGAGCAGATTTCACATGTTCAATTCCTTTCTTGTTAAAGTATTTATTGGACACTGTATTCACAAATTCCGTCCCATTGTCACTATGCACTGATTTCACTTTGTTTCCAGTTTGATTTTCAACGAAGTTAATAAATGTTTTCAAGCACTGAAAAGTCTCATCCTTCGTTTTCAGAAAATAAGCCATACGAAAACCAGTTGCTTGATCCTTGATAATGAGGAAAAAGTTTGCACCGCCCAAACTGCTTACCGGCATTTTTCCAGCCAAATCGGCATGTAGTACTTCACCTGGTTTGGAGAGATCTTCCGCGTCATTCCTAGGATATGGCTTCCTGGCTTGCTTCCCCAACTGACAGTCGTGGCAGTCAAATGAATTGGCGACATCAGTAGATTCCAGGCCTTTTACCACCCCTTTCTTCACAGTGTCCCGGATATACTGCATATTAATGTGGGTCAACCGTTGATGCCACAACCTCGAAGTATCTTTCCGCACTGAAAACGCACTAATCTTCTCCCCCACAGGCCGAAAACGCATTATATAGAGCCCACACTTAAAATCGGCAACAGGTCCTTCCGTTTTCCCATTCTTCACAAATACAGTCGTTTCATCATCCCTGTAAATCTTGAACCCCTTTTTAGCCACAACGCCTTCAGAGAATAAATTAGCCCCACCCGGAATGTAGATCACATTATCGAGAGTACACGTAGCCCATTCCCCACTGATGAAGGCTTCCACTGTCACTGTTCCTTTCGCTGATGCCTTTACAGGAGTATTATTAGTGAGCAGTACTGATGTGTCACTTTGGAATTCTTCCAGCTTCGTAAACCAAGCCTTGTCCCCACAGATATGATGCGTCGCCCCTGAGTCACTAATCCAGTCGTGTGGACTAATTGATGACGTTCCATGTAACTTTCCCATGAAGGCGAACGTATTTGAGCCCGATGACGAATTGTTGTTTTCAGAATGAGTTGAGTCGTTTTGGGCGTTGGCATGAAAACCCCTTCGTTGCTGCTGATTTTGGTTGCGATTTCCTCCCTGTTGATTTTGGTTTTGATTTCCACCCGATCTGCAGTCTCTTCTTAAATGCCCCATTTTTAAAACACTTGTAGCACTTAAACTTTTTGCGATTTCCGCCACCATTTTGACTTCCACCCCCACTATGATTTCCACCCCCACTATAATTTCCGTTCCCACCAGAGTTGCCATTCCCACCAGAATTTCCGTTCCCACCATAATTTCCACCGCCGCGTTGGTTTCCCCCTCCGCCGTGATTTGGTTTTCGGAAATCTTGATTTTTCCTGTCTGGATACGTCAAAAAGGCCCGAGTTGATTCCGCTTCTTCTGTATTTTCCCCAGAAGTTCCACGTGACTCGAGTTCCTCCTTTTTGAGTCTTGCCAGAAGTACAGCTCTAGTTTGCGAGCCATCCGCAACACTGTCCCACGCCTTTTTAAATGCGTTGTAGGAAGATGGAAGGCTGGAGATGATTTTCGTTACCACAGTGGCCTCGTCCAGTTTGACACCCATTTCGGCCAAGCATCGAGCAAGTTCCTCCATTTCAATCATGGCCTGCACTGGAGATTGAGATTTCCCAACTTGGTACGTCAGGAACTTCGTCAAAGTATGTTGCTTGTTGAGAGTGCTGCTATCCGAGTTGGCATCCTTCAGTCGATCCCACATTTCCTTTGATGTATTGCATGAGTAAATTAGATTTGTTTGAGTCGCATCCAGTGTTGGCACTATTAGAGATTGAGCTTCCACATCAAGTAAATCCCAGTTGTCCTGAGCTGAGTCCGTATTCGCCTCCGGTCTAGGGTCCGTTCCATCTACCACTTTCCACAGCTTGGCTGCCCTCAGGGTAAGACTGATTTGTAGCCGCCATCGATTGTAATTAGTTCCATTCAGTTTTTCAATCGAATTCGTCTGAAATCGGGACGCCATTGTAGGAATTTTCCACTTGATGCCCAAAAGTGCTTATCTCAGTCCAAAAAACACTTTTTGTCAAAAATCGTTTAAACAAAGTTTAAATCTTTTTTAATGATTTATGACTGAACCGAAGTTGTAATTCTTTTTTTTTTCTTCAAAACTTTCCAACACAAACAAATCAATTCCAGTTAAAAATCGTCTGAAAATCAGAACTGTTTTAATGATTTTTAACTTGCACTCAAATCACAGAAAAATGATCTTAAAATTCAAGATTATTAAATTACCCCCAAAAGTGAGTTTTAGCTTCGAAAAAACAAAATAATTCCGTTATTTTCCACAATTTAAAATACTTTAAAAATTAGAAAAATTTCCACTCAAAAACAGAGTTGCCACAAGAAAATAACAATTATCAGAAAAATGAAAACAAAATCCAAAATATTCCACCAACCTTTCCCCAAAAAAATTTATTTTTGTAGCTCAGTATTTGTCAAATTCCACTTCACGGGTAATCAACAAAATCAAAAACTATTTTCCGACTCGAAATTCCAAACTTTCCCTTAATAAATCAATTAATAGTTTGTTCGTCCAACTCACAAAAAAAAAATTCCACACTACTATTTCCTAGCTATTCCTCAAAAATATAATAATTTTTGTAGCACAATAATGTTCAAAATTTCAAATTAACTTCCTAGCCTTCCTCAAAAATATAAATATTTTTGTAGCTTATAATTTGAACCACTTAATAAAAATAATAGCCTTCCCCAAAATAAAATTTTGTAGCTACAATAATTCCAAACTCTCCACAAAATAAAATATTCCACTGAACTTTTTACTTCCTAGCTTTTTCCACAAAATCAAAATTTTGAAAAACTTTCGTAAAAATTCAAAAAACTGTCAAAAACACTGTCTATAACTCCAAACGCTTCTGCTACCATGTGATGAATATGAAATAAAGAAGTGAACTAAAAGACTTATTTCACAGAACAGCGTGGACCTTGTAATGTTCAGTAACGAACTTCCAACAATATACAAATGGACAGAGTAACAGCTTTATTAGTCAAGAGTTTGTACGCGAGTGATTACAATAATGAGGATACACGAGTTTATATAGACCCTTTGGTCGAGTAAGATTTGTGAAGTCGAGTAGATCCCCTCGAGTAGAGAGTAGATTCTGTACCAACTATAACAATGGTTAAGCACGTACATACAAAAAAGGTCTTCCAGGTAATGGAAGGATTAATCCCCAATTCCGAGAACTTTGGGTTCATCGGGTACATCGAGTCGAGTAACTCTGTTAATACCAGAGTACATTTACAACATTAGTCATTTTCCATATAAATGATGACACATACAATTTCCGTATAATAATATTGTTCATTAACATTAATCATTCAATATTTCTAATTATAATAACATTATGCCTATGCTTATATAGATATACATACATTCATATAGTTGACATACAATATATTTCCATTACATTAAATAACATGTACATTGCATTTCATATATAATTCAATTACATTATTAAATTCATTATATTACATTTAATTTAATGGCATACAATAATAATAGTATTTATGTAATAATTATTGTTATTTCCTGAAAATGCTTTTCAGCATGTAAAAAGCATTATATGACATATTGTTATAATTTAACAAATACATTGAATTCATCTACATTGAATAATAATAATATTATACTAATAATGATTACAATTTCCCAAAAATGCTTTTCAGCATATGAAAAGCATTATTTGACATATTTAAGATTGTCATATTCTCACAGGCTCTACATAATGCGTTTTCGGCCTGTAGGGGAGAAGATTAGTGCGTTTTCAGTGCGGAAAGATACTTCGAGGTTGTGGCATCAACGGTTGACCCACATTAATATGCAGTATATGCGGGGCACTGTGAAGAAAGGGGTGGTAAAAGGGCTCGAATCTACTGACGTCGCCAATTAATTTGACTGTCATGACTCTCAGTTGGGGAAACAATCCAGGAAGCCATATCCTAGGAATGACGCGGAAGACCTCTCTAGACCAGGTACTACATGCCGATTTGGCTGGAAAAATGCCGTTAAGCAGTTCGGGCGGTGCAAATTTTATCCTCATTATCAAGGATCAAGCAACTGGCTTTCGTATGGCTTATTTTCTAAAAACGAAGGATAAGCCTTTTCATTGCTAAAAACATTTATTAACTTCGTTGAAAATCAAACTGGAAACAAAGTGAAATCAGTGCATAGTGACAATGGGACGGAATTTGTGAATAATGTGTCCAATAAATACTTCAACAAGAAAGGAATTGAACGTAAAATCTGCTCCTTACAATCCAGAAACCAATAGGAAGATTGAGCGGGAAATTCGGACGATTGAAGATTGTGCTCGTAATATTATTCTACTAGCAAGTAGACTGCCGGAATTTCTATGGGCGGAAGCTGTGGAGGCTACGGTTTATGTAGACAACCGGGTGCTGGACAAGCAAAGTCGGGAAGTCACAGCATACGAAAGTTTTTTCGGGAAACGTCCAACAGTAGCTCATCTCCGTGTTTTTGGGTGTACAGCGTTCGCACATGTTCCAGATGTCAAGCGGACGGTTTGGGAAGCAAAAGGAAGACGTTGTGTTTTGGTCGGGTATGACGGCTATACTCGGAAATATAGACTATATGACGAATCGACTCAAACAGTGTTCATGGCTCACAACGCTACATTTTTTGAGGAAGAGCCGGAAGTTGCTGTGATCAACAGGCTCCCACATGTCGGAGAACCAAAGGAACGTCCCAAGGCGCCAAAAGCAACTTCGGGCGGAAATCAAAATGCATCCCAGGGGCCAAATGTGCGTACTCCCCAAAACGACGTTTCAGCTCCTGAAATAGAAGATTTAGCAGAAGATACTCCACAGCAACCAATAAGGTTAGAAAGTGCTTCTGGAAGTAAATCAAATGGTTCCGTGGTACCTTCACGTGAAGTGCTCATTCGTACTGAGGAAGGTGATTTTGTTGCAAATATACCGGAGGGAACTGATCAAGCTGAAATCGTTATTCAGACCGATAAAGGCAAAAAGAAGTATAAGGGGTGGTTTAAGCCTGAAATACTCCCGAATAGGCTCCGGGATTGTGCAAAATCAGAAGACAATGTTCAACTGAAGACGTATGCAACGAGACTGGTGAACGAGCCCTCAACTTACAAGGAAGCCATTTCTTCTCCGGAAAGTGCCGAATGGATTCAGGCCATGGTAGAAGAAATCCAAAGTCAGGAAGAAAAGAAGACTTGGGATGTGGTACCCAAACCACCCGATGCGAAGCTGCTCGATATGAGATGGGTGTACAAGGTGAAGCGGAATCCGGATGGAACTATTGCCAGGTTCAAAGCAAGACTGGTTGTCCGGGGATACTTACAGAAAGAAGGAATCGACTTCTCCGAAACTTTTGCTTCTGTGTGCCGGTATGAGTCTATTCGACTACTTCTTAATATTGCAGCAGCGTACGACATGAAGATTGCTTAGTTCGACATCAAGACAGCGTTTCTGCATGGTGAACTGGAAGAAATTATATTCAGCAAGATTCCTAAGTGGTATTCAGGCAGTTCGCCTGAAAGTGTTTTTCTTCTCAAGAAAAGCATTTATGGGCTGAAGCAAGCCCCACGTTGGTGGAACGAGAAATTTACTCAGGTTTTGCGTCAATTATTTAATTTTGAAACCTCGAACTATGATCCCAGTGTGTATATCGGTGTTGTGAGCTCAGTGGTTGTGATTTTGGCATTGTACGTTGACGACGGACTAATTATTTCTCCCAAGTATGAAATAATTGATTTAGTGTTGGAGGGCATCGCTGGGGAATTTGAACTTACCAGGGGGGCGCCCACGAACAACGTTGGTCTGGAACTTCAACGGAATGGGGACAGTGGAGCCATAACTGTCTCCCAACGCCAATATGTTCACATGCTGCTGGAAAGGTTTAACATGGAAGAGTGTAACCCATGCAGCGTCCCACTACAGCCATATACTGATTTAGAACCAGTGGAAGAATTGGAAGCTCAATTCCCATTTCGACAGCTCATCTCTTCTGGCAACACTTAAGAAGGAGGAACTCGAGTCATGTCGAACTCCTTTGGAAAATACAGAAGAAGCGGAATCAACTCGGGCCTTTTTGACGTATCCAGACAAGAAAAATCAAGATTTCTGAAAACCTAATCACGGCGAAGGAGGAAACCAGCGCGGCGGTGGAAATTATAGTGGAAACGGAAACTCTGGTGGGAACGGCAACTCTGGTGGCAACAGAAATTATGGGGGAAACGGAAATTATAGTGGGGGTAGAAATCATAGTGGGGGTGGAAATCAAAATGGTGGCGGAACTCGCAAAAGGTTTAAGTGCTGCAAGTGTGGGAAAATGGGGCATTTAAGAAAAGACTGCAGATCGGGTGGAAATCAAAACCAAAATCAACAGGGAGGAAATCGCAACCAAAATCAGCAGCAAGAAAGGGGTTTTCATGCAAACGCTCAAAACGACTCAACTCATTCTAAAAATAACAATTCGTCACTGGGCTTACATACGTTCGCCTTCATAGGATCGTCATCAATTCGTCAACACGACTGAATAAGTGACTCAGGGGCGATTATTTTTGTGTGATTTGAGTAGAAGTTAAAATTCATTAAAACAGTTCTGAATTTCAGACGATTTTTAACAGGAATTGATTTGTTTGTGTTGGAAAGTTTTGTTTAAAAAAGAAAATTAGAACTTCGGTTCAGTCAATTATCATTAAAAGAGATTTAAACTTGGTTTAAACCATTTTTGACGTAATTTGGAGCATATTTTGTGAAGTTGGTAAAAAAAGTGTTTTCTAGACCGAGATAAGCACGTTTGGGCATTAAGTGGAAATTTCCTACGATGGCGTCCCGATTTCAGACGAATCCGATTGAGAAACTGAATGGAACCAACTACAATCGATGGCGACTACAGATGAGTCTCACCTTGAAGGCAGCCAAGCTGTGGAAAGTGGTGGATGGGACGGAAGTCAGACCGGGTGCCAATACTGACTCAGCTAAGGACAAGTGGGATTCACTTGATGTGGAAGCTCAATCTCTAATAGTGCCAACTCTGGATGCTACTCAAATCTAATATATTCATGCAACTCATCACTCGAAATCTGGAATCGACTTGAGGATGCCAACATAAACAACATACTTTGACGAAGTTTCTGACGTATCAAGTTGGGAAAACCCAATCTCCAGTGCAGGCCATGATTGAAATGGAGGAACTTGCACGAAGTCTGGACGAAATGGGTGTGAAACTGGACGAGGCCACTGTGGTGACGAAAATCATCTCCAGCCTTCCATCTTCCTACAACGCATTTAAAAAGGCGTGGGACAGTGTTGCGGACGGCTCGCAAACTAGAGCTGTACTTCTGGCAAGACTGAAGAAGGAGGACCTCGAGTCACGTGGAACTTCTGGGGAAAATACAGAAGAAGCGGAATCAACTCGGGCCTTTTTGACGTATCCGGACAGGAAAAATCAAGATTTCCGAAAACCAAATCACGGCGGAGGAGGAAACCAACGCGGCGGTGGAAATTATGGTGGGAACGGAAATTCTGGTGGGAATGGCAACTCTGGTGGGAACGGAAATTATAGTGGGGGTGGAAATCATAGTGGGGGTGGAAGTCAAAATGGTGGCGGAAATCGCAAAAAGTTTAAGTGCTACAAGTGTTTTAAAAATGGGGCATTTAAGAAGAGACTGCAGATCGGGTGGAAATCAAAACCAAAATCAACAGGGAGGAAATCGCAATCAAAATCAGCAGCAAGGGAGGGGTTTTCATGCTAACGCCCAAAATGACTCAACTCATTCTGAAAATAACAATTCGTCATCGGGCTCCAATACGTTCGCCTTTATGGGAAAATTACAAGGAACGTCATCAATTAGTCAACACGACTGGATAAGTGACTCAGGGGCGACTCATCATATCTGTGGGAACAAGGCTTGGTTTACAAAGCTGGAAGAATTTCAAAGTGACACATCGGTGCTGCTCACTAATAATATTCCTGTGCAAGCGTCCGGGAAAGGAACAGTGACAGTGGAAGCCTTCATCAGTGGGGAATGGGCTACGTGTACTCTCGATAATGTGATCTACATTCCGGGTGGGGCAAATTTATTCTCCGAAGGCGTTGTGGCTAAAAAGGGGTTCAAGATTTACAGAGATGACGAAACGACTGTGTTTGTGAAGAATGGGAAGACGGAAGGACCTGTTGCCGATTTTAAGTGTGGGCTCTACATAATGCGTTTTCGGCCTGTAGGGGAGAAGATTAGTGCGTTTTCAGTGCGGAAAGATACTTCGAGGTTGTGGCATCAACGGTTGACCCACATTAATATGCAGTATATGCGGGGCACTGTGAAGAAAGGGGTGGTAAAAGGGCTCGAATCTACTGACGTCGCCAATTAATTTGACTGTCATGACTCTCAGTTGGGGAAACAATCCAGGAAGCCATATCCTAGGAATGACGCGGAAGACCTCTCTAGACCAGGTACTACATGCCGATTTGGCTGGAAAAATGCCGTTAAGCAGTTCGGGCGGTGCAAATTTTATCCTCATTATCAAGGATCAAGCAACTGGCTTTCGTATGGCTTATTTTCTAAAAACGAAGGATAAGCCTTTTCATTGCTAAAAACATTTATTAACTTCGTTGAAAATCAAACTGGAAACAAAGTGAAATCAGTGCATAGTGACAATGGGACGGAATTTGTGAATAATGTGTCCAATAAATACTTCAACAAGAAAGGAATTGAACGTAAAATCTGCTCCTTACAATCCAGAAACCAATAGGAAGATTGAGCGGGAAATTCGGACGATTGAAGATTGTGCTCGTAATATTATTCTACTAGCAAGTAGACTGCCGGAATTTCTATGGGCGGAAGCTGTGGAGGCTACGGTTTATGTAGACAACCGGGTGCTGGACAAGCAAAGTCGGGAAGTCACAGCATACGAAAGTTTTTTCGGGAAACGTCCAACAGTAGCTCATCTCCGTGTTTTTGGGTGTACAGCGTTCGCACATGTTCCAGATGTCAAGCGGACGGTTTGGGAAGCAAAAGGAAGACGTTGTGTTTTGGTCGGGTATGACGGCTATACTCGGAAATATAGACTATATGACGAATCGACTCAAACAGTGTTCATGGCTCACAACGCTACATTTTTTGAGGAAGAGCCGGAAGTTGCTGTGATCAACAGGCTCCCACATGTCGGAGAACCAAAGGAACGTCCCAAGGCGCCAAAAGCAACTTCGGGCGGAAATCAAAATGCATCCCAGGGGCCAAATGTGCGTACTCCCCAAAACGACGTTTCAGCTCCTGAAATAGAAGATTTAGCAGAAGATACTCCACAGCAACCAATAAGGTTAGAAAGTGCTTCTGGAAGTAAATCAAATGGTTCCGTGGTACCTTCACGTGAAGTGCTCATTCGTACTGAGGAAGGTGATTTTGTTGCAAATATACCGGAGGGAACTGATCAAGCTGAAATCGTTATTCAGACCGATAAAGGCAAAAAGAAGTATAAGGGGTGGTTTAAGCCTGAAATACTCCCGAATAGGCTCCGGGATTGTGCAAAATCAGAAGACAATGTTCAACTGAAGACGTATGCAACGAGACTGGTGAACGAGCCCTCAACTTACAAGGAAGCCATTTCTTCTCCGGAAAGTGCCGAATGGATTCAGGCCATGGTAGAAGAAATCCAAAGTCAGGAAGAAAAGAAGACTTGGGATGTGGTACCCAAACCACCCGATGCGAAGCTGCTCGATATGAGATGGGTGTACAAGGTGAAGCGGAATCCGGATGGAACTATTGCCAGGTTCAAAGCAAGACTGGTTGTCCGGGGATACTTACAGAAAGAAGGAATCGACTTCTCCGAAACTTTTGCTTCTGTGTGCCGGTATGAGTCTATTCGACTACTTCTTAATATTGCAGCAGCGTACGACATGAAGATTGCTTAGTTCGACATCAAGACAGCGTTTCTGCATGGTGAACTGGAAGAAATTATATTCAGCAAGATTCCTAAGTGGTATTCAGGCAGTTCGCCTGAAAGTGTTTTTCTTCTCAAGAAAAGCATTTATGGGCTGAAGCAAGCCCCACGTTGGTGGAACGAGAAATTTACTCAGGTTTTGCGTCAATTATTTAATTTTGAAACCTCGAACTATGATCCCAGTGTGTATATCGGTGTTGTGAGCTCAGTGGTTGTGATTTTGGCATTGTACGTTGACGACGGACTAATTATTTCTCCCAAGTATGAAATAATTGATTTAGTGTTGGAGGGCATCGCTGGGGAATTTGAACTTACCAGGGGGGCGCCCACGAACAACGTTGGTCTGGAACTTCAACGGAATGGGGACAGTGGAGCCATAACTGTCTCCCAACGCCAATATGTTCACATGCTGCTGGAAAGGTTTAACATGGAAGAGTGTAACCCATGCAGCGTCCCACTACAGCCATATACTGATTTAGAACCAGTGGAAGAATTGGAAGCTCAATTCCCATTTCGACAGCTCATCTCTTCTGGCAACACTTAAGAAGGAGGAACTCGAGTCATGTCGAACTCCTTTGGAAAATACAGAAGAAGCGGAATCAACTCGGGCCTTTTTGACGTATCCAGACAAGAAAAATCAAGATTTCTGAAAACCTAATCACGGCGAAGGAGGAAACCAGCGCGGCGGTGGAAATTATAGTGGAAACGGAAACTCTGGTGGGAACGGCAACTCTGGTGGCAACAGAAATTATGGGGGAAACGGAAATTATAGTGGGGGTAGAAATCATAGTGGGGGTGGAAATCAAAATGGTGGCGGAACTCGCAAAAGGTTTAAGTGCTGCAAGTGTGGGAAAATGGGGCATTTAAGAAAAGACTGCAGATCGGGTGGAAATCAAAACCAAAATCAACAGGGAGGAAATCGCAACCAAAATCAGCAGCAAGAAAGGGGTTTTCATGCAAACGCTCAAAACGACTCAACTCATTCTAAAAATAACAATTCGTCACTGGGCTTACATACGTTCGCCTTCATAGGATCGTCATCAATTCGTCAACACGACTGAATAAGTGACTCAGGGGCGATTATTTTTGTGTGATTTGAGTAGAAGTTAAAATTCATTAAAACAGTTCTGAATTTCAGACGATTTTTAACAGGAATTGATTTGTTTGTGTTGGAAAGTTTTGTTTAAAAAAGAAAATTAGAACTTCGGTTCAGTCAATTATCATTAAAAGAGATTTAAACTTGGTTTAAACCATTTTTGACGTAATTTGGAGCATATTTTGTGAAGTTGGTAAAAAAAGTGTTTTCTAGACCGAGATAAGCACGTTTGGGCATTAAGTGGAAATTTCCTACGATGGCGTCCCAATTTCAGACGAATCCGATTGAGAAACTGAATGGAACCAACTACAATCGATGGCGACTACAGATGAGTCTCACCTTGAAGGCAGCCAAGCTGTGGAAAGTGGTGGATGGGACGGAAGTCAGACCGGGTGCCAATACTGACTCAGCTAAGGACAAGTGGGATTCACTTGATGTGGAAGCTCAATCTCTAATAGTGCCAACTCTGGATGCTACTCAAATCTAATATATTCATGCAACTCATCACTCGAAATCTGGAATCGACTTGAGGATGCCAACATAAACAACATACTTTGACGAAGTTTCTGACGTATCAAGTTGGGAAAACCCAATCTCCAGTGCAGGCCATGATTGAAATGGAGGAACTTGCACGAAGTCTGGACGAAATGGGTGTGAAACTGGACGAGGCCACTGTGGTGACGAAAATCATCTCCAGCCTTCCATCTTCCTACAACGCATTTAAAAAGGCGTGGGACAGTGTTGCGGACGGCTCGCAAACTAGAGCTGTACTTCTGGCAAGACTGAAGAAGGAGGACCTCGAGTCACGTGGAACTTCTGGGGAAAATACAGAAGAAGCGGAATCAACTCGGGCCTTTTTGACGTATCCGGACAGGAAAAATCAAAATTTCCGAAAACCAAATCACGGCGGAGGAGGAAACCAACGCGGCGGTGGAAATTATGGTGGGAACGGAAATTCTGGTGGGAATGGCAACTCTGGTGGGAACGGAAATTATAGTGGGGGTGGAAATCATAGTGGGGGTGGAAGTCAAAATGGTGGCGGAAATCGCAAAAAGTTTAAGTGCTACAAGTGTTTTAAAAATGGGGCATTTAAGAAGAGACTGCAGATCGGGTGGAAATCAAAACCAAAATCAACAGGGAGGAAATCGCAATCAAAATCAGCAGCAAGGGAGGGGTTTTCATGCTAACGCCCAAAATGACTCAACTCATTCTGAAAATAACAATTCGTCATCGGGCTCCAATACGTTCGCCTTTATGGGAAAATTACAAGGAACGTCATCAATTAGTCAACACGACTGGATAAGTGACTCAGGGGCGACTCATCATATCTGTGGGAACAAGGCTTGGTTTACAAAGCTGGAAGAATTTCAAAGTGACACATCGGTGCTGCTCACTAATAATATTCCTGTGCAAGCGTCCGGGAAAGGAACAGTGACAGTGGAAGCCTTCATCAGTGGGGAATGGGCTACGTGTACTCTCGATAATGTGATCTACATTCCGGGTGGGGCAAATTTATTCTCCGAAGGCGTTGTGGCTAAAAAGGGGTTCAAGATTTACAGAGATGACGAAACGACTGTGTTTGTGAAGAATGGGAAGACGGAAGGACCTGTTGCCGATTTTAAGTGTGGGCTCTACATAATGCGTTTTCGGCCTGTAGGGGAGAAGATTAGTGCGTTTTCAGTGCGGAAAGATACTTCGAGGTTGTGGCATCAACGGTTGACCCACATTAATATGCAGTATATGCGGGGCACTGTGAAGAAAGGGGTGGTAAAAGGGCTCGAATCTACTGACGTCGCCAATTAATTTGACTGTCATGACTCTCAGTTGGGGAAACAATCCAGGAAGCCATATCCTAGGAATGACGCGGAAGACCTCTCTAGACCAGGTACTACATGCCGATTTGGCTGGAAAAATGCCGTTAAGCAGTTCGGGCGGTGCAAATTTTATCCTCATTATCAAGGATCAAGCAACTGGCTTTCGTATGGCTTATTTTCTAAAAACGAAGGATAAGCCTTTTCATTGCTAAAAACATTTATTAACTTCGTTGAAAATCAAACTGGAAACAAAGTGAAATCAGTGCATAGTGACAATGGGACGGAATTTGTGAATAATGTGTCCAATAAATACTTCAACAAGAAAGGAATTGAACGTAAAATCTGCTCCTTACAATCCAGAAACCAATAGGAAGATTGAGCGGGAAATTCGGACGATTGAAGATTGTGCTCGTAATATTATTCTACTAGCAAGTAGACTGCCGGAATTTCTATGGGCGGAAGCTGTGGAGGCTACGGTTTATGTAGACAACCGGGTGCTGGACAAGCAAAGTCGGGAAGTCACAGCATACGAAAGTTTTTTCGGGAAACGTCCAACAGTAGCTCATCTCCGTGTTTTTGGGTGTACAGCGTTCGCACATGTTCCAGATGTCAAGCGGACGGTTTGGGAAGCAAAAGGAAGACGTTGTGTTTTGGTCGGGTATGACGGCTATACTCGGAAATATAGACTATATGACGAATCGACTCAAACAGTGTTCATGGCTCACAACGCTACATTTTTTGAGGAAGAGCCGGAAGTTGCTGTGATCAACAGGCTCCCACATGTCGGAGAACCAAAGGAACGTCCCAAGGCGCCAAAAGCAACTTCGGGCGGAAATCAAAATGCATCCCAGGGGCCAAATGTGCGTACTCCCCAAAACGACGTTTCAGCTCCTGAAATAGAAGATTTAGCAGAAGATACTCCACAGCAACCAATAAGGTTAGAAAGTGCTTCTGGAAGTAAATCAAATGGTTCCGTGGTACCTTCACGTGAAGTGCTCATTCGTACTGAGGAAGGTGATTTTGTTGCAAATATACCGGAGGGAACTGATCAAGCTGAAATCGTTATTCAGACCGATAAAGGCAAAAAGAAGTATAAGGGGTGGTTTAAGCCTGAAATACTCCCGAATAGGCTCCGGGATCGTGCAAAATCAGAAGACAATGTTCAACTGAAGACGTATGCAACGAGACTGGTGAACGAGCCCTCAACTTACAAGGAAGCCATTTCTTCTCCGGAAAGTGCCGAATGGATTCAGGCCATGGTAGAAGAAATCCAAAGTCAGGAAGAAAAGAAGACTTGGGAGGTGGTACCCAAACCACCCGATGCGAAGCTGCTCGATATGAGATGGGTGTACAAGGTGAAGCGGAATCCGGATGGAACTATTGCCAGGTTCAAAGCAAGACTGGTTGTCCGGGGATACTTACAGAAAGAAGGAATCGACTTCTCCGAAACTTTTGCTTCTGTGTGCCGGTATGAGTCTATTCGACTACTTCTTAATATTGCAGCAGCGTACGACATGAAGATTGCTTAGTTCGACATCAAGACAGCGTTTCTGCATGGTGAACTGGAAGAAATTATATTCAGCAAGATTCCTAAGTGGTATTCAGGCAGTTCGCCTGAAAGTGTTTTTCTTCTCAAGAAAAGCATTTATGGGCTGAAGCAAGCCCCACGTTGGTGGAACGAGAAATTTACTCAGGTTTTGCGTCAATTATTTAATTTTGAAACCTCGAACTATGATCCCAGTGTGTATATCGGTGTTGTGAGCTCAGTGGTTGTGATTTTGGCATTGTACGTTGACGACGGACTAATTATTTCTCCCAAGTATGAAATAATTGATTTAGTGTTGGAGGGCATCGCTGGGGAATTTGAACTTACCAGGGGGGCGCCCACGAACAACGTTGGTCTGGAACTTCAACGGAATGGGGACAGTGGAGCCATAACTGTCTCCCAACGCCAATATGTTCACATGCTGCTGGAAAGGTTTAACATGGAAGAGTGTAACCCATGCAGCGTCCCACTACAGCCATATACTGATTTAGAACCAGTGGAAGAATTGGAAGCTCAATTCCCATTTCGACAGCTCATCTCTTCTGGCAACACTTAAGAAGGAGGAACTCGAGTCATGTCGAACTCCTTTGGAAAATACAGAAGAAGCGGAATCAACTCGGGCCTTTTTGACGTATCCAGACAAGAAAAATCAAGATTTCTGAAAACCTAATCACGGCGAAGGAGGAAACCAGCGCGGCGGTGGAAATTATAGTGGAAACGGAAACTCTGGTGGGAACGGCAACTCTGGTGGCAACAGAAATTATGGGGGAAACGGAAATTATAGTGGGGGTAGAAATCATAGTGGGGGTGGAAATCAAAATGGTGGCGGAACTCGCAAAAGGTTTAAGTGCTGCAAGTGTGGGAAAATGGGGCATTTAAGAAAAGACTGCAGATCGGGTGGAAATCAAAACCAAAATCAACAGGGAGGAAATCGCAACCAAAATCAGCAGCAAGAAAGGGGTTTTCATGCAAACGCTCAAAACGACTCAACTCATTCTAAAAATAACAATTCGTCACTGGGCTTACATACGTTCGCCTTCATAGGATCGTCATCAATTCGTCAACACGACTGAATAAGTGACTCAGGGGCGATTATTTTTGTGTGATTTGAGTAGAAGTTAAAATTCATTAAAACAGTTCTGAATTTCAGACGATTTTTAACAGGAATTGATTTGTTTGTGTTGGAAAGTTTTGTTTAAAAAAGAAAATTAGAACTTCGGTTCAGTCAATTATCATTAAAAGAGATTTAAACTTGGTTTAAACCATTTTTGACGTAATTTGGAGCATATTTTGTGAAGTTGGTAAAAAAAAGTGTTTTCTAGACCGAGATAAGCACGTTTGGGCATTAAGTGGAAATTTCCTACGATGGCGTCCCGATTTCAGACGAATCCGATTGAGAAACTGAATGGAACCAACTACAATCGATGGCGACTACAGATGAGTCTCACCTTGAAGGCAGCCAAGCTGTGGAAAGTGGTGGATGGGACGGAAGTCAGACCGGGTGCCAATACTGACTCAGCTAAGGACAAGTGGGATTCACTTGATGTGGAAGCTCAATCTCTAATAGTGCCAACTCTGGATGCTACTCAAATCTAATATATTCATGCAACTCATCACTCGAAATCTGGAATCGACTTGAGGATGCCAACATAAACAACATACTTTGACGAAGTTTCTGACGTATCAAGTTGGGAAAACCCAATCTCCAGTGCAGGCCATGATTGAAATGGAGGAACTTGCACGAAGTCTGGACGAAATGGGTGTGAAACTGGACGAGGCCACTGTGGTGACGAAAATCATCTCCAGCCTTCCATCTTCCTACAACGCATTTAAAAAGGCGTGGGACAGTGTTGCGGACGGCTCGCAAACTAGAGCTGTACTTCTGGCAAGACTGAAGAAGGAGGACCTCGAGTCACGTGGAACTTCTGGGGAAAATACAGAAGAAGCGGAATCAACTCGGGCCTTTTTGACGTATCCGGACAGGAAAAATCAAGATTTCCGAAAACCAAATCACGGCGGAGGGGGAAACCAACGCGGCGGTGGAAATTATGGTGGGAACGGAAATTCTGGTGGGAATGGCAACTCTGGTGGGAACGGAAATTATAGTGGGGGTGGAAATCATAGTGGGGGTGGAAGTCAAAATGGTGGCGGAAATCGCAAAAAGTTTAAGTGCTACAAGTGTTTTAAAAATGGGGCATTTAAGAAGAGACTGCAGATCGGGTGGAAATCAAAACCAAAATCAACAGGGAGGAAATCGCAATCAAAATCAGCAGCAAGGGAGGGGTTTTCATGCTAACGCCCAAAATGACTCAACTCATTCTGAAAATAACAATTCGTCATCGGGCTCCAATACGTTCGCCTTTATGGGAAAATTACAAGGAACGTCATCAATTAGTCAACACGACTGGATAAGTGACTCAGGGGCGACTCATCATATCTGTGGGAACAAGGCTTGGTTTACAAAGCTGGAAGAATTTCAAAGTGACACATCGGTGCTGCTCACTAATAATATTCCTGTGCAAGCGTCCGGGAAAGGAACAGTGACAGTGGAAGCCTTCATCAGTGGGGAATGGGCTACGTGTACTCTCGATAATGTGATCTACATTCCGGGTGGGGCAAATTTATTCTCCGAAGGCGTTGTGGCTAAAAAGGGGTTCAAGATTTACAGAGATGACGAAACGACTGTGTTTGTGAAGAATGGGAAGACGGAAGGACCTGTTGCCGATTTTAAGTGTGGGCTCTACATAATGCGTTTTCGGCCTGTAGGGGAGAAGATTAGTGCGTTTTCAGTGCGGAAAGATACTTCGAGGTTGTGGCATCAACGGTTGACCCACATTAATATGCAGTATATGCGGGGCACTGTGAAGAAAGGGGTGGTAAAAGGGCTCGAATCTACTGACGTCGCCAATTAATTTGACTGTCATGACTCTCAGTTGGGGAAACAATCCAGGAAGCCATATCCTAGGAATGACGCGGAAGACCTCTCTAGACCAGGTACTACATGCCGATTTGGCTGGAAAAATGCCGTTAAGCAGTTCGGGCGGTGCAAATTTTATCCTCATTATCAAGGATCAAGCAACTGGCTTTCGTATGGCTTATTTTCTAAAAACGAAGGATAAGCCTTTTCATTGCTAAAAACATTTATTAACTTCGTTGAAAATCAAACTGGAAACAAAGTGAAATCAGTGCATAGTGACAATGGGACGGAATTTGTGAATAATGTGTCCAATAAATACTTCAACAAGAAAGGAATTGAACGTAAAATCTGCTCCTTACAATCCAGAAACCAATAGGAAGATTGAGCGGGAAATTCGGACGATTGAAGATTGTGCTCGTAATATTATTCTACTACCAAGTAGACTGCCGGAATTTCTATGGGCGGAAGCTGTGGAGGCTACGGTTTATGTAGACAACCGGGTGCTGGACAAGCAAAGTCGGGAAGTCACAGCATACGAAAGTTTTTTCGGGAAACGTCCAACAGTAGCTCATCTCCGTGTTTTTGGGTGTACAGCGTTCGCACATGTTCCAGATGTCAAGCGGACGGTTTGGGAAGCAAAAGGAAGACGTTGTGTTTTGGTCGGGTATGACGGCTATACTCGGAAATATAGACTATATGACGAATCGACTCAAACAGTGTTCATGGCTCACAACGCTACATTTTTTGAGGAAGAGCCGGAAGTTGCTGTGATCAACAGGCTCCCACATGTCGGAGAACCAAAGGAACGTCCCAAGGCGCCAAAAGCAACTTCGGGCGGAAATCAAAATGCATCCCAGGGGCCAAATGTGCGTACTCCCCAAAACGACGTTTCAGCTCCTGAAATAGAAGATTTAGCAGAAGATACTCCACAGCAACCAATAAGGTTAGAAAGTGCTTCTGGAAGTAAATCAAATGGTTCCGTGGTACCTTCACGTGAAGTGCTCATTCGTACTGAGGAAGGTGATTTTGTTGCAAATATACCGGAGGGAACTGATCAAGCTGAAATCGTTATTCAGACCGATAAAGGCAAAAAGAAGTATAAGGGGTGGTTTAAGCCTGAAATACTCCCGAATAGGCTCCGGGATCGTGCAAAATCAGAAGACAATGTTCAACTGAAGACGTATGCAACGAGACTGGTGAACGAGCCCTCAACTTACAAGGAAGCCATTTCTTCTCCGGAAAGTGCCGAATGGATTCAGGCCATGGTAGAAGAAATCCAAAGTCAGGAAGAAAAGAAGACTTGGGAGGTGGTACCCAAACCACCCGATGCGAAGCTGCTCGATATGAGATGGGTGTACAAGGTGAAGCGGAATCCGGATGGAACTATTGCCAGGTTCAAAGCAAGACTGGTTGTCCGGGGATACTTACAGAAAGAAGGAATCGACTTCTCCGAAACTTTTGCTTCTGTGTGCCGGTATGAGTCTATTCGACTACTTCTTAATATTGCAGCAGCGTACGACATGAAGATTGCTTAGTTCGACATCAAGACAGCGTTTCTGCATGGTGAACTGGAAGAAATTATATTCAGCAAGATTCCTAAGTGGTATTCAGGCAGTTCGCCTGAAAGTGTTTTTCTTCTCAAGAAAAGCATTTATGGGCTGAAGCAAGCCCCACGTTGGTGGAACGAGAAATTTACTCAGGTTTTGCGTCAATTATTTAATTTTGAAACCTCGAACTATGATCCCAGTGTGTATATCGGTGTTGTGAGCTCAGTGGTTGTGATTTTGGCATTGTACGTTGACGACGGACTAATTATTTCTCCCAAGTATGAAATAATTGATTTAGTGTTGGAGGGCATCGCTGGGGAATTTGAACTTACCAGGGGGGCGCCCACGAACAACGTTGGTCTGGAACTTCAACGGAATGGGGACAGTGGAGCCATAACTGTCTCCCAACGCCAATATGTTCACATGCTGCTGGAAAGGTTTAACATGGAAGAGTGTAACCCATGCAGCGTCCCACTACAGCCATATACTGATTTAGAACCAGTGGAAGAATTGGAAGCTCAATTCCCATTTCGACAGCTCATCTCTTCTGGCAACACTTAAGAAGGAGGAACTCGAGTCATGTCGAACTCCTTTGGAAAATACAGAAGAAGCGGAATCAACTCGGGCCTTTTTGACGTATCCAGACAAGAAAAATCAAGATTTCTGAAAACCTAATCACGGCGAAGGAGGAAACCAGCGCGGCGGTGGAAATTATAGTGGAAACGGAAACTCTGGTGGGAACGGCAACTCTGGTGGCAACAGAAATTATGGGGGAAACGGAAATTATAGTGGGGGTAGAAATCATAGTGGGGGTGGAAATCAAAATGGTGGCGGAACTCGCAAAAGGTTTAAGTGCTGCAAGTGTGGGAAAATGGGGCATTTAAGAAAAGACTGCAGATCGGGTGGAAATCAAAACCAAAATCAACAGGGAGGAAATCGCAACCAAAATCAGCAGCAAGAAAGGGGTTTTCATGCAAACGCTCAAAACGACTCAACTCATTCTAAAAATAACAATTCGTCACTGGGCTTACATACGTTCGCCTTCATAGGATCGTCATCAATTCGTCAACACGACTGAATAAGTGACTCAGGGGCGATTATTTTTGTGTGATTTGAGTAGAAGTTAAAATTCATTAAAACAGTTCTGAATTTCAGACGATTTTTAACAGGAATTGATTTGTTTGTGTTGGAAAGTTTTGTTTAAAAAAGAAAATTAGAACTTCGGTTCAGTCAATTATCATTAAAAGAGATTTAAACTTGGTTTAAACCATTTTTGACGTAATTTGGAGCATATTTTGTGAAGTTGGTAAAAAAAGTGTTTTCTAGACCGAGATAAGCACGTTTGGGCATTAAGTGGAAATTTCCTACGATGGCGTCCCAATTTCAGACGAATCCGATTGAGAAACTGAATGGAACCAACTACAATCGATGGCGACTACAGATGAGTCTCACCTTGAAGGCAGCCAAGCTGTGGAAAGTGGTGGATGGGACGGAAGTCAGACCGGGTGCCAATACTGACTCAGCTAAGGACAAGTGGGATTCACTTGATGTGGAAGCTCAATCTCTAATAGTGCCAACTCTGGATGCTACTCAAATCTAATATATTCATGCAACTCATCACTCGAAATCTGGAATCGACTTGAGGATGCCAACATAAACAACATACTTTGACGAAGTTTCTGACGTATCAAGTTGGGAAAACCCAATCTCCAGTGCAGGCCATGATTGAAATGGAGGAACTTGCACGAAGTCTGGACGAAATGGGTGTGAAACTGGACGAGGCCACTGTGGTGACGAAAATCATCTCCAGCCTTCCATCTTCCTACAACGCATTTAAAAAGGCGTGGGACAGTGTTGCGGACGGCTCGCAAACTAGAGCTGTACTTCTGGCAAGACTGAAGAAGGAGGACCTCGAGTCACGTGGAACTTCTGGGGAAAATACAGAAGAAGCGGAATCAACTCGGGCCTTTTTGACGTATCCGGACAGGAAAAATCAAGATTTCCGAAAACCAAATCACGGCGGAGGAGGAAACCAACGCGGCGGTGGAAATTATGGTGGGAACGGAAATTCTGGTGGGAATGGCAACTCTGGTGGGAACGGAAATTATAGTGGGGGTGGAAATCATAGTGGGGGTGGAAGTCAAAATGGTGGCGGAAATCGCAAAAAGTTTAAGTGCTACAAGTGTTTTAAAAATGGGGCATTTAAGAAGAGACTGCAGATCGGGTGGAAATCAAAACCAAAATCAACAGGGAGGAAATCGCAATCAAAATCAGCAGCAAGGGAGGGGTTTTCATGCTAACGCCCAAAATGACTCAACTCATTCTGAAAATAACAATTCGTCATCGGGCTCCAATACGTTCGCCTTTATGGGAAAATTACAAGGAACGTCATCAATTAGTCAACACGACTGGATAAGTGACTCAGGGGCGACTCATCATATCTGTGGGAACAAGGCTTGGTTTACAAAGCTGGAAGAATTTCAAAGTGACACATCGGTGCTGCTCACTAATAATATTCCTGTGCAAGCGTCCGGGAAAGGAACAGTGACAGTGGAAGCCTTCATCAGTGGGGAATGGGCTACGTGTACTCTCGATAATGTGATCTACATTCCGGGTGGGGCAAATTTATTCTCCGAAGGCGTTGTGGCTAAAAAGGGGTTCAAGATTTACAGAGATGACGAAACGACTGTGTTTGTGAAGAATGGGAAGACGGAAGGACCTGTTGCCGATTTTAAGTGTGGGCTCTACATAATGCGTTTTCGGCCTGTAGGGGAGAAGATTAGTGCGTTTTCAGTGCGGAAAGATACTTCGAGGTTGTGGCATCAACGGTTGACCCACATTAATATGCAGTATATGCGGGGCACTGTGAAGAAAGGGGTGGTAAAAGGGCTCGAATCTACTGACGTCGCCAATTAATTTGACTGTCATGACTCTCAGTTGGGGAAACAATCCAGGAAGCCATATCCTAGGAATGACGCGGAAGACCTCTCTAGACCAGGTACTACATGCCGATTTGGCTGGAAAAATGCCGTTAAGCAGTTCGGGCGGTGCAAATTTTATCCTCATTATCAAGGATCAAGCAACTGGCTTTCGTATGGCTTATTTTCTAAAAACGAAGGATAAGCCTTTTCATTGCTAAAAACATTTATTAACTTCGTTGAAAATCAAACTGGAAACAAAGTGAAATCAGTGCATAGTGACAATGGGACGGAATTTGTGAATAATGTGTCCAATAAATACTTCAACAAGAAAGGAATTGAACGTAAAATCTGCTCCTTACAATCCAGAAACCAATAGGAAGATTGAGCGGGAAATTCGGACGATTGAAGATTGTGCTCGTAATATTATTCTACTACCAAGTAGACTGCCGGAATTTCTATGGGCGGAAGCTGTGGAGGCTACGGTTTATGTAGACAACCGGGTGCTGGACAAGCAAAGTCGGGAAGTCACAGCATACGAAAGTTTTTTCGGGAAACGTCCAACAGTAGCTCATCTCCGTGTTTTTGGGTGTACAGCGTTCGCACATGTTCCAGATGTCAAGCGGACGGTTTGGGAAGCAAAAGGAAGACGTTGTGTTTTGGTCGGGTATGACGGCTATACTCGGAAATATAGACTATATGACGAATCGACTCAAACAGTGTTCATGGCTCACAACGCTACATTTTTTGAGGAAGAGCCGGAAGTTGCTGTGATCAACAGGCTCCCACATGTCGGAGAACCAAAGGAACGTCCCAAGGCGCCAAAAGCAACTTCGGGCGGAAATCAAAATGCATCCCAGGGGCCAAATGTGCGTACTCCCCAAAACGACGTTTCAGCTCCTGAAATAGAAGATTTAGCAGAAGATACTCCACAGCAACCAATAAGGTTAGAAAGTGCTTCTGGAAGTAAATCAAATGGTTCCGTGGTACCTTCACGTGAAGTGCTCATTCGTACTGAGGAAGGTGATTTTGTTGCAAATATACCGGAGGGAACTGATCAAGCTGAAATCGTTATTCAGACCGATAAAGGCAAAAAGAAGTATAAGGGGTGGTTTAAGCCTGAAATACTCCCGAATAGGCTCCGGGATCGTGCAAAATCAGAAGACAATGTTCAACTGAAGACGTATGCAACGAGACTGGTGAACGAGCCCCCAATTACAAGTAAGCCATTTCTTCTCCGGAAAGTCCCGAATGGATTCAGGCCATGGTAGAAGAAATCCAAAGTCAGGAAGAAAACAAGACTTGGGAGGTGGTACCCAAACCACCCGATGCGAAGCTGCTCGATATGAGATGGGTGTACAAGGCGAAGCGGAATCCGGATGGAACTATTGCCAGGTTCAAAGCAAGACTGGTTGTCCGGGGATACTTACAGAAAGAAGGAATCGACTTCTCCGAAACTTTTGCTTCTGTGTGCCGGTATGAGTCTATTCGACTACTTCTTAATATTGCAGCAGCGTACGACATGAAGATTGCTCAGTTCGACATCAAGACAGCGTTTCTGCATGGTGAACTGGAAGAAATTATATTCAGCAAGATTCCTAAGTGGTATTCAGGCAGTTCGCCTGAAAGTGTTTTTCTTCTCAAGAAAAGCATTTATGGGGTGAAGCAAGCCCCACGTTGGTGAAACGAGAAATTTACTCAGGTTTTGCGTCAATTATTTAATTTTGAAACCTCGAACTATGATCCTAGTGTGTATATCGGTGTTGTGAGCTCAGTGGTTGTGATTTTGGCATTGTACGTTGACGACGGACTAATTATTTCTCATAAGTATGAAATAATTGATTTAGTGTTGGAGGGCATCGCTGGGGAATTTGAACTTACCAGGGGGGCGCCCACGAACAACGTTGGTCTTGAACTTCAACGGAATGGGGACAGTGGAGCCATAACTGTCTCCCAACGCCAATATGTTCACATGCTGCTGGAAAGGTTTAACATGGAAGAGTGTAACCCATGCAGCGTCCCACTACAGCCATATACTGATTTAGAACCAGTGGAAGAATTGGAAGCTCAATTCCCATTTCGACAGCTCATCGGCGCCCTGCTCTTTTTGGCCAAGTGTACACGGCCGGACATCTCCTTCGCTGTGTCCAAGCTTTCACAGTTCATGCACTGCTACAATGAGTCTCATTGGGTAGCAGGAAAGAAGATTCTACGGTACCTCAAGGGAACTGCGGATCTTGGAATCTCCTATCATTCGGGAGGGAACATGGACTTGGTGGGGTACAGTGACTCGGATTATGCGGGCGATAAAATTCAGCGGAAATCAACTAGTGGAGTGTTAGTGATGCTGAATGGTGGTGTAGTGGTCGAGCCAGAAACAGTCGTGCATTGCCATATCCTCAACAGAAGCGGAATATGTAGCAGCATCTTCAGCAACTCGCGAAATTGTCTGGATTCGGAATTTCCTGCAAGAATTGGGATTTTCACAAAATGGCCCAACAGTTCTATTGGTGGACAACCAGAGTGCGATTCGACTCGTGAAGAACCCGGAAATGCATGCCAGAACGAAGCATATTGATGTCCGGTATCACTACATTCGGGATCAGGTTGCGAAAAAGGAAGTTGAAGTGGAATACGTCAACACGACTCAACAACTTGCAGATGGACTAACGAAGCCATTGCTCAAGATAAAGTTGGAAACGAACCGTGGATCGATTGGTTTAAGTGTTACAACCCGTACTAAACCAATTAGGGCTAACATGGCCCGGAAAATCAGTGATTGCCCAAAACGTCTTATCTCCCCCTGGAAATCATTTTTGGCGATAACTTTCCTCATGTGTCTTGTGAGTGGGGAAACAGTGACAGATACTTCGTCGCCGGTTATTTGGCGGAAAAGTAACACTCCGATTACTGTGGGGCATCACCAGGTGAACTTGTTGGTGGATTTCGTGGACCCTTGTGACCTCATCACGAAGGAAACTTTTTATACAGACTTGACTGAAGCGGCCCGGAAAAAGTATAAGGAGCACTACAAAGAACTCTTTCTGGATGAAATTGAGAAAATGTGCCCTCGGAAACACTTGACGCTCACTCGTACGAAAAGGATTATACCGGCCATAGTCGGTGTTTTGGTCATCGCTGTTACTGCCTGTGCTGGACTTGTAATTGCGACAGCTCACCAGGCATCAATTAATGCGAACGAGATTGCAGTTATCGGGGAACGGATCAATGTGCAGATAACTACCATTAACGCCATTGAGCGGGAAATGCGGAAGGCCTCGGGCGGGATTCAGCACATCCAGAACAAATTCAACGAGGCCCTATCCAATCTTACTGTTCTGCAAGCGGACCATGATAAGATGAAGGGAAAGTATCTCTCAAGCAACTTCGCCATCTCTTATATTACAAGCCGTCTAATGGTTGGTAGATCTATTTTAAAGGAAACCCAGAGGAAATGGAAACAAGGCAGGATGGACGCGGGATTTCTGTACCATCTTAATATTACTTTGTCTTGTGGGGAAGTGTGAGAATATGCAATCTTAAATTATGCTAAATGATGTTTTTAAATGTTAAAACAAAAGCTATTTTGAGAATAGGTATGAATTTACTATTTAATATAAAGGTATTTACTTGAAATGTAATATATTGGACTTATACATGTTATTTAATAATATAGAATATTATGGAAACTGATGTAATGGAATTGGAATACTATTGCATGTAATATTAATGTAATTCAATATTATTGTATGCTATGGTATTATATTAGCATTAGTTGTATGTTAAATATGGTCAATATTATAATTGTGAAGATAACGTAAGTTATGGAGAACCCCCATATCTGCTAAGTTGGTACAATGTGGAAAGTTTCCACGTTCTAGGAACTGAGGGACTTCGTGGAAGCGCACATCCTCTCACACAGCTGACGCATTGGTCCACGCTCACGGATCTATATTTGGACTTCGACTTTTACCAAATTTTACTCGGATCAGTCCCTATATAAGAAGCGTCCCAGTGCACATTAAAGGCACTTACTAAAATTATCTCTCATAGGGTGTTACTCTGTCGGTTGGCCTATTGGTATTCTATATTGAATAAACTTTCCACATTATTTGTATTGTTATACAGTGTGTCTCAGTTTTGGTAGCATTTCATTTCTGTTATTTGTTTATCATCACAGGAAGCCTGTCCTGTGGAACTTGCCCAAGCGCACAGCTGTGCGCTGTCACAGAACACAGAGAAATTATTTATGGATTTCTCAGCTCCGGAAGTCAGCCAGGATCTCACTTTGGTAGAAGCGGATGCGTTTCAGCTGATGGTAAGAAAAGGAGGACAGACATGTACTGGACCCCGGAATGCCATTCTCTCAACGAAGAAAGAATGTGTTTACGCTGTAAACATTCACCAGCCTGTCCAATCCGAACTCATCCTGGCTCCAACAAGCGGATGTAGGATTCCGACGGAATCCAATGATACTAAGTACTTTTCTTTAAATCATTGTGAAAGGCGTGTACTTAATGACGAAAAAGACTTTTTGCAGATTAAGCCGCATGTTGGGCAATACCATATATATTGCCCGGAATCCAACCTGACTCTAGATGGAATTAGCGGAAAGTGTCCTGACCGTGTGTGGACCATTCTAATGGATACCACGTTCAAGATTAATGATCTGAGCTTCAACAGATCGAGAATCAATAAGGTATACAAGGAATCTCTGGACCATGTTGTGTCACTGAAGACTAACATGCACCTGCAACCAACTATCAATTGGAAGTCTCTAATGGAGGAACCCATTACTGGAACTGACCCACAGGAACTCCCTCCCTACTACCCTCATGCAGTTAACAACTATTGGACGACTGGTACCGCTATAATAATTATATTAATTTTGGTTGTCATTATAATAGTGTTGTGTAGGAAGAGATAAGTCAGGAAGAATATCAATTATTGCGAAGCCTGTGAATTCGACTGCGATCGAAATGGCTCAGTTTAAATGATTAATCTCATCATGTTTTTTTGTTTTAAAAAAAACAACCGACAGAGTAACACTCTGTCGGTTGGCCTATTGGTATTCTATATTGAATAAACTTTCCACATTATTTGTATTGTTATACAGTGTGTCTCAGTTTTGGTAGCATTTCATTTCTGTTATTTGTTTATCATCACATGGTAGCAGTGCGTTAGGTACTATAGGCGGAATATTGTGACAGTTTTTATAATTTCGTAAAGCTCAAAAAGTTGTTAGTAGCTACAAATATTATATTTTGGGGAAGGCTACGGTATTTTGTTGTTAAGTATTTGGAGTTTTGTTTATTTAGAGATTTGTAAACCATTTTTGAATTTTAATTGCTGGTTTTGGAAAATATTTATTATTGTGGAAATACCCTGCAAGTTAAAGCTACGCATTTATTGTTATTGTGGAAGGCTAGAATCTATCTTGGGGGTTTGGGAATTTGATATTTGCAATTGTTTTCTAATTTGTGTTTGTCTTTAAGTTGAAAGTTAAAAATCATTAAAAAAGATCTGTATTCAGACGATTTTTAACGGAAATATTTTTGTTTGTCAAAAGGTTTTCAACTTTTAGTGATTAGTCATTTATAAAAGATTTAAAGTTCGGTTTTAACGACTTTGGACTAAGCACTGTTGGACATACGTGAAATATTATTCGAAATGGCAGGCAGAATTCAAACCAATACGTTCGACAAGCTCAACGGAACCAACTACAACCGCTGGAGACTTCAAATGAGCTTAACTCTCAAGGCGGCTCAAGTTTGGAAACTTGTTGATGGGACTACTGCAAGACCTGGAGCCAACACGGATCACGCCCAGGACAATTGGGATTTGAAGGATGTCGAAGCTCAAGCGCTCATCGTCAATACTCTGGATTCAACCCAAATCAACCTCGTCTACTCTTGTAATACGTCCCAGGAAATGTGGACTCGCCTAAAGGATGCCAACTCGGACAACAGCGCGTTAAATAAAACACACACCTTGACGAAGTTCCTTAATTTCAAAATCAAGGAGGAACAATCTCCAGTACAAGGAATGATGGAGATGGAAGCATTAGCATCGGCCCTGGAGGATATGGAAATAAAACTGGATGAAACGGTTATTGTGACAAAAATCGTTTCTAGTCTCCCTCCGTCATATTCGGCTTTTACGAAGGCATGGGACAGCGTAGCGGAAGGATCAAAGACACGTGCTATGCTACTTGCCCGACTTAAGAAAGAGGAACTCCAATCCCGTGGAAATGTCGAAGACGGTAAATCAGAGAAAGCGGAATCAACCAGGGCGTTTATGACCTTCCCGGACAAGCAGAAGCATGAATTTCGAAAACCACAAGGGGGTGGGGGAAATCAGAACCGGAACTTCAAGTGTTACAAGTGTGGGAAGACTGGTCATTTCCGAAAAGACTGCAGATCGGGCGGGAATGGGAATAAAAATCAAAATCATCATGGTGGGAATGGGAATAAAAATAACTATCATGGTGGGAATGCAAATCAACAGGGTGGGCGTCAAAACCATCACCAACAGGGAAAGGGTAACGCTCATCATGCAAAAGCCCAAAACAACCCAACTCAGTCCAGAAACGATAATGACGCATCAACTTCGGACTCGTATGCGTTCATGGGGAAAGTACTAGATGACTCATCGCTGAGTCACTGCGGCTGGATTAGTGATTCTGGGGCGACGCACCACATATGTGGAACCAAGGCATGGTTCACTAATCTAGTGGAATTTCCCAGTGCAACATCCGTGATTCTTACAAACAATGAGAAAATCGAAGCGCTAGGGAAAGGAACAGTCCAAGTGGAAGCCTTAATTTGAGGGAAGTGGGAAAAGTGTACTTTAGACAATGTAATTTATATTCCGGGTGGGGTTAATTTGTTTTCTGAAGGGGTGGTTGCTAAAAAGGGGTTTAAAATTTATCGAGACAACGCTATAACTGTGTTTTCGCGTGATGGAAAAACAGAGGGCCCGGTTGCAGATTTTAAAGAGGGACTCTACATCATGCGTTTTCGACCAGTAAAAGAGAAAATTGGGGCCTTTGCAGTACGGAAAGACATTTCAAGACTCTGGCATCAACGATTAACCCACATCAACATGCAGTATATTCGGGATACTGTGAAGAAAGGAGCTGTTAAGGGTTTGGAATCAGCGGATTTGTGTCAAGTGTTCGACTGCCATGATTGTCAAATCGGAAAGCAAGCGAGAAAGCCGTTCCTTAGAACCACTAAAGATGATCACTCCAAACCTGGCGAGAAGATTCATGCTGATTTGGCTGGAAAAATGCCACAAAGAAGTTTAGGAGGCGCGCAATATTTCCTTATCATGAAGGATCATGATAAGTGACAGTGGAAGCCTTCATCAGTGGGGAATGGGCTACGTGTACTCTCGATAATGTGATCTACATTCCGGGTGGGGCAAATTTATTCTCCGAAGGCGTTGTGGCTAAAAAGGGGTTCAAGATTTACAGAGATGACGAAACGACTGTGTTTGTGAAGAATGGGAAGACGGAAGGACCTGTTGCCGATTTTAAGTGTGGGCTCTACATAATGCGTTTTCGGCCTGTAGGGGAGAAGATTAGTGCGTTTTCAGTGCGGAAAGATACTTCGAGGTTGTGGCATCAACGGTTGACCCACATTAATATGCAGTATATGCGGGGCACTGTGAAGAAAGGGGTGGTAAAAGGGCTCGAATCTACTGACGTCGCCAATTAATTTGACTGTCATGACTTTCAGTTGGGGAAACAATCCAGGAAGCCATATCCTAGGAATGACGCGGAAGACCTCTCTAGACCAGGTACTACATGCCGATTTGGCTGGAAAAATGCCGTTAAGCAGTTCGGGCGGTGCAAATTTTATCCTCATTATCAAGGATCAAGCAACTGGCTTTCGTATGGCTTATTTTCTAAAAACGAAGGATAAGCCTTTTCATTGCTAAAAACATTTATTAACTTCGTTGAAAATCAAACTGGAAACAAAGTGAAATCAGTGCATAGTGACAATGGGACGGAATTTGTGAATAATGTGTCCAATAAATACTTCAACAAGAAAGGAATTGAACGTAAAATCTGCTCCTTACAATCCAGAAACCAATAGGAAGATTGAGCGGGAAATTCGGACGATTGAAGATTGTGCTCGTAATATTATTCTACTAGCAAGTAGACTGCCGGAATTTCTATGGGCGGAAGCTGTGGAGGCTACGGTTTATGTAGACAACCGGGTGCTGGACAAGCAAAGTCGGGAAGTCACAGCATACGAAAGTTTTTTCGGGAAACGTCCAACAGTAGCTCATCTCCGTGTTTTTGGGTGTACAGCGTTCGCACATGTTCCAGATGTCAAGCGGACGGTTTGGGAAGCAAAAGGAAGACGTTGTGTTTTGGTCGGGTATGACGGCTATACTCGGAAATATAGACTATATGACGAATCGACTCAAACAGTGTTCATGGCTCACAACGCTACATTTTTTGAGGAAGAGCCGGAAGTTGCTGTGATCAACAGGCTCCCACATGTCGGAGAACCAAAGGAACGTCCCAAGGCGCCAAAAGCAACTTCGGGCGGAAATCAAAATGCATCCCAGGGGCCAAATGTGCGTACTCCCCAAAACGACGTTTCAGCTCCTGAAATAGAAGATTTAGCAGAAGATACTCCACAGCAACCAATAAGGTTAGAAAGTGCTTCTGGAAGTAAATCAAATGGTTCCGTGGTACCTTCACGTGAAGTGCTCATTCGTACTGAGGAAGGTGATTTTGTTGCAAATATACCGGAGGGAACTGATCAAGCTGAAATCGTTATTCAGACCGATAAAGGCAAAAAGAAGTATAAGGGGTGGTTTAAGCCTGAAATACTCCCGAATAGGCTCCGGGATTGTGCAAAATCAGAAGACAATGTTCAACTGAAGACGTATGCAACGAGACTGGTGAACGAGCCCTCAACTTACAAGGAAGCCATTTCTTCTCCGGAAAGTGCCGAATGGATTCAGGCCATGGTAGAAGAAATCCAAAGTCAGGAAGAAAACAAGACTTGGGAGGTGGTACCCAAACCACCCGATGCGAAGCTGCTCGATATGAGATGGGTGTACAAGGTGAAGCGGAATCCGGATGGAACTATTGCCAGGTTCAAAGCAAGACTGGTTGTCCGGGGATACTTACAGAAAGAAGGAATCGACTTCTCCGAAACTTTTGCTTCTGTGTGCCGGTATGAGTCTATTCGACTACTTCTTAATATTGCAGCAGCGTACGACATGAAGATTGCTCAGTTCGACATCAAGACAGCGTTTCTGCATGGTGAACTGGAAGAAATTATATTCAGCAAGATTCCTAAGTGGTATTCAGGCAGTTCGCCTGAAAGTGTTTTTCTTCTCAAGAAAAGCATTTATGGGCTGAAGCAAGCCCCACGTTGGTGAAACGAGAAATTTACTCAGGTTTTGCGTCAATTATTTAATTTTGAAACCTCGAACTATGATCCCAGTGTGTATATCGGTGTTGTGAGCTCAGTGGTTGTGATTTTGGCATTGTACGTTGACGACGGACTAATTATTTCTCCCAAGTATGAAATAATTGATTTAGTGTTGGAGGGCATCGCTGGGGAATTTGAACTTACCAGAGGGGCGCCCACGAACAACGTTGGTCTGGAACTTCAACGGAATGGGGACAGTGGAGCCATAACTGTCTCCCAACGCCAATATGTTCACATGCTGCTGGAAAGTTTTAACATGGAAGAGTGTAACCCATGCAGCGTCCCACTACAGCCATATACTGATTTAGAACCAGTGGAAGAATTGGAAGCTCAATTCCCATTTCGACAGCTCATCGGCGCCCTGCTCTTTTTGGCCAAGTGTACACGGCCGGACATCTCCTTCGCTGTGTCCAAGCTTTCACAGTTCATGCACTGCTACAATGAGTCTCATTGGGTAGCAGCAAAGAAGATTCTACGGTACCTCAAGGGAACTGCGGATCTTGGAATCTCCTATCATTCGGGAGGGAACATGGACTTGGTGGGGTACAGTGACTCGGATTATGCGGGCGATAAAATTCAGCGGAAATCAACTAGTGGAGTGTTAGTGATGCTGAATGGTGGTGTAGTGGTCGAGCCAGAAACAGTCGTGCATTGCCATATCCTCAACAGAAGCGGAATATGTAGCAGCATCTTCAGCAACTCGCGAAATCGTCTGGATTCGGAATTTCCTGCAAGAATTGGGATTTTCACAAAATGGCCCAACAGTTCTATTGGTGGACAACCAGAGTGCGATTCGACTCGTGAAGAACCCGGAAATGCATGCCAGAACGAAGCATATTGATGTCCGGTATCACTACATTCGGGATCAGGTTGCGAAAAAGGAAGTTGAAGTGGAATACGTCAACACGACTCAACAACTTGCAGATGGACTAACGAAGCCATTGCTCAAGATAAAGTTGGAAACGAACCGTGGATCGATTGGTTTAAGTGTTACAACCCGTACTAAACCAATTAGGGCTAACATGGCCCGGAAAATCAGTGATTGCCCAAAACGTCTTATCTCCCCCTGGAAATCATTTTTGGCGATAACCTTCCTCATGTGTCTTGTGAGTGGGGAAACAGTGACAGATACTTCGTCGCCGGTTATTTGGCGGAAAAGTAACACTCCGATTACTGTGGGGCATCACCAGGTGAACTTGTTGGTGGATTTCGTGGACCCTTGTGACCTCATCACGAAGGAAACTTTTCATACAGACTTGACTGAAGCGGCCCGGAAAAAGTATAAGGAGCACTACAAAGAACTCTTTCTGGATGAAATTGAGAAAATGTGCCCTCGGAAACACTTGACGCTCACTCGTACGAAAAGGATTATACCGGCCATAGTCGGTGTTTTGGTCATCGCTGTTACTGCCTGTGCTGGACTTGGAATTGCGACAGCTCACCAGGCATCAATTAATGCGAACGAGATTGCAGTTATCGGGGAACGGATCAATGTGCAGATAACTACCATTAACGCCATTGAGCGGGAAATGCGGAAGGCCTCGGGCGGGATTCAGCACATCCAGAACAAATTCAACGAGGCCCTATCCAATCTTACTGTTCTGCAAGCGGACCATGATAAGATGAAGGGAAAGTATCTCTCAAGCAACTTCGCCATCTCTTATATTACAAGCCGTCTAATGGTTGGTAGATCTATTTTAAAGGAAACCCAGAGGAAATGGAAACAAGGCAGGATGGACGCGGGATTTCTGGACCATCTTAATATTACTTTGTCTTGTGGGGAAGTGTGAGAATATGCAATCTTAAATTATGCTAAATGATGTTTTTAAATGTTAAAACAAAAGCTATTTTGAGAATAGGTATGAATTTACTATTTAATATAAAGGTATTTACTTGAAATGTAATATATTGGACTTATACATGTTATTTAATAATATAGAATATTATGGAAACTGATGTAATGGAATTGGAATACTATTGCATGTAATATTAATGTAATTCAATATTATTGTATGCTATGGTATTATATTAGCATTAGTTGTATGTTAAATATGGTCAATATTATAATTGTGAAGATAACGTAAGTTATGGAGAACCCCCATATCTGCTAAGTTGGTACAATGTGGAAAGTTTCCACGTTCTAGGAACTGAGGGACTTCGTGGAAGCGCACATCCTCTCACACAGCTGACGCATTGGTCCACGCTCACGGATCTATATTTGGACTTCGACTTTTACCAAATTTTACTCGGATCAGTCCCTATATAAGAAGCGTCCCAGTGCACATTAAAGGCACTTACTAAAATTATCTCTCATAGGGTGTTACTCTGTCGGTTGGCCTATTGGTATTCTATATTGAATAAACTTTCCACATTATTTGTATTGTTATACAGTGTGTCTCAGTTTTGGTAGCATTTCATTTCTGTTATTTGTTTATCATCACAGGAAGCCTGTCCTGTGGAACTTGCCCAAGCGCACAGCTGTGCGCTGTCACAGAACACAGAGAAATTATTTATGGATTTCTCAGCTCCGGAAGTCAGCCAGGATCTCACTTTGGTAGAAGCGGATGCGTTTCAGCTGATGGTAAGAAAAGGAGGACAGACATGTACTGGACCCCGGAATGCCATTCTCTCAACGAAGAAAGAATGTGTTTACGCTGTAAACATTCACCAGCCTGTCCAATCCGAACTCATCCTGGCTCCAACAAGCGGATGTAGGATTCCGACGGAATCCAATGATACTAAGTACTTTTCTTTAAATCATTGTGAAAGGCGTGTACTTAATGACGAAAAAGACTTTTTGCAGATTAAGCCGCATGTTGGGCAATACCATATATATTGCCCGGAATCCAACCTGACTCTAGATGGAATTAGCGGAAAGTGTCCTGACCGTGTGTGGACCATTCTAATGGATACCACGTTCAAGATTAATGATCTGAGCTTCAACAGATCGAGAATCAATAAGGTATACAAGGAATCTCTGGACCATGTTGTGTCACTGAAGACTAACATGCACCTGCAACCAACTATCAATTGGAAGTCTCTAATGGAGGAACCCATTACTGGAACTGACCCACAGGAACTCCCTCCCTACTACCCTCATGCAGTTAACAACTATTGGACGACTGGTACCGCTATAATAATTATATTAATTTTGGTTGTCATTATAATAGTGTTGTGTAGGAAGAGATAAGTCAGGAAGAATATCAATTATTGCGAAGCCTGTGAATTCGACTGCGATCGAAATGGCTCAGTTTAAATGATTAATCTCATCATGTTTTTTTGTTTTAAAAAAAACAACCGACAGAGTAACACTCTGTCGGTTGGCCTATTGGTATTCTATATTGAATAAACTTTCCACATTATTTGTATTGTTATACAGTGTGTCTCAGTTTTGGTAGCATTTCATTTCTGTTATTTGTTTATCATCACATGGTAGCAGTGCGTTAGGTACTATAGGCGGAATATTGTGACAGTTTTTATAATTTCGTAAAGCTCAAAAAGTTGTTAGTAGCTACAAATATTATATTTTGGGGAAGGCTACGGTATTTTGTTGTTAAGTATTTGGAGTTTTGTTTATTTAGAGATTTGTAAACCACTTTTGAATTTTAATTGCTGGTTTTGGAAAATATTTATTATTGTGGAAATACCCTGCAAGTTAAAGCTACGCATTTATTGTTATTGTGGAAGGCTAGAATCTATCTTGGGGGTTTGGGAATTTGATATTTGCAATTGTTTTCTAATTTGTGTTTGTCTTTAAGTTGAAAGTTAAAAATCATTAAAAAAGATCTGTATTCAGACGATTTTTAACGGAAATATTTTTGTTTGTCAAAAGGTTTTCAACTTTTAGTGATTAGTCATTTATAAAAGATTTAAAGTTCGGTTTTAACGACTTTGGACTAAGCACTGTTGGACATACGTGAAATATTATTCGAAATGGCAGGCAGAATTCAAACCAATACGTTCGACAAGCTCAACGGAACCAACTACAACCGCTGGAGACTTCAAATGAGCTTAACTCTCAAGGCGGCTCAAGTTTGGAAACTTGTTGATGGGACTACTGCAAGACCTGGAGCCAACACGGATCACGCCCAGGACAATTGGGATTTGAAGGATGTCGAAGCTCAAGCGCTCATCGTCAATACTCTGGATTCAACCCAAATCAACCTCGTCTACTCTTGTAATACGTCCCAGGAAATGTGGACTCGCCTAAAGGATGCCAACTCGGACAACAGCGCGTTAAATAAAACACACACCTTGACGAAGTTCCTTAATTTCAAAATCAAGGAGGAACAATCTCCAGTACAAGGAATGATGGAGATGGAAGCATTAGCATCGGCCCTGGAGGATATGGAAATAAAACTGGATGAAACGGTTATTGTGACAAAAATCGTTTCTAGTCTCCCTCCGTCATATTCGGCTTTTACGAAGGCATGGGACAGCGTAGCGGAAGGATCAAAGACACGTGCTATGCTACTTGCCCGACTTAAGAAAGAGGAACTCCAATCCCGTGGAAATGTCGAAGACGGTAAATCAGAGAAAGCGGAATCAACCAGGGCGTTTATGACCTTCCCGGACAAGCAGAAGCATGAATTTCGAAAACCACAAGGGGGTGGGGGAAATCAGAACCGGAACTTCAAGTGTTACAAGTGTGGGAAGACTGGTCATTTCCGAAAAGACTGCAGATCGGGCGGGAATGGGAATAAAAATCAAAATCATCATGGTGGGAATGGGAATAAAAATAACTATCATGGTGGGAATGCAAATCAACAGGGTGGGCGTCAAAACCATCACCAACAGGGAAAGGGTAACGCTCATCATGCAAAAGCCCAAAACAACCCAACTCAGTCCAGAAACGATAATGACGCATCAACTTCGGACTCGTATGCGTTCATGGGGAAAGTACTAGATGACTCATCGCTGAGTCACTGCGGCTGGATTAGTGATTCTGGGGCGACGCACCACATATGTGGAACCAAGGCATGGTTCACTAATCTAGTGGAATTTCCCAGTGCAACATCCGTGATTCTTACAAACAATGAGAAAATCGAAGCGCTAGGGAAAGGAACAGTCCAAGTGGAAGCCTTAATTTGAGGGAAGTGGGAAAAGTGTACTTTAGACAATGTAATTTATATTCCGGGTGGGGTTAATTTGTTTTCTGAAGGGGTGGTTGCTAAAAAGGGGTTTAAAATTTATCGAGACAACGCTATAACTGTGTTTTCGCGTGATGGAAAAACAGAGGGCCCGGTTGCAGATTTTAAAGAGGGACTCTACATCATGCGTTTTCGACCAGTGGAAGAGAAAATTGGGGCCTTTGCAGTACGGAAAGACATTTCAAGACTCTGGCATCAACGATTAACCCACATCAACATGCAGTATATTCGGGATACTGTGAAGAAAGGAGCTGTTAAGGGTTTGGAATCAGCGGATTTGTGTCAAGTGTTCGACTGCCATGATTGTCAAATCGGAAAGCAAGCGAGAAAGCCGTTCCTTAGAACCACTAAAGATGATCACTCCAAACCTGGCGAGAAGATTCATGCTGATTTGGCTGGAAAAATGCCACAAAGAAGTTTAGGAGGCGCGCAATATTTCCTTATCATGAAGGATCAAGCCACTGGATTCCGCATGGTGTACTTTTTGAAGACGAAGGATGAGACTTTTTCTTCGGTCAAAACATTTATTCACTTTATTCAAAACCAAACTGGAAACAATGTGAAAATTCTTCACAGTGACAATGGTACTGAATTTGTCAACAAGGTCTCTACTGCATTCTTCAACAAACATGGAATTGAACATGTCACTTCAGCCCCATACTGTCCTCAGACGAATGGAACCATTGAAAGGGAAATTCGGACGATTGAAGACTGTGCTCGGACAACTTTACTTGCAAGTGGATTACCGGAATCACTTTGGGCTGAAGCAGTAGCAACAACTGTGTATGTGCATAATAGGATGCTGGACAAACAGAGTGGTGATATTACAGCGTATGAACATATTTTTGGGCAACGTCCAACGGTGGAACATTTGCATGTTTTTGGGTGCATTGCTTTTGCGCACGTTCCTGATGTCAAACGGACTGTTTGGGAAGCCAAAGGAAGGCGATGTGTTTTGGTAGGCTATGACGGGTACACTCGAAAATACCGGTTGTACGATGAAAACACTAACCAAGTGCTCATGGCTCACAACGCAACATTTCTCGAAGACAAGCCGGATCTTCCCGTCATCACCACGATACAATCTACACAAACGTCAGAAGTTGATCCTAGGGTTTCAAATGCAACTGTGGGCAAAAATCTAGATAGACTTGCTCAAGCTGCTCAGAACGACGTTTCAGCAGACGAAAACTACAATTTGGAAGAAGATGTAGTTCAACCCTCTACAAGCTCAAGAAGTACTCCTACAACAAATAGTACAGCACCACAGAAACCTCCATCCCGTGAAGTGCTTATTCGTACGGAACAAGGGGATTTCGTCGCGCAAATACCGGAAGGACTCCAACACGCCGAAATCGTTCTTTCAACTGAACAAACGAAGAAAAAGGGATTTCAAGGTTGGTTCAAGCCCGAAATACTTCCAAATCGACTTAGGGATCGTGCCAAGTCGGAAGACAATGCCAAGTCAAACTCTGGAGACGGTGGCATTCCAAAGTTATTTGCAACGCGGGTAGTGCATGAGCACGCCACTTACAAGGAAGCTATTTCTTCTCCGGAAAGTGCGGAATGGATTCAGGCCATGGAAGAGGAAATTGAAAGTCAACAGTTGAATGAGACTTGGGAGGTTGTCCCCAAACCACCTGATGTGAAGTTACTCGATATGCGTTGGGTCTACAAAGTCAAGAGGAACCCTGACGGCTCTATTGCACGGTTCAAGGCAAGACTTGTGGTACGGGGATACAAACAAGAAGAAGGAATAGACTTCTTTAAGACGTTTGCTTCTGTGTGCCGGTATGAGTCAATCCGACTTCTACCCAATATTGCGGCCACATTCGGTATGAAGATTGAACAGTTTGATGTTAAAACTGCTTTTCTGCACGGAGTAAAATTCCTGATGGCTATTCAGATGTTCCACCTAAAAGTGTGTTTCTCCTGAAGAAGAGTATTTATGGACTGAAGCAAGCACCCCGTTGTTGGAGTGAAAAATTTGTTCGAGTGTTACGTACTTTATTCAACTTTGACACTTCAAAATATGATCCAAGTGTGTTTATTGGTTATGTCAACTCAGTGCTCGTCATCTTGGCCTTGTATGTGGATGATGGTCTGGTTATTTCACCCGAGTCCGAAACAATTAATTTAGTCTTGGAGGGCATTGCTCGGGAATTCGAAATCACCAGAGGATCGCCCACAAGTTACGTTGGTCTGGAAATTCAGCAAGATGAAGAAAATGGCACTATAAGTATCTCCCAAGCCCAATATGTACAGACTTTGCTGGAAAGGTTTAAAATGGAAGAATGCAACCCATGCAGCGTCCCCTTGCAACCATACACGGATTTGGAACCAGCGGAAAAAATGGAAGAAGAGTACCCTTTTCGTCAGCTCATCGGAGCCCTGCTGTTTTTATCAAAGTGCACCAGACCGGATATTTCCTTTGCTGTGTCCAAACTTTCTCAATTTACCCATTGCTACAACGAATCCCACTGGAAGGCGGCCAAGAACATTCTACGCTACCTCAAAGGAACTTTGGATTTTGGAATCTCCTATCAATCGGGAGGAAATTTAAATTTGGTGGGCTACAGCGATTCAGATTATGCTGGTGACAAAATTTAACGAAAATCAAAAAGTGGGGTGGTAGTAATGCTGGATGGCTCAATTGTGAGCTGGTCAAGTCAGAAGCAATCGTGTATAGCTCTCTCTTCAACGGAAGCTGAATATGTGGCGGCAGCCTCTGCAACACGCGAAATCGTCTGGCTACGAAATTTCCTGGAAGAATTAGGATTTTGTCAAGATAGCCCAACTGTGCTTTTTGTGGACAACCAGAGTGCAATTCGATTGGTGAAAAATCCTGAAATGCATGCCCGGACGAAGCATATCGATGTACGTTATCACTACATCAGGGATCAAGTGGCAAAGAAAGAAGTGCAAGTGGAATATGTTCCTACAGACAAGCAGCTTGCGGACGGCCTTACTAAAGCTTTGCTCAAGTGAAATCTTGAAACAAACCGTAAATCCACGGTTTGGAAGAAATAACAAGTTCAACATTAGTACATGCGAACATAGCTAAGAAAATTCCGTTACGCCCAAAACGAATTATCACGCCATGGAAATTATTTTTAGGCATCATCCTCCTAATGTGTCTGGCAGCAGCGGAAACGGGGACAGATACTTCATCCCCGGTTATTTGGCGGAAGAGCAAGACACCAATTACTATCGGCCACCATGAAGTGAACCTAATCGTGGATTTCGTGAACCCTTGTGACCTCATCACTAAAGAAAATGTTCACCAGGATCTGACGGAAGCGGCCCGGACCAAGTGTAACGAGCACTATCAGGAACTCTTCTTGGACGAGATTGAACTGATGTGCACCCGAAAACACTGGACACTTACACGAACAAAAAGGTTTGCCCCCTTGGTCATTGATGTTGTAGTCCTTGCTGTTACAGTGTGTGCTGGACTAGGAATAGCAGCGTCAGTCAAGGCCTCTACAAACGCAAAGGAGATCTCAATCATTGGGGACCGAATAAATGTGCAAATAGCTACCATCAACGCCATTGAACGAGAAATACGAAAAAACAATGGCGGAATTCAACAGGTAGAGAAAAATTTCAACGAAGCTGTCTCCAATCTCACAATACTTCAGAAGGATCATGATGAGATGAAGGGAAAGATGCTCTCGGCAAACTTCGCCATTTCATACATCATCAGCCGGCTAATGGTTGGAAAAACAATTCTGAAGGAAGCGCGGAGAAAGTGGAAATTAGGAAAATTGGACAACGCTTTTCTGGATCACCTCAACATCACACTACCGTGTGGAGAAGAATGCCCAGTCGACCTTGCACAAGCTCATAACTGTGCCCTATCTGAAAATCGGGAGAAATTAGTTATGATTTTTTCTTCCCCTGAAGTCAGCAAAGACCTTATCCTGGTGGAAGCTGATCCTTTTGAACTTATGGTCCGAAGGGGAAACCAAACGTGCACCGTTGAATACACTGGATCCCGTAATGCGATTATATCGGAAAAAGAAGAATGTGTCTACTCCATGAACATAAATTATGTACAGTCGGAACTGATTCTAGCCCCTACAAGTGGATGCCGGTTTCGGACTGAAACGAACAACACTAAGTATTTTTCAATTTCTAATTGTAAAAAACAGTCTTTAAATGATCAGGCTAATTTCTTACAGATCAAACCTCATGTTGGACAATATCATATCTATTGCCCGGAATCGAACCTGACGTTAGATGGAATAAAAATGCCCGGATCATGTGTGGACTATCCCAATGGATACCACGTTCAAAATTAACGATTTAAAATTCAACGGGTCCCAAATCAACAGAAGTTACAAAGAGACATTGGACCATGTTGTGTCACTGAAAACCAACATGCACCTTCAAACAACTATCAACTGGAAATCGCTTATGACGGAACAAATTTCTTCTACAGACCTACAGGAAATTCCCCCATACTATTCTCACGTGATGGAAAATTACTGGACTACCGGAGCAGCAATAATAATTATTTGCATTTTAACTCTCATTATTATAATAATGTATAAAAAACGTACAAATGTTTGTGGTAGAATTTCTATTGTTGCAAGGCCTGTAAACTCTAACACGATCCAAATGGCTCAGTTAGAATAGTAATCTCATCATGATTGTTGTATTGTAGATAAATTAAAGATTGAGGGAAAGTGTGAGAATATGCAATCTTAAATTATGCTAAATGATGTTTTTAAATGTTAAAACAAAAGCTATTTTGAGAATAGGTATGAATTTACTATTTAATATAAAGGTATTTACTTGAAATGTAATATATTGGACTTATACATGTTATTTAATAATATAGAATATTATGGAAACTGATGTAATGGAATTGGAATACTATTGCATGTAATATTAATGTCTTTATTATATATATATTATATATATATATATTATGTCTCACTTCTTTATTTCATATTCATCAAAGGAGGTGGTACCCAAACCACCCGATGCGAAGCTGCTCGATATGAGATGGGTGTACAAGGTGAAGCGGAATCCGGATGGAACTATTGCCAGGTTCAAAGCAAGACTGGTTGTCCGGGGATACTTACAGGAAGAAGGAATCGACTTCTCCGAAACTTTTGCTTCTGTGTGCCAGTATGAGTCTATTCGACTACGTCTTAATATTGCAGCAGCGTACGACATGAAGATTGCTCAGTTCGACATCAAGACAGCGTTTCTGCATGGTGAACTGGAAGAAATTAAATTCAGCAAGATTCCTAAGGGGTATTCAGGCAGTTCGCCTGAAAGTGTTTTTCTCCTCAAGAAAAGCATTTATGGGCTGAAGCAAGCCCCACGTTGCTTGAACGAGAAATTTACTCAGGTTTTGCGTCAATTATTTAATTTTGAAACCTCGAACTATGATCCCAGTGTGTATATCGGTGTTGTGAACTCAGTGGTTGTGATTTTGGCATTGTACGTTGACGACGGACTAATTATTTCTTCTAAGTATGAAATAATTGATTTAGTGTTGGAGGGCATCGCTGGGGAATTTGAACTTACCAGGGGGGCGCCCACGAACTACGTTGGTCTGGAACTTCAACGGAATGGGGACAGTGGAGCCATAACTGTCTCCCAACGCCAATATGTTCACATGCTGCTGGAAAGGTTTAACATGGAAGAGTGTAACCCATGCAGCGTCCCACTACAGCCATATACTGATTTAGAACCAGTGGAAGAATTGGAAGCTCAATTCCCATTTCGACAGCTCATCGGCGCCCTGCTCTTTTTGGCCAAGTGTACACGGCCGGACATCTCCTTCGCTGTGTCCAAGCTTTCACAGTTCATGCACTGCTACAATGAGTCTCATTGGGTAGCAGGAAAGAAGATTCTACGGTACCTCAAGGGAACTGCGGATCTTGGAATCTCCTATCATTTGGGAGGGAACATGGACTTGGTGGGGTACAGTGACTCGGATTATGCGGGCGATAAAATTCAGCGGAAATCAACTAGTGGAGTGTTAGTGATGCTGAATGGTGGTGTAGTGGTCGAGCCAGAAACAGTCGTGCATTGCCATATCCTCAACAGAAGCGGAATATGTAGCAGCATCTTCAGCAACTCGCGAAATCGTCTGGATTCGGAATTTCCTGCAAGAATTGGGATTTTCACAAAATGGCCCAACAGTTCTATTGGTGGACAACCAGAGTGCGATTCGACTCGTGAAGAACCCGGAAATGCATGCCAGAACGAAGCATATTGATGTCCGGTATCACTACATTCGGGATCAGGTTGCGAAAAAGGAAGTTGAAGTGGAATACGTCAACACGACTCAACAACTTGCAGATGGACTAACGAAGCCATTGCTCAAGATAAAGTTGGAAACGAACCGTGGATCGATTGGTTTAAGTGTTACAACCCGTACTAAACCAATTAGGGCTAACATGGCCCGGAAAATCAGTGATTGCCCAAAACGTCTTATCTCCCCCTGGAAATCATTTTTGGCGATAACCTTCCTCATGTGTCTTGTGAGTGGGGAAACAGTGACAGATACTTCGTCGCCGGTTATTTGGCGGAAAAGTAACACTCCGATTACTGTGGGGCATCACCAGGTGAACTTGTTGGTGGATTTCGTGGACCCTTGTGACCTCATCACGAAGGAAACTTTTCATACAGACTTGACTGAAGCGGCCCGGAAAAAGTGTAAGGAGCACTACAAAGAACTCTTTCTGGATGAAATTGAGAAAATGTGCCCTCGGAAACACTTGACGCTCACTCGTACGAAAAGGATTATACCGGCCATAGTCGGTGTTTTGGTCATCGCTGTTACTGCCTGTGCTGGACTTGGAATTGCGACAGCTCACCAGGCATCAATTAATGCGAACGAGATTGCAGTTATCGGGGAACGGATCAATGTGCAGAAAACTACCATTAACGCCATTGAGCGGGAAATGCGGAAGGCCTCGGGCGGGATTCAGCACATCCAGAACAAATTCAACGAGGCCCTATCCATTCTTACTGTTCTGCAAGCGGACCATGATGAGATGAAGGGAAAGTATCTCTCAAGCAACTTCGCCATCTCTTATATTACCAGCCGTCTAATGGTTGGTAGATCTATTTTAAAGGAAACCCAGAGGAAATGGAAACAAGGCAGGATGGACGCGGGATTTCTGGACCATCTTAATATTACTTTGCCTTGTGGGGAAGCCTGTCCTGTGGAACTTGCCCAAGCGCACAGCTGTGCGCTGTCACAGAACGGAGAGAAATTATTTATGGATTTCTTAGCTACGGAAGTCAGCAAGGATATCACTCTGGTGGAAGCGGGTGCGTTTCAGCTGATGGTAAGAAAAGGAGGACAGACATGTACTGGACCCCGGAATGCCATTCTCTCAACGAAGGAAGAATGTGTTTACGCTGTAAACATTCACCAGCCTGTCCAATCCGAACTCATCCTGGCTCCAACAAGCGGATGTAGGATTCGGACGGAATTCAATAATAGTAAGTACCTTTCTTGAAATCATTGTGAAAGGCGTGTACTTAATGACGAAAAAGACTTTTTGCAGATTAAGCCGCATGTTGGGCAATACCATATATATTGCCCGGAATCCAACCTGACTCTAGATGGAATTAGCGGAAAGTGTCCTGACCGTGTGTGGACCATTCCAATGGATACCACGTTCAATATTAATGATCTGAGCTTCAACGGATCGAGAATCAATAAGGTATACAAGGAATCTCTGGACCATGTTGTGTCACTGAAGACTAACATGCACCTGCAACCAACTATCAATTGGAAGTCTCTAATAGAGGAACCTGTGAGAATATGACAATCTTAAATATGTCAAATAATGCTTTTCATATTCTGAAAAGGATTATTGGGAATTGTATTAATTATTAGATTAATATATTATTATTATTAAATGCAAATGAATTTAATGTAACTGTTAAAATATGACAATATGTCAAATAATGCTTTTCACATGCTAAAAAGCATTTTTGGGAAATTACAATAATTATTACTATAATAATTATATTATTGGATGCAATTAAATTATATATAATATAATGAATTTAATAATGTAATTAAATCATATATGAAATGCAATGTACATGTTATTTAATGTAATGGAATTATATTGTATGTCAACTATATGAATGTATGTATATCTATATAAGCATAGGCATAATGTTATTATTAATGGAAATATTGAATGATTAATTTAAATGAACAATATTATTATATGGAAATTGTATGTGTCATCATTTCTATGGAAAATGACTAATGTTGTAAATGTACTCTGTAATCAACAGAGTTACTCGACTTTCTCAGAATTGGGAATTATCTTTCCATTTCCTGGAAGACCCTTTTGTATGTACATGGTTATCTATTGTAACCATTGGTCCAAGATCGACCTTCTACTTGACTTCACAAATCTTACTCGACCTGAGGGTCTATATAAATCCGTGTATCTGTATTGTTGTTATCACTCGCGTACAAACTCTTGACTAATAAAGCTGTTACTCTGTCCATTTGTATATTGTTGGAAGTTCGTTACTGAACATTACAAGGTCCACGCTGTTCTGTGAAATAAGTCTTTTAGTTCACTTCTTTATTTCATATTCATCACATGGTATCAGAGCGTTCGGTGTTATAGACAGTGTTTTTGACAGATTTTTGAATTTTTACGAAAGTTTTTCAAAATTTTGATTTTGTGGAAAAAGCTAGGAAGTAAAAAGTTCAGTGGAATATCTTATTTTGTGGAGAGTTTGGAATTATTGTAGCTAAAAAATATTATTTTGGGGAAGGCTACTGTTTTTAATTAGTGGTTCAAATTATAAGCTACAAAAATAGTTTTTAATTTTGAGGAAGGCTAGGAAATTAATTTGGAAATTTTAAAATTAAAGCTACAAAAATTATTAATTTTTAAGGATAGCTAGAAAATTTGTGTGGAATTTTGTGAGACGTGCAAACTATTAATTATTTAATTAAGGGAAAGTTTGGAACTTTGAGTGGAAAATTTTTGATTTTGTTTGTTACCCGTGAATCATTATGTGGAATTATACAAATATTGAGCTACAGAAATATTTTTAGGGAAAGCTTGGTGGAATATTTTGGTATTTGTTTTTATTTTTCCTGATAATTGTTATTTTCTTGTGTCAACTCTGGTTTTGAGTGGAATTTTTTAATTTTGCAAGTATTTTAAATTGTTGAAAAATAACTGAATTTTATTGTTTTTGGAAGCTAAAAAACACTTTTAGGGGTAATTCAGTAATTTCGAATTTTATGATCATTTTTGTGTGATTTGAGAAGTTAAAAATCATTAAAACAGTTCTGAATTTCAGACGATTTTTAACAGGAATTATTTGTTTGTGTTGGAAAGTTTTGAGGTAAAAAAAAAGAATGAGAACTTCGGTTCAGTCATAAATCATTAAAAAAGATTTAAACTTGGTTTAAGCGATTTTTGACAAAAAGTGTTTTTGGACTGAGATAAGCACTTTTGGGCATCAAGTGGAAACTTCCTACAATGGCGTCCCAATTTCAGATGAATTCGATTGAAAAACTGAATGGAACTAATTACAATCGATGGCGGCTACAAATCAGTCTTACCTTAAAGGCAGCCAAGCCGTTGAAAGTGGTAGACGGAACGGACCCTAGACCGGAAAACAATACGGCATCAGCTCAGGACAACTGGGATTTACTTGATGTAGAAGCTCAATCTCTAATAGTGCCAACACTTGATGCGACCCAAACAAATCTAATCTACTCATGCAATACATCAAAGGAAATGTGGGATCGACTGAAGGATGCCAACTCGGATAGCAGCACTCTCAACAAACAACATACTTTGACGAAGTTCCTGACGTATCAAGTTGGGAAATCTCAATCTCCAGAGCAGGCCATGATCGAAATGGAGGAACTTGCACGAAGTTTGGCCGAAATGGGTGTCAAACTGGATGAGGCCACTGTGGTTACAAAACTCATCTCCAGCCTTCCATCTTCCTACAACGCATTTAAAAAGGCGTGGGACAGTGTTGCGGACGGCTCGCAAACCCGAGCTGTACTTCTGGCAAGACTCAAGAAGGAGGAACTCGAGTCACGTGGAACTTCTGGGGAAAATACATGTGAGAATATGACAATCTTAAATATGTCAAATAATGCTTTTCATATGCTAAAAAGGATTATTGGGAATAATATTAATTATTAGATTATTATATTATTATTATTAAATGTAAATGAATTTAATGTAACTGTAAAAATATGACAATATGTCAAATAATGCTTTTTACATGCTGAAAAGCATTTTTGGGAAATTACAATAATTATTACTGTAATAATTATATTATTGGATGCAATTAAATTTTATATAATATAATGAATTTAATAATGTAATTGAATCATATATGAAATGCAATTTACATGTTATTTAATGTAATGGAATTATATTGTATGTCAACTATATGAATGTATGCATATGTATATAGGCATAGGCATAATGGTATTATTAATGGAAATATTGAATGATTAATTTAAATGAACAATATTATTATATGGAAATTGTATGTGTCATCATTTATATGGAAAATGACTAATGTCTGTAAATGTACTCTGGAATCAACAGAGTTACTCGACTTTCTCAGAATTGGGGATTATCTTTCCATTTCTTGGAAGACCCTTTTGTATGTACATGGTTATCCATTGTAACCATTGGTCCAGGATCTACTCTCTACTCGAGGGGCTGAACTCGACTTCACAAATCTTACTCGACCTGAGGGTCTATATAAATCCGTGTATCTGTATTGTTGTTATCACTCGCGTACAAACTCTTGACTAATAAAGCTGTTACTCTGTCCATTTGTATATTGTTGGAAGTTCGTTACTGAACATTACAAGGTCCACGCTGTTCTGTGAAATAAGTCTTTTAGTTCACTTCTTTATTTCATATTCATCACATGGTAGCAGAGCGTTTGGTGTTATAGACAGTGTTTTTGACAGATTTTTGAATTTTTACGAAAGTTTTTCAAAATTTTGATTTTGTGGAAAAAGCTAGGAAGTAAAAAGTTCAGTGGAATATCTTATTTTGTGGAGAGTTTGGAATTATTGTAGCTAAAAAATATTATTTTGGGGAAGGCTACTGTTTTTAATTAGTGGTTCAAATTATAAGCTACAAAAATAGTTTTTAATTTTGAGGAAGGCTAGGAAATTAATTTGGAAATTTTAAAATTAAAGCTACAAAAATTATTAATTTTTAAGGATAGCTAGAAAATTTGTGTGGAATTTTGTGAGACGTGCAAACTATTAATTATTTAATTAAGGGAAAGTTTGGAACTTTGAGTGGAAAATTTTTGATTTTGTTTGTTACCCGTGAATCATTATGTGGAATTATACAAATATTGAGCTACAGAAATATTTTTAGGGAAAGCTTGGTGGAATATTTTGGTATTTGTTTTTATTTTTCCTGATAATTGTTATTTTCTTGTGTCAACTCTGGTTTGGAGTGGAATTTTTTAATTTTGCAAGTATTTTAAATTGTTGAAAAATAACTGAATTTTATTGTTTTTGGAAGCTAAAAAACACTTTTAGGGGTAATTCAGTAATTTCGAATTTTATGATCATTTTTGTGTGATTTGAGAAGTTAAAAATCATTAAAACAGTTCTGAATTTCAGACGATTTTTAACAGGAATTATTTGTTTGTGTTGGAAAGTTTTGAGGTAAAAAAAAAGAATGAGAACTTCGGTTCAGTCATAAATCATTAAAAAAGATTTAAACATGGTTTAAGCGATTTTTGACAAAAAGTGTTTTTGGACTGAGATAAGCACTTTTGGGCATCAAGTGGAAACTTCCTACAATGGCGTCCCAATTTCAGACGAATTCGATTGAAAAACTGAATGGAACTAATTACAATCGATGGCGGCTACAAATCAGTCTTACCAAGCTGTTGAAAGTGGTAGACGGTAGACTTAGTATACGTCACCAGTGCCCAAGTAGACTCATCGACCCAACTGATGACGTCATGTATGCAAGATCCGTATCTGCTTTAAATGTGCGCTGGAGTAGTATTTTGGGGTTAAAATCTATTGTAAAACGACATTTGTTGACTTTTATCGATACACTGAAAATCTGGTAAAATCAAAAAATTTGACAGGGGGAATTTTATTTTCCCATTTAAATTTGTATGTTAAAATTTGAGTTTTGAATTTTTAAGAAAATTTTCAAAATGTCCCGGGCTTTAGTTGCCTAGCAACCAAAAATGCATGCTCTCTATGCTAGCAGAAGTGTCTAGGGTTGGTAGAAGACACTTCCACTATTCATTTAAATTAATCATTCAATATTTCCATTAATAATAACATAATGCCTATGCTTATATAGATATACATACATTCATATAGTTGACATACAATATAATTCCATTACAATAAATAACATGTACATTGCATTTGAAAAGGAGGTCAGACATGTACTGTGCAGTATACTGGACCCCGGAATGCCATTCTCTCAACGAAGGAAGAATGTGTTTACGCTGTAAACATTCACCAGCCTGTCCAATCGGAACTCATCCTGGCTCCAACAAGCGGATGTAGGATTTGGACGGAATCCAATGATACTAAGTACTTTTCTTTAAATCATTGTGAAAGGCCTGTACTTAATGACGAAAAAGGCCTTTTGCAGATTAAGCCGCATGTTAGGCAATACCATATATATTGCCCAGTATCCAACCTGACTTTGGATGGAATTAGCGGAAAGTGCCCTGACCGTGTGTGGACCATTCCAATGGATACCACGTTCAAGATTAATACAAGATAAACGAATCAAGATACACGAATTTATATAGACCCTTAGGTCGAGTAAGATTTGTGAAGTCGAGTTCAGCCCCTCGAGTAGAGAGTAGATCCTGGAGCAATGGTTACAATGGATAACCATGTACATACAAAAGAGTCTTCCAAGAAATGGAAAGATAATCTCCAATTCTGAGAAAGTCGAGTAACTCTGTTGATTCCAGAGTACATTTACAGACATTAGTCATATTATGTCATCAGGTGTGTAAAGGTATTGAGAGTAGAGGTCAACTGGGGTTTGTGGTGCCTTGTTGACTCTAGTAGACGGACAGATGGTGTGTAGAGGCTGAATAAAAAGTCGATCATAGTCTTGGAGACATCGAGTGTGTGCTTCGTTCATCTGGGCCTCATCATCTTCGTCAGTGACATCATAGACGAGAAGACTGCAAGGAGGTATAATCTCGATCTGGATGTTGAGTTCATTGTATCCAATGCTTACACTGAGATTTGTAGGGGTCCAAAGTACAGGGGATGTTTCGTCCATCCGGTAGGTGCTGCCAACGCAGATTAAAGCGGCAAATATTAGGCAGGTGAGGACTCTTGCTAATGGGCTAGCAGTAGTATAGCGGTCAGTGTGTGCATATAGGTGATGCATGTGGGGAGTGGAGGATCGAAATTTTCGAATCTTTCCCACCGGTTGATGTGATGGTTTGACATCAACTTCAGTATGGTTAGCATATCTAGCTTGGACATTATTGGTTGGAATTGCAGTATCCATAGGGTCAGTATTTTCATCATGGATGAGTCTTTTAGTTGGCATTGCAGCATAGGTTTGTGCAAGCTGAGCCTGATGGATTTTTCCCTCCTGATTCATGGTCGTCATCCCAAGTAAGAACATAAGTTTCCTCATCCTAGGCCCAGTCAGGGGTTTTGTAAATATGTCAGCGGCTAAGTCTTCAGTTCGGCGATGCTGAATGACGAGCTGATTTGTTTCAATGAGATCTTTGACCCAGAAGATTCTGGTGTCAACGTGCTTAGTACGGTCGTGGTGATTGTCTAGACTGTAGATGAGCTTCCAGCCAGATTCTGAGTCTGGAAACTGCCAGATAGTATCAGTCCATTCACGTAATCCCATGTCAGCAAGAAGATTATGTGACCAGATAGCTGTCTTGGCCATATTGTTAATTCCATAAACTTCCGCAATTGTAGTTGAGTGAGCAACAAGGTTTTCTTGCTTGCTAGTCCAAATCCAAGCAGTTCCATTCAAGAGAACGCAACCACCCATGATGCTACGGGCTCTTGGGGCACCCATTGCAAAGTTAGCATCAGATTGGACTTCCATGCTAAGCTTGAATTTCCCATGGTCATTCCTATAGTAGCGGAGACATTGGTCCTTGGTTGAGATGAGGTAGCGAGCTACACGGAGAGCTGCTTCATAATGGCCTGCATCCCACTTAGCAAAGTATTGTGTCAGTTTTTGTACTGCTTGAGAAATATCGGGTCTGGATATTCTGGATATGAAGAGTAAGAATCCAACTATGCTCTGGTAAAGAAGGTCATCTCGTTTTGTCCATTCACCTTCTCGTTCACCGTTGAAATCCTTGCTCATTGGTGTTTTTTCTGTTTTGCATCCTTTGAGGTTAAATTTGATTTCGAGTTCCTCAATTTTAGTGTGTTGACTAATTTGGATGTAATCAGCGGTCCGTTTCAAATCCATTCCAAGAAAATGGGTTATGTCGTTAGTCTCTTGTGACTGTATGACATTTGGGGTGTTGTCCATTGAAGTGATGACGGGTGTTACAAGGTCAACGACAGGGTTAATTGTATAGGAGCGCTTGAGGTCGTTGATCATTTGTTTGTGGATTGTATGGAGTTCCTCGGTAATTCGATTCCAATCATCAATTTGGGTTGTTGAAGTCCCATTGCGACGTGCCATAAGAGGGTGAAGTTGGCTTTGGCAGTCTTGGAGTTGTGCCTGTAGAACTGTCATTTGTTGAAGGATAGCTGTTAGACGTTCTACATCCGGATCTTTTTGTAGGTCTGCCATCGGGGTGTGTCCCTCGTGAATTTGACTGGTAGAGATCCGCGTAAAGAATATTGAATTGTAGTCCGCGGTTGTTCCCTTGTGAGTTCTGGACGTGGCTGCAGCAATTATCCGAGGGATAAATCTCTGTATATGTTGGGGGTAGTCCCTTGTGAGAACACAGATAATAACTTCTCGGAGAGAACGTTATTCGTGTCTTTGTTGGTTGTTGTCCAATTGTAATTTTGTATGTAATAATATCTCGGAGAGAAAATTATTAATTGTAACGTCGGGGTGTGTCCCTTGTGAGAACGAAGGTCCTTCGTAAATCTCGGAGAGATATTACGGGTAGTTGAACGTATGGTGCCCTCCTTAATAAAATCTCGGAGAGAAATTTATTATTGTAATGTTGGTGTAGGTTCCCTTGTGAGTGCTGCAAAAGATAAAAAATGTCCTTCGTAAATCTCGGAGAGATAGTACGGTGACATATGGGTATTGTTTCCCTTTTACGTTAAAAGTCCTTCGTAAATCTCGGAGAGATAGTACGGAGACTGGAGGGTGGTGGTTCCCTCGTGAGAGTTGAAAAGTCCTTCGTAAATCTCGGAGAGATAGTACGGTGACTTATGGGTATTGTTGCCCTTTTTTAATTGTAAATTGTGCTAATAACTCCTCGGAGAGGACGTTACGACAATTACAGGGTTATTGTGTGCCCTTTTTAACTCCGGTCTGTAAAATAAAAATGTAAAATCTCGGAGAGATAGTTACAATTATTTTTCCTCTATTTGTTTAGTAAATAAAAGTGATCTATTCGGAGAATACGATCCAATTATTACTTCGATTGCTTTTTGTGAGGATTGTCCGGATAGGATAATTTTTAAAGAAAAAGCGGAGCTTTAGTCTCAAAATTTCCTTGGTTGTAGTACTGATTTAAGTGCCTGGCCAGGACTTATGGTGAAAAGATCAGTAGTTTCAATCTAGTTTGGAGATTGAGATTGTTGCTGTGGTCCGAATCCGGGTTTGACGGTAGTTGTAGCGGTCCACGGGCTTTACATTGACAGGGTAAAGACAAGTGCTGAAACGTGTAATTCCATATAAATATGAAATTCAAAGATGTGTGAGAATGTTCATTACCCAGGAGTGGTAGAATGAAACTCGAAAAATAAAGTATGAATGATGAGAGGCAGAAATAATTTATGCTCTGGTCTCCTTCATGGTATTTCTCGTTCTGATCCTTTATTTCACTTCAATGCACTGAGGCTAGTATTTGGTATTGGTTGAGATCAATGGTACAGTGATTGAATGTTAAAACAAAGAATTATATAGTATGTACTTGTGTGTACTTGTGTGTGTGTGTGTTTGTGTGGAGTGTACGTTTTATTGAGGTCAAAGCAATAAAACTTCTATCCTCTCCTCTTCGAGGAGTTAATGTGAGAATTGTCACTGTAGAAAGGATAGGATGGGTGATTTTTAGTGAGCGACTAAAATCACTGCTGTGACAAATAATATTTTAGAATATTCTCTGTAATGCTAGAGAATATTGTATGTCTCAGCTTGTTATTTGTACGTTGTATTTAGTGTGTGTATTCCCTTGTGTGTTGAGTTATGTACTATATATATTGATGGTTATGTACTGTATTGTGTGTGACATATGTTATATATATAGGTAATAATATATAATATGTTTTATATATCGATTTCATATTTATCAACATGTTTGGGTAAACCCTTAGTCCTTTTCTTGCTCAATAATTTATCATTACATTCAATAGAATCTAAAAACATTTCAGATCTCAATCCTACAAACTCTAACAATATTTAACTAGTTTCTATCTTGAAACAACCCAATTTTTTTAAATTTCAAATAGGTAAACCACATATATCATTAAATTTTAAATCACTGGAAACATACCACAATTTAATATAATTCTTAATATCTTCATAAAAATCATAAGTTCTTATACAAAGCATTTAACCCTCAGTATCAGTTTAAATTATTTCTATACTATCACCCTCTTTAGGTTTTAAATGTTCATAGACATATTTATAAATCCTACTTTTTGACATTTCTAAAACAAATAATCCTACAAATATTGGTTTATCAAATAATAAACTCATTTTATTTATATGTATAGCTACTAAATCTGTACTAAATACTGTTTCACAATTAAAATTAATTTTACTTACATAATTTAAACCTTTCTCATACAAGCACAATATTTTATATCTAGTATTTTTAGAATATTTTCTATTGTTTTACCGACTACAGAATTATTGATGTTGCTTTTTGCCTTAATTTTGTATTTCTATTAATATATAGTTCGAACCAGGCAGTTTAATTATATTTTATTACACGATGATTTTTTGTTAGTACTCATCCATGCGGTAATGTTCTATATATATATAATGTTCAAAAGAATAATCTTTGAATGATTCAAAGCAATTAGCTAATATTAGAACATCACATGTTAAATACATCTCCATATAATCCTTGAATATATATTCATTATAACCTTTAATCTTGAAATGTTTTAATAGCTTTTTACCTCTTTTATAATCCTCTTCTGAAATATTTATATCTTTCAAGTTCATCATGAAAATCAATATAACTAAGATATCTATTATATTAAAGTTTACTAAAAGAGTTAAAATGAGTATGGAAACATACTTTTTTGTATTATTAAGTCTTGAATTTCATATAGTTCATACATATTATGGTTCACTCATTCTAACAGTTATAAAATAATATTTTTCCTCTGTTTGCGGCAATATTTCTAAGCCATTGCATACTGTTTCTTTTTTAATTTGTTGATACTACCTTATGAAATCACCTTACAACAAATTTAAAATCAGAATTGGTTCCATTATAAAAGAAAACTGGTATATTTAAAGAGGTACTAACATTTAAGTTACAAGAATTATGAGCCGCACCTCTAAATTCCCCAATAATATGACAATGATCCCTGACTTTATAATTTAATTCATCATCAATAAATGCCTTCTCACAAAAATGACACACTCTACTACTTCTTCATTATTGGTGTGGTGAAAAACGGTTTTACAAATAAAAATTTGTCGTTTGTTTTGTTAGTTGGCTAACTGGTTTTGATAAATCTTTAATATATACGTAATGATTGTTAGTTTTTTTACTATCTGTTTTGGTTAATAAAAGCAAGTTAACATTTTCTTTTCTATTTTCATGTGAACACGTATCATAAATTATAACCGTTTCATCTTCTAAAATATAAAAATTAATTGTTAAATAATGTGTTCTTCTGTTGAAAGTATAAATTTTCTAAAAGTTCCATTTAAGACTAATTGTAATTTTATTTATTTTTTTATTAGATTTTCATTAAGAATATTATAAATTTCACACGTACACAAACACCTGCTATAATATTTGGTTACGTGATATTATATTAATTGTATTATAACATGATTAATTTTTGTAGCTGGGATTTTGTGATCAGTTTCTTATTAGACTTATTCCTGTTTGTAATTTCTCATAAGTATTAATGCGATGCAAGATGTCACATATACTTTATATACATATTACATTTTTTTTAGAGTGAGTAGATGTAGGAAGGTGGAATGGATTGAACCGTCGGATTCTATTTACCTTTCGGCTTTTTTCCCTTGTTTCACGAGCCTGCCTGGGCCTTGCCTCAGTAATCTTAAGTCTTCAGTCCAATTTCCTCCTCATTTTCATTCCTTGTCTCTTTCAAGTGACTGTCCAAAACGGAAAAGAGGAGACAGAATGATAAAAGTATGTACGTAAGGTAGGGGCTTTCAATATGTTGATTGATCGTCGACACACCTGCCCTGTATTTTATGAGTAGATTCGGATCCCGGATTGGATATCTATTTCTACCTACATATACAGTGTGTCTCAAAACGTTAAACTCACTCCCGATTATGGGGGTTTCTTCCCTTCCAAAAGGAATTTTTCAGCGAGATATTTTTTTAGTTGCATTACGGAGATCCCATTCCATCGACTCTTCGTAATGTCCAATCCCGGACGTCTCGTGACCCCGAGTGACCTGAGTATTGACTTATACGCTGTTTTGTAGAGAATTTAATTGTGCTTATGGACAGCTTCTTTACATTCTAATCGGTTGAAATTTGCGCATGTACATAAGAATTTAGTGGTGCAAGTCATGATTTTCCCATGTTATCAAACGGGGGAAAAAGTTGACATGAGGTTGACCCACCTTCTTCAACACTACCAGTGCTACAGTGACCCGATGATGAAAGTTAATGATTCTATTCATAGGTAACAAATGTGAGAGTACGCATACCAATTTTCACATTTTTGCGTTGACATAGCCGGGAGATATTGCTTTTTGAATTTAAAAAACCGTGAAGTGAGTTTAAAATTTTGAGACACCCGGTTTTCGGTTTTAAATTATTTGCATGAGAACCACTTGACCCCTGGGGGTCAATCAAAGTTGAATCCTGATTAATAGTAGGTAGGCATCTAATAAAAAATATCTCGCTGAAAAATTCCTTTTGGAAGGGAAGAAACCCCCATAATCGGGGGTGAGTTTAACGTTTTGAGACACACTGTATATGTACTGGCTGTCTTCCTCCTCTCTCGCGCCTTTCATATTCCGTCCTAGTCATTCAGGTTCAACTACATACATGTAAATAATTCAGTCAGTCTCCACTTGACTCCACACTTTGACGCCCCTCTGTTCTCTGCGTGGAACGGGACTCACGGCGTGGATTGGAATTATTTTCCGTAGAAAAGTTTAGTGTTGACACAGTTCTTGTAGCTCCACTTGACAGACACATTCATTTCTAGATTGCATGTTGTCATATGCAACATTTGAAGCATGTGGAATGTGTGCACCAGGCAGACTATATTGCATTGAAGCTTGAAGCATTTTTTATTAGATGTTTGGTGAATTAAATTCACCTCCATGCTGCCTACGATGCAAGGAAATGGAGGTATATCTGCTTATACATGATCATATAGGGTGTGCTACAGGGGTGTTTAGTCAATGAAATTCCAGTATATTTCCTATACAATTTGCGTAAAAATGTGAAGTTCCACTTTCAGCAAAGTTTCATTTGAAGTAGCTTTTAATTTGCGAGGAAACAAGCTATTTGTGTCACAGGATATAAATTACAAGTGATTTTCTGAATTCATAATGTATACATACCTAGTTGTATAGAGGACATTGATACAGCTTGCAACAAAACTGAACTGATTTTGGTCTATTTAAGTGCATTGTAGAAAGGTGGGGGTGGGAAGCAGAGTAAGTATAAAAGTATCGAGACTCAATGTGAAGAATTTATAGGGAGCCTTCAGGAGGGATTCCCCTCCACCGTTCCAACGCTGACTCAAATTGGAGCAAAATTGAAGCCTGACTCAGACTGCTCTCGATTCTGTTCTGGAAGTGAACGAGACGGAAGAGGAAGATGTTACGAAGCGGAAGGAGGGAAAACAAATGAAGAAGGAGAAGACAATTGGAGTATTGGAGACAGTGGATCAGACAGTAGTAACTTTTCCACTCTGACGGCCGTAAGCACTTTTTACAAGGTAAAATAACCAGTATCTTAGATTACTTTTCTTGAAGCGTAAACTCCGAAGAAATTATAGAATAGCTAAAAACAAAGCAAAAGGAGTTCAATCCTATAAATAAATTATTAACCCCATCGATCTTTTTACTCTTTCCAATCTCTCCCTCTCCCTAACTGAATAGTAAAAATCAAGTACTTAAATACGGTATGCATAGATATAATATGTCCAGAGCCAGCTAGTTTTCCTCCAGCTTTAAATTCAGTATGTATACCTACTTGATATCAACTTGAACACGTGCATTGAACGCATATGGAATGTAATGTGGAGGAGTCGGAGGCCATCTCCATCGGTCTATCTTACAATAAATACAGTAGTATTAAGAGAGAAAAACTTTATTAGGTCACTGTTGCACAATTGCAATAGCTATACAGCTCAGTATACATACCATCACTTTCTTAATTGACATGAATAAATTTTTAAATAAGTAAGTTCATACAACTAAAGTTAAACATATAAATGATGATTATAAATCTGAATTGATCCTCTTAGGACAAACAGTAAAATGTCATCCAAGACTGTCTGTTTTATTCCAAAAGATAAAGTGGGACGCGCACGACTTTAAAAAACTTGTTATCGTGCCCCGCGCACCTACATACAAACCAACGACTTCCACACTACGTAAACTCCATTTTTCCATGAAATACTTGACACAAGGCTCATAGATCTCTTTTTTTTTCAAAATCCACTGCGGTCGCTTGCTGCTCACTGTCCCCATATTCAAACCGTATTGTAGGATCTAAAGTATATCCAGTTTTAGAAGACCGGCAATACGCTATAATATCAACTCTCCTAGTTGACCCATTTTCAGCAACACAATGAACTTCCTGCTCCACCACGAATTCTCTGTCAAAAAATACTTTTGCTAGAATTTCACGAATACTGTGATGTCGATTGTTGCATATGAGTTCTCCCCGGACACAGGAACCTAATACATGACCAAGAATTTCTTTCTCAGCGCCGCAATGCCGACACTGGGTTCCGTCTAGGCTCCTCCCTGGAATTACTCTTACACAAGAGACATTAGCATTCATTTTTAAAGTATTGACCCATTCAGAAGTAGTAAGGCCAATTTTATTCATCAGCAATTTGTTGCCATTTGAATTGTCTTTGAACTGGCACACCCCTGCACCACGTAACCGCATCTGACTCCACGTTTCAAATTCTTTTTCACGAAGCTTGATGCGCATTCTTTTGGTGATTTTACATATCATTGGAACCTAATAAAACCATGCATATGTTATAATGTTGTAAAAATGCCTCCCATTCTGCTTTTGTTATGGAAAGCCCCCTGATGTTTTGTGAAGTGTACAGCATAGCATTAGGAGTATCTGTTGGAATCCCCAAAATTTCTTTGACAGAACTTCTTATTATTCGATCCACGTCCATTAGAAATGATTTCGGCAGTTTATGCAAGAGTGCCATTTGTAGGGGGTTAATTAATACCGGCCAAATATAATAATTAATAATTATTATTTTTTGATGCGGCCTTAACATCGGTGTCAAAACACAATTTCAGTATTCACGCAGTCTCTCGACTGCCTTGTCTTTCTCTCCTACATCATTACAAACTGTACATATCTCCCTTGAAGGATGAAAACAAGCCATGGGCTTTTGGAATCAAAACCTAAACATTATCTTTATTCAATGTATATCTGATATGGTTGCTTATTCCAAATAATAAAAATCCGGCGCGAATGCTGAGCAAGCATCTATTGGTCTGGTGTTTGATGTCTGTCTGTCTGTCTGTCTGTCCCAAGGGTGTTAGTCGCACGCTACAGGTCGCATTTTTTAAGCGATTAAATTGAAACCAGTTTTAATCGCCCAGAAAAGCGAGCCACAAGTGCTGTATAGTTTTTGGTTATTATTGAAGTTATAGTTTGTTCGCAATTAACAGTTAAACGGACAAAGCATAAAATCCATGTTTCAAGATAAAAAAAAGGGCTAAAAATACATGGAAGGTACATACGGAACTAAGAGCTTCTCAAGTTTCGCCATTGAAAATACACATGGAAAATTTTCACCAATATCCATTACAGTAAACGTACTACTTACATATGTACGTTCACATGGCAGCCTGGTATAGTGGTAGTGGTCGTGAGTTCTTGTGACTCATGGCGGGGGTCCACGGTTTGAACACCGGCTCAGGCAATCAGAATTCTCCTTCCTCACCATTTTACGGATTCATATTCATTACTACAGATCAAGGATATGCTTAAGTAAATGGGCTATAGATGGTGACGGATCGTCTATAAATGACGTCAACTTTAAAATTATTTCACACCAATTTTAACTGCATGTCACCATTATATCTATATAGTTAATAGGTAGTCAGGGGTCATCCGTAATGACGTCCCGCAAACATCATAGTTTTAGGTACCCCCTTCCCAACTTTTAAATTATTTGCAAACTATTGTAACTACATGTCACAAATATATCTATATGGTTAATAGGTGTTCAGGGATCGTCCATAATGACGTCCCACAAATATCATAGTTTTTTGCCAACTTTTACATTTTTTCCAACGTATTGTAACGACATGTCACAAATATATCAATATGGCTTATAGGTGTTCAGGGATCGTCCATAATGACGTCCAACGAATATCATAGTTTTTTGCCAACTTTTAAATTTTTTCCAAACTATTGTAACTACATGTCACAAATATATCTATATGGTTAATAGGTGTTCAGGGATCGTCCATAATGACGTCCCACAAATATCATAGTTTTTTGCCAACTTTTACATTTTTTCCAAACTATTGTAACTACATGCCACAAATATATCTATATAGTTTATAGGTATTGAGGGATCGTCTATAATGACGTCCCACAAATATAGTTTAAGGTACCCCCAATGCCAACTTTAAATTTTGTTCCAAACTATTGTAACCATATGTCACAAATACATCTATATAGTTTAAAGGTATTCAGGGGTCGTCCATCATGACGTCCCACAAATATCATAGTTTTAGGCACCTGAAAATATGCGTTCTCATGACGGGGGTCCACACTTCGAACCCTAGCTCAGGCATTCGGAATTCATCTTCCTCACCATTTTTCGAATTCTTATTAATTACTGCAGATCACGGACATGCGTTAGTAAATGGGCTATAGATAGTGACGGATCGTGCATCATGACGTGCCACAAATATTATAGTTTTAGGCACCTGAAAATATGCGTTCTCATGACGGGGGTCCACACTTCGAACACTAGCTTAGGTATTCGGTATTCATCTTCCTCACCATTTTTCGAATTCTTATTAATTACTGCAGATCACGGGCATGCGTTAGTAAATGGGCTATAGATGATGACGGCTCGTCCATAATGACGTCTTTCGCATTTTATAGTTTAAAGTACCAGTTTATAGTAAAAAGTAAGGAAGGCAAGGGTTATATTAACTTCTTCCGCTTGACGAAATGACTACTCTATACGTATTGTGGGATCCAGAATATACCCTGACAATAGATCTTTTCGCCAGCAGATGATGTCAACTCTTTTTGAAGCACCATCAGTCGCTTCTTCATGCACAATCGAATCAACAATTTACATTTGTATATGGCTCATTCATGCTAGGGGAGCTTCCATAAATCTTATATCGTCTTTTAGCGCTACATGAATTATCTTGAGCCTTTGTTGAAGCTCAGCATCTACTTCGGGCCCTAAATCGGGCGGCTAAATCCGGCGCGATGCGCCGGATTTTTTTATCTTGAAACATGGAGTTTATTCTTTGTCCGTTTAACTGTTAATTGCGAACAAACAATAACTTCAATAATAACCAAAAACTATACAGCACTTGTGGCTCGCTTTTGTGGGTAATTAAAATTAATTTCAATTTAATCGCCTAAAAAATGCGACCTGTAGAGTGCGACCAACACCCTTGGGACAGACAGACAGACAGACAGACAGCAAACACCAGACCAATAGATGCTTGCTCAGCATCTAATAAAGCCTGCTTTTTTTTTAAATTGTTAATTTCACATGTTTGGGACTTTCAAGAAAGGGTATATAACATTTTGCAACATTTAAAAAAGAACGAATGTGTTTTGTTTTTCAAGAAATGTGACATGCTGCGATACTTTTAATTTCAAGATTACAATAATTACCTTGAGGCTTCCTGTACCTTGTTCCAGCTTCTATTTAAAACAAAACAGGACGGTCTGCACCCCGGCTAATAATGGAGACCCGGCTTTTATTTCAAATACTAACTGAATATAAAATAAGTGTGCATATTATGTTGTAGTTTAAATGGGGGTTGAATGGACATATAACTATGTAAAACAATACTGATAGATAACCAGAGGTACGCATGGCTATGCCTATAGAGCTCGGTCTTGGATGCAGAAGAGCATATTAGTATTTGTGACGATTTTAAAGTATTGCTGCGTTCATACTTTGGGAACCTTTGCTATTTTTGCCATTTTAAATTCCGTTTGTATTATGTATGTACACTTCATGTGTATTTGTATGTAGTTTTACTTGTACCAATAATGTATTGTATTGTTGGAAGTTGGAGGTCCCTGTCATGGAAAATCTGGAGGGTCTCTACCATGCTTTACACCAACCATATGCTTAGTAAAGCCAAATTGATGTTGATGATTGATGTGTTGGCTTGGGAATTGACAATGTTTCACCTTTTATATGAGGTGAAATTGAAATGCGTATGTAAATTCAGTTTTTTCTATTCCACATAAAAAAAAATCGGAATGATACGGAGGATGAAGAGGTTCTTGAATTTCCCTTTGCTACGGATGTACAAACATTCTTTGAGACATGGTAAAGAGTCAACAGATTTTGGTGTGTCGCTCCTTCCTCACCTTCCTCTAGACCAGATCCAATTGCCAATATTCTTCGAAACCTTCCGTATGTGTAACTATGTATGTAGGTACACATATATTATAGGTTGGGTAGGGTCGGATATCTGTGGTAGTCCGGTAATTGTGGTAGTGGGAAACCATAAAGCAATGACCGACAGCCGCAGTTCGTTTGTTTCAGTTCACTCAACTAATCATGGAGTTCGTTCTGGTTGATGTTCCCCACGATAGTCGAAAACTTGTAGGAGAAAAAAATTACAAAACTTACTGTGTCAGTTTAATTAGTAAGGAAACTCTATTTTCATTTTCTTCAAGCCCCTGTAATTACTGTTTCAAAAACATTCTCACCGAAACTGATTGCGGAGAGATACCTGGAGCAAGACGGCATAAGTTAATCACAATAAGGATGAAATATTAATTTAACACTTAATTCGGTGGATTTTAGAAAAATATTTAGTCATTTCAAAGTAATCATCTAAATGTATTTAATGTCAGGGCTTCTAACTGTGGTATTGTGAAAACCATGCAAGACTTATTGCAAAATTTGTGAAAATGAAGCACGTATGTTTTAAAAATATAGTAATAATATTTCAGTTCGTTTTCATTTGTTTAGCATGCCGTGAATTATAGCAATAGAAAAAAAGAAAGGTGACAAAAGCAAGCCATACGTCAACGTAGACCTTAACGATGTCATTTCTTGTATTCAAAGTAGATCATAAATAACATTCATTTTTTTTTATTATTATTACTGTACGGTATTGCCTTTCATCCTTACTAGGATATATCAGCACCGATATTATTGTACGGATGTATATGATTCTTAAGCACACCATAGTGGATATACTACGAATCTACAACCAGTATGTAATTATTATGTAGTCTATGGATATTGTCGTGACCCTGACGAACTCCTTACGGTAATATATTTATCCTGCATCACTGCATGTATTGCAATATTTCCCTTGCGGAGGAAGCTCGTGGACTGAATTATCCTAATAGCCGGAGAGTACCAATCCCCGACTAGAAGCATCATGAATGCTTCCCTTGCAATAAATCATTATTATTATTATTATTATATGCGTTATGTACATGTTAATTGACTTTTAACTTATGTTTTTTGGACTGAAATTGCAATAAGCGGTGGGTGCTCATAAAGTTACCAAACTAATAACTATAGTGTGCCCAGTCATTTAATAATGTCATAAATAGCTTAATAATGTTTATTTACGTTAATTTCGTAACGTAAAATTTGTAAATTTTAGCGAAAATGAGACTAACACAGTTAGTCCCCTGCACACCACATTTAACGGACCTAGCAAATTTCCCACTCCACCGAGGTCGTACAGTTTGAACACCTGTAGTTTCAGGATGCAGCTATAGAATTTGATAAGAATTGGGTAAAGTATTCACTACAGTATGCGTGTCAAATGTATAGTGCAATTGCTTTAAAAATTCTAAAAGCTAACACATTTAGAAGACCTTACCCTAACTGTAGAACTGTGTTTCTTCTGTGTGTCACATCTTCTCTTTCAGAACTCTGTTTTATTTTTTCTTCACTCTTTCGCTTCATGAATTAAGAATTTGAGACCAGGACTTGCCTGTTTGTGAGCTTTCAAGTTTGTATTTGTTGTATGCGCCCTGGCGGCCATAAGCTTTGAGCCACATTCAGCCCACTGTTTCGATATGCTTTCGATTGCCTTTTAGTTTAACCCGGATGCACTTTAAAATATAATAATAATAATAATAATAATAATAATTTATTCATTGGGTCGATTTAACCGAAGTTCATACAACCAGACTTTACCAGTCACTGTGGGTAAGGAAATAGGAGGCTACCGCGTTAGATCGTCTCGGTCTTTGTTCACCTATCCCCGTCCCCTCCTCCACAGTAAAGGAGTCTCATTCCCTAGGCCCCTACAGTAAGTAGTGGTCGCTAAGGATCACCGAAGGAGATTGGGTTTCAATCAACCATCCAGTGACGTTTACCGTACAACACCAAGCCGTAAACGATTAGCAGTGGCCGAGGATTGAAGCCGGGCCTGAGACTGTAAATTTCGTTAGTCTGCAGTCCAAACCGCTCACCCAAGTACTCCTTTTAATGCGCATGGGGTGAGCCAACTTGCAATTCTTCGTATTTATCTCGTAGGTTTCCATTTTTACTGACTTTCGACAAAAAAGTTGGCTCACTCCGACCACCCCATTTTGGTCGAATTATTTTTGTTAAATTGCGTATGCAAATTTAGGAGAGTGCCGCCGGCTGCTGTGATAAATATCTCCTTTGTTCTTGGATCCTGGCTTTGTGTTAAGCGCTATTTGGAGGATTGTTGGAGGATGTAACCCGGCGACAACCTAAACTGTGTGCCGTGAGACGGAGAGTGCATGATTCCTGTGTTCGAGGTCCTGCCCACTGTCCCGCCACAACTTAAATATCCTATTTCCCACAACGTCAAGAATCAAGACATCGAATGCTGTTGCAGATCAATATAAATGTGTGGTAGATGGTGCGTAATACTGCTTGTAGTAAGTTTGTTTTAGTCATCTATTTAGTATACAATCATAGTCTAGTTGTGATTTCGGTCTTTTGTACTTCCTAGTAGTCATTCTCATTCATTATTTGTATAGCTTTAAACCATTTTAATATTGACGTATTTTTACATTAGTTTATTTTATTTAAGTGACATATTTATTCCAAATAGTCATGAGTGGAAAATGCTTAAGTTGTAAAAAGCGGATAGAGCGAAATCAATCTAAGGTAGTATGTAGTAGTTGCGATAAGGCGTACCATGTTATTTGTACTTCGTTGGGGTTTAATAACAGTCAGGATGAAATTATATTGGACTGGGAGTGCATGGATTGTAGGCAAGGTACAGAGGATGTAGGGATATGTTTAGATTGTGGGGCCGGAATTGATGGAAGTACTGATAGTAGTAGCAATTACTGCTTGCAATGTCTGTTTCCTATTAGTGAATGTACTGTGGAGCCTGAGAGTAATTATTTGGATAATACGAATTGTACTAGTGCTATAAGTAATTCTTTACTTGAGTCTAAAGGCTTTAAATATTTACATATTAATGTCAATGGTCTGAATGTAGCAAAAAATGAAAGCCTAAAGTTGCTAGTTAATACATATAACTTAGATGTATTATGTGTGTCTGAATCAAAGCTGATTAATGTAGTTTTTTCTGGCCTATTAGCTATTGAAGGCTTTAGTATGCATAGATTTGACAGAGTTGGCAGCGCTAGCCGTGGTGTTAGTATAGTTATTTACATGCGAAATGGAATTGAATTTGGTAATATAAACATTCTAGAGACAGTGCTAGTGCCTAAGAAGCTAGAGATGACAACTGTTAAATTGCTTGTTCCTTTCTGTAAGCCACGGTTACTGACAGTAGTGTACAAGTCGCCTGATGTTAGCAAGACTGAGTTTTTAGATTACTTTTCGCTGTATGTTGCTGATCTCAAGTTACTGAACTTGGAGTCAGTAATTATGGGGGATTTAAATATTGATATATCTGTTAAGGATAAGTATTCAAAACTTTTTGGCAGTATTGCCAGGCAGAGTGGCTTGAAACAGTTAGTTGATCAACCAACTCGTAGAACATTAACTACTAGTAGCATAATTGATCACATATGTAAGCAATGTTTCCATGCATACTAATAATGAAGTATTGAGTGTAGGCATTTCTGACCATTGTGCAGTCTTTACTGTGAGGAAGGCGGTCAAAATGCATTATCCTGTTAAGCACATTAAAACTAGGAACTATTTAAATGTTAATTGGGATAATGTAAATAAGGATATGAGTCTTATTCCGTGGTCAACAATGGAGATTTTTGATGATAATAATGATGTACTTAATTATTTTGAATTGTCAATTTTTGAAGTGTTAAATGGGCATGCTCCTGTGATATCCTGGCGAGTTAAAGGTAAAATATCTCCTTGGCTTACCATAAAACTAAAACGCAGAATGCACTACCGTGATAGCTTGAAATTGAAAAGCTTGCAAACAAAGGATTCTGAACTTTTTAGGCAGTATAAAGAGGAAAGAAATAATATTAATAGATACATTTCTAAAGCGAAATATGTATATTACCGTAAGAAGTTTGAGGAAGTACCATCGTCGTCAAATGTATGGGCGGTACATAATAGGCTCATAGGCAAGAGTAATAGTGGCTGTGCTGTTGCACAGTTAAATGTTGGGTCGGAAATAGTAACTGACGTAGATAAATTGTCAAAAGCATTTGCATCTGCTTTTGTTGTTCAGTCGTCTACTGTAGATGTAAATAATTTGGATGAGTTGTATGATAGCATTCCTACTAATAATGATTATGAGCCGTTCACACCCGATGAGGTGATGACGAGTATATCTTGTTTAAAATCAATATCCGAATGTAACCCAAATGAATTATCGTATTTTGTTCTCAATAATTGTAAGGAGTCTTTGGCTCTTCCACTAGCACTTCTATTTACGCAGTTTCTTTGTTTAGCATCGTATCCAGCAAAGCTAAAGAGTGCAGTTGTGACTCCGTTGTATGAAGGAAAGGGCTCTAGGCTTGATGCACTATCTTATCGCCCTATTTCTACATTACTAGTTTTAGATAAAATTCTTGAGAAAATGCTTTATGTTAGACTTTTAAGTAGAATAAATTTGAGTGACCAGCAACATGGTTTTAGAAGGGGCCGATCATGCCAGAGTGGAACGCTAAAGTTTATACAGGATGTATTTAACTGTATTGATTTAAAATGTGCAAGAGTCATAGCAGTATTCATAGATTTACAGAAGGCATTTGATTCAGTCCCTCACTATCAGTTATTAGTCAAATTAAGGGATGTTTACAAAATTGACGGTAATTTATTGAAACTTCTAGTAGACTACTTGCGGGATAGAAAGTTCAGAATAAAAGTTGGTTCTGAAGTATCTGACTCGTTTGACCTGTGTGTTGGAGTTCCACAAGGGTCTGTTTTAGGACTTCTTTTTATTATCTACATAGATAAAGTCTCGGAGGTTATTATAAGTGGTGTTGATTTTGTGCTTCATGCTGATGACCTAGTTTTATATTATTATTCCCCTGTCTTTGCAAATACTATTGCCCACATGCAGGCATGTCTTAATGATGTAAATGATTGGTTTGTGTCACAGGGACTTTCTGTAAATGTATCTAAGACAAAGTTCATGGTTTTGCATAAAGCAAGAGACTATAAAGTACCTGTTGATGTTAAGCTAAGCTGTAATGGTCATGATATTGAACGTGTGTGGACGTTTCGATATCTAGGTATTATTGTGGTTTCTAATTTGAGCTTTGAGAATCATTTTGAATATGTTAAGAATAGAGTAAGCTCAACCATTGGAATGATTGTCAATCTAAAACGATTTTTGAATTTTAATATTTTTGTAATTATGCTGAATGCATATGTACTGTCGATAGTTGATTATTGTGCCATAGTGTATGCAGTCCAAAGTAAAGGTTAGCTGCAGGCATTGCAGAATAAAATTAATAGTTTAATGATTCAGTTTACTGACCAAAATGTGTTTAAAAAGCGGAAGAACAAATCTGATCGCTTAGTACTTATGCAGAATGTATTACTGGAACAAACAAATACGTTGTCAGTAACGGAAAGAATAAGTTTGTATTCGTTGTCATTTGTGTACAGAATGATAAAATATGGTTCTAATATTGCTAATTTTGGCTCATGGTATGCATTGAAGCAGCCAGAGCGTGTAACGAGGTCTAGTAATTCATGTCTTTTGGAGTATCCCACTAATTGTAATACAGAAGTGTATAGACGCTCGTTTTTGTATAGAAGTATAACTGAATGGAATGCTTTGCCGGATAGTGTAAAGTGTTTTGAAGATTGTAATTTCAGGTCCGTTCTTACTCAACACTTAATTAGTGTGAGAACACCTATTGAATATTCAGTGTATCAACCACCGTAATGGGTGGTGTATATAAATGTCTTATTGGTAATCAATCGTGTATGTGAAATTTGGATTTTAATTAATATTAAGTCATTGATTTGCTTTGATAATGTGTGCTTGTAATTGTATTAGTTTTTTATTTTTAATTTAAGTATGTAAAATTATGATAGTGTCCTTCATTGAAAATCAGTACAATTGTATTGAATGAACCTGACACTGTAATAAAGTTCACTCAAACTCAAACTCAAACTCCTGCTTACTTTGAAATATGTTACTAGTACCATGGTAGTAATTTTTTTTCTTATTTTGCTCACCATTTTCAGTAGTTCTTGTTTTGTAGTTTGTAGATATTCGAAAGGAAATACTGTGATACTTAAAATTTGGATCGAATATTGAATATTTAAATAAACTGTTTAAAGTAAAAAAGATTGTAAGGCCAACAAGGTCAGGTGATGGTATTTTGCTCGAGCATATATCTCGTAGCCCGTCTGCAGCGTTTAAAAAATCTTTCATGTATAGAGCTGTAGATACCTGGAACAAGCTCCCATCACATCGACGTAATACTGACATTTCTCTAGCTAAGTTTAAGATAGAGCTAAGTTCTTATTTTATATTGAATAGAAAATGTAGATACGTAACTATTATACACCTCCTTAATTCATAGTTTAATATTTTGTTGATTCCGTTTGTAACCATATATTGCGTACTTGGATATGTTTTAAAAATACTGGACTTGATAGTACGTAACCGAATACTGTGTCTATTATTGGAATTCAGTACATACTAATTAGTTTGAACTGTATGATTTTGGCACTTGAATAAAGCTCACAAACAAACAAACTGTGACATCGTTACACGCATGCATTCCATGTTTGGATTTATAATGCATTCTCATAAGTTTGCTATTACTCTACGGTTAAACATTCTATTTTATTTCAGTTCGATAATTTTGTTTTTTAAATTCTTTATTTGCTTAAATTTTAATTGTAAAATTATTAGTAGTTTTTTAAATATTTTTGTACTTTACATGTTCACTAATATACTGCAAAAACTAAAATTTGGTTAGGTTTAATTTTTGCTTTGTTTAGGGATGCTATGGTTACTATCTGATGCTATATTCTGGATAAAAAGACGCATGTTTCATTAATGGAGTAATTTAGGAAGAATCCTAGAATTTATTTAGCATTAGTTATGAGACGGGGATCGGGTCTTGGGTGTGATATCGGATATCGAAGGCACAAAGGTCTGCTTTGAGCATCAAGACTATCAAGGAAATTTCAATCTATAGCTATTATAATTATTACGTAATTACGTTGGCCTGATGGATGAAACGAAAAAATAATAGCAAGAGTTCAAACGGCGTAATTTGTTTTTGATTTTTTGTTTTTTTAAGGTGCACCAACAAGAACAAAAACATTTTATTGTCTTTTCAGCTTGAAAAGAGACGTGTCTTTTTACATTACATATTTTACATAAATCAATAAATTGTAATTGTCTTTTAATGAGTATACATGAAACAATAAACAATCATCAACAATCAGTTGCATTTAGGATTTTTGTTTTTTTTTGTTCTTCTCTCCTCAAATTCAAAATTCAACTCTCTACATTGTGTAGTCTAAAGATGTCTAAACATTAAATCTACTAGTAATATATTAATAATTATAATAATTACGTTATACGTTTCCATTTTCTTTCTCTCGCATATAACATTACATCATTATAATGTACGTGTAGGATATAATATATGAACGATTTTTACGATAGTAATAATTAGTTTTTACTTATCTAGAGAAATGTATTATGTGTACTATTGTACATCATAACTTGATCATGATCATCATGAATCAGGAGGATAGCGTATCGTAGATAGTATAAGTATATAGTAACAATATTATTATTATTTCAACTTGACATTACGCACATAATATGTCCAAGTCAAACTTACAGTCAGCTGTTTTTTTAACCTGCATAATTATAACTTTAAACTAGTCAAATGACAAGTGTGAAGAAAGAATATTGTTTATCTCATTTAAAATTAGTGTTATTATGTACGTGAATGTAAATCAAAATCCTAAATTAAAATCAGATTAAATAATTTTGGAGCCAGAACGAGAAACAAGTTAAATGTATAGTGTACACATAACGTAACGCAAATGTTGCTTCTTTGGTAGTAAACTGATAATAAATTCTAATTTTTCAGAATATAATTTTTAATTTATTATGATATAGAATAAATAATTCTTAAAGAAATCACTTTCACATGGATGTATTGTTGGTTTTCGCATTGTCATATTGTATGTATATTGTGTATACGTGCAAAGGAGTGCATGTCTTTCTGTCTTGCTTACTATATATCATAATCATAATGGAATTTTGGTTTTATTATACCTTGGTAGTATTGATGAAATTATTATTTCTACAATATAATATTATAATGTCTATATAGTTATATTACATTTATCTTTAATATTCCCTTTTCCGCATTCATCGTGTCAAAACGACAATGTTGAATAATAAAATGCAATCGATATTGCAGATTAGGTTTTTCAATTTCTCTACGTATAGTAACAACAACAGCAAATGACGATAAAAGGATCGTTAAAGTCATGCATATGCACCTAAATACTTTAGCGTAGTAGAACAAGTAGTACACATATAATTATGAAAAAAAAACAAACCGTATCAATCAATAATTCATTCAACCTTGTCGTCCAAATCACGTATACATTCACAGCTGCAATTTCGAATTAAATTCCATTAATTTTGAACTGATTAATTCCTACTTTTCTCATCATATACACCATTATCATGATCTTGACCAGCAAGACTCGAAATTTAAAATAAAATACGGAAACGGAATAACACGTACGTAATGTGTAGCACGTCAATATTTATAGGATAGTATGTAAATGCTTACTTAAAGCAATCCTAATTAGTATAATCATAATAAAATACACGAGCTATTAAAAGCCCCTGCCTAATGCTAGCCTTAACAGCAAAATTAGGCATTTTGAATTTGCCGCAAAATTTTAGCTGACAATTTACATGTTGTAAATTAAGGAGAGGGAGCTGCCAAATGGTTGGTTAGCTGTGCCAATTTACGTACAGGTATTTTTACATTGTCAATAAAACCAAAAGTTCAGAATTCGAAATTTTAAATTTCCCGCCAATACTTCATATATTGTGTTAAATCAAGATTTCGACCGTAACTCAATAAACTTACACTAGAATGAAATATCATTGGAACTGTAACAATTAGGCAAAGCTAATTAACTCGGTGTTACCAGCAAACGAGTTAATAGATTTTAAATGGTTTCGAAAAAACATAATTAAAATTTTTTTAAAGTTAACGGATTTTAAAGAGTGATATGTCATTTAAAAGCTCTTAAAAAATAAGTAGACACTATTTTTTTGAGTTTTAGATTGTGGCCCATACAATAGGCAAAATTAAAAACTTAAAACACCGTTATTTTGAAAAAGTTTTGTGATAATGATGGCGCGTTCCGTTATTCTACTAGTGACTACCTTTCCAATGATATATGACTCATTTAAATTGGCCCAGTATTGCAAAATTTTCAAAATTCCAGTAAATTATGTAGATAGGTAGTAATCATAGCAATCGTGGTTTTCAACAGCAACTTAAGGTACAGTAAAGAGGATTAATATTGTAGAGCTGAAAACATGAAATAATATGAGGACCTATTGTCTGAATAAAACGTCGAGATAGCTGAGTATCCAAACCCTGCCCCCGTGCACTTGGTTGCATGGATTTGAAACTGTTTAGACAGCCCTACCCAGCTATTTCAATTTTTTATCCAGAAATTTTGTTATTGAGAGTCTTCATCCCAGTAAAATTCATTGGTGTCATCATCTAACTAGTAAGTAACATACGCATATACAACATAATTACCTAAGTACATCTACCAAATTTGACTACATTCTATCTTAAATTAAAATTGGATGCGAACGAGGGAGAAATTGCTTAAAATTATTTAGAAATAGGTTAAAAGCAAATTTTGAATTTAGTACATTGAATGGCTCAATAAAATATTTATTAATAAGCAAGCATGTATATATACAGACCCGCCGGTACAGATGGTACAAAGTGGATCAGAAAACCAGGGCTCTGTTAGGAGCCGGGCTCCATGCTTTGAAATTAAAATTTACTGAAATATTAAAATATGAAATACCCATTGAAACTGTAGTCATTGTATAGTCTATTTATACAGAGTAATTACAAGTACTAGTATGCAAATTACTACGATGAACGTCTTCAAAATTTGTACACATTTCATATACTCCTACAAATATATACATATATTAATAATATGCAAGCTATAAGCATTAAAATAATTATAAGAACATAACTTGGTAAGGATGACTGATAATGTTTAAAATTAAATTATGTAAAGTTAATAAACGTTACTTTACCTACCTAAGTAACGATTACTTTATATTTTATTTGCCTTTACTGTATTATACGTACCCAAACAGATCAATAATGAAATGAAACGTAAAGATAACATAATAAACTTCTTATTAAACTTTCTATATAATTTTCACTATAATATTAAATATTCACAAAAGAAATGAATGCCATTATTCTTCACTACCTTTTTTATACTCAACTTTTACGCAACGCGTTTCAACGATATAAATATTATATAGTGAGCACGTCTATACCATAATGCATACTATAGTAGATAATATAGTAAATTGTTTATATTAGCTAGTTAATATTATAAGCAAAATTGTTCTATCTATTCGAGTACTGTTTTCGAGAATGACGACATATCCTGTGTCATTAGTTGTGTATGTACTAATGAAATTTGACAAACGTAATAAAAACCCAGCATAATAATAATATTAAGACTTATCCTAAATAAGTACCTTCCTCGAGCTTAAAATTCTAATTTATTATTACGTATTATTGGATTCCTACATACAATTAAACTAGTATCGAATTGAGTCGCTTCATAATTTTATTAGGTATGCTATAAATAGCTACATTACTATATCGTTACTGAAGAAGCAAAGTTGCCGATCTCCAATTCTCACTAATAGCAAAATTTCCGTTCTCCAATGCGCGCTAAAAGCAAAGTTTCCGTTCTCCATTAATTAGTAACGTCAACGTGAATGTCACCAAATCGTTTAAAAAATTTACCTGGCCTACCTTTTCTATTGTTAAAATTTCTTATCAGCACGACCTTGATAAGAAATTTTGCCCGCACTACTCTGCCCGGTCAACTCACCGTCATGATGATGAGAACGTTTTGAAGTCGATTTGCATGGTTAATTAGCAGAACAATATAAAAAAAGATAACTGCATTTTAATTATTTTGGAATCGTAGTATTTTAGGAATTTACTACGTTTCTGCAGATTCTGACCTCCTTAGTGTTTATATTCCTGCCTGATATGTGATCGTGACGTTCACGTTACTAATAAATGGAGAACGGAAACTTTGCTTTTAGCGCTCCTTGGAGATGGAGAACGGAAATTTTGCTATTAGTGAGAATTGGAGATCGGCAACTTTGCTTCTTCAGTAACGATATGTAATTATGTATATAACATTATTATTACATATTTTTTTTCGTAATGAAGAATAAAATTTCCTTTTCTATCCGTACCCAAAAAAGGACTGCATGTGACGATTATATACTATGCACGTTAAAGATGGGAGATACTTGGAGGGGGACTATTATCCACTGACCAATAATTTTATTCATATACTTATAATATTGTAGATACACGCATTAAGAGAAGAATGAAACTACAAATGCGTACTCCTTAATCTTACGTACTACGTACTAATACATAATGTAGCTATAAGTGGATAATTACATTTCCATTACACTCACATACTTTACCTAGTCTTCTGTCCCTTTCCGTGCAAGGTATGGTATGAGTATGCTTCCCTATCCAAAATGTCAGTGATGAACATGACAATGTGTATTTGAAAGGAAGGCTCTAATAATCCGCATAATGAATACATCCTCAGTTGACAGAGAGATGACACATACAACAAAAAGAAACTCTATAATCCCACCCTACTACCAATAATTCGTACTTTAAATATTTGCCTACCGATAAGCACTGTTAATAGCAGTACATATTATAATTTCGATTTACTTAAATACTCCATAGGTAAGGTAGATTATTGAGACTACATATTAGACTTATATTAGTCATTCTTGAGGAAGCAACAACGGTCAGTTAAAATTCACCTTATTTGAGTTTGAGCGAATAAAAAGCCCCAATAGTCAAACGTCTAATTTTTCATGAGACCGTATGTCAGTCTGTACCTACATAGTATGTACATAGATAAGTACACAGATGCAAATAGAAAATGTCGCGTCATGGTGTCATGGGTCTTTATTATTCTTTATATTTACAAAGGGGAATAAATCTTAACCAAACTGATATTCCCAATTCTTTGATTGTATGCGGCGAGTCCAAAGTTAATATATTAATCCGTAATAAAAGTAACAATAGTAGATAGTCGAAGGACTCCTGCAACTCCTGCTGGTGGTAGTAGGGTGGAAAGTGGCAACGGAGGGATGCAGTGATACAAATGAAATCACAAGTAATTGTTTTAAATCTGCTAAACTGAAAAATTGTCCGTACGGAAGTATCTATACACACTGGTAATGTGTACAGACAAACTACAGTACATAGTTGCTCCCGTATTTTATATAATTACATATGGATGTAGGTGTCCACATACTATACCATTCAGCCTATGACTTATAAAGAAATAAAATGCTTAAATAAAAGAAAAAGAGAACAAGGCACACACAACAAATGAAAAGAGTGTAGGATTATTCAGCAGGAAATGATTTTAAAGATGAAGTATCAATTCCGTGGATTGTGGATACACTGACCCAGGCAGAAAAAAATGGAAAATAAACAAAGCTTAAACAACCGTAAGATCGTCTCTCATGGTTTGATAATGTTGAGGGTTTAGATAACTATCATTATCTTTTTCCCTCTACAAATGTAAAGTAAAAATTCAAAAAGGGAGATCTCAAAATAATTCTCACGATAAAATTATGTATAATCATTGCACAAATACAGCTACAAATGATACAGTTACTCACATAGATTAATTAATCAGATAAATTAAATTAAATAAACCCACTCCTGATTACAAAATTATTTATCATTCCATTTTTGGTATCTTGAACATGCCCTTTGAGAGGTAAATGCAAATTTAATATGTAAGGAAAACTAAATTTAAAAATTAAAAAAAAACTACTATTGTAGTCTTAATCAAGTAAACCTAATTACATACTAATATTAATTACTAATAAAAGTGAAATTAAAAGGCTAAAGATTGAAATAGGTGCAAATACATAATAAAGTAAAACCGACACAATAATAATTCAAAAATTCGAAAAGGGGCTTCTTCTGTATATACATACGCAATTTTTTTTAACGTCACTCCTATTCTAACCAATCATGTCACAATTACAAGTAGGCATAGTTTAATCGCAAAGTAAGATCTTCCCTGACCACACCATATCTATTTCATGTGAGTGATGTGTGGTGTCTATTGCTGTTCCTCGGGAAAAATTTTGTCAAAACTGTAATATTTTATATTGCATTGTTGTATTAATATTAGCGTGTGTTCATATTACATTATGTGTCCGAGCGGAGTACTTGGTAATTTTCTTACGGGAGGTATAACAGGTATTATTATGATAGTCACTTGGATTAGTTATCAGTTTTTATATACTTCGTAACCGCTGAATTTTAATGTCATTACTCGCTTTTTTTGTTTAAACGTAAACAAATTTTGTTTTTCAATCATCAGTTTCAATCCATTCAGATCCGGCCCAAGCAGGCAACTTGGTCTCAAAGCTCCATTCGGGTCCCTAGAAATTGTTCCGATTATTTCATTATTTCATTAAATTAAAAGTTACTTAAGTTTAAAAAAAACTGCAATTAGTTAAAAAGGGCCAATGAGATTTTTCTAATCCACTAACAACAAAGAAAAATAAAAAGGTTCTCTAGGCAATAAAGGGACAGTAAAAAATAAAGACCATTACCTTGTAAGTCAGTGCGTGTAGATACATGACCAGGTCCTTAGGTTTAGGGTCTCTGTAGCGAACTTTACACTCATAGCAATGTGGGTCATATGTCATTGATTCATTTTTGAAAGCCAGTGGGTCATTAGAAGGAATGGCGACCGTAGTGACCGATTTAGCACTGCTGCTCTCCAAACCAGCCCCCGAACTTGTTTTGGATGACGAGCTGGGTCGGTTCAATGACTCCTCGCAAGTCTGCGTCCCTACAGTAACTTTCCCATTCATTGAAAAAGTCTCGACAGCTTGACCTTGGACGGTACCCTCTGGCTGTTGCAGCTGAGTTTGAATTTGGGATGAGCTTGTTCCAGCCGACAAGGGCGTCGACGAGATGGTAGTGGTGGTGCCGACATCAGAGGGAAGTGGTTGTTGCTGTTGTTCCGAAGACATTTCCGGGGCAGCTCCTCCAACTGTTGTTGTGGCGGTTGTAGCTGTGGTCGTGGGAGCTGGGAGAGTTGTCAAACTATTATTTTCTTGGTCCACTACAGCATTCAAAGTTGTGTCACTTTTCAAAGCACCCGTATCACTTGATTGTCCAATGATAGATGATGACTGATTGTCACTACCCTCCTGAGTGGTGGTGGTGGGGATAGGTGGTCCGAAAATATCTCCGGAAGGACCCCCAGACTCTTCCCCCTCAATTCCCAGCCAGTTCTCGGCATTATGAATGGAAATCAAATCAGCAATCAACTGCTCATCCGATTTCCCTATAAGGCCTCCTTTGCCTTTCTCCGGTCCGAACACTGTATGATTGTACAATGGATCGTTCACAATTGGATAACCTACATAGCAAAAAAACGAGCAAAAGAGCATAAAAATCATTTTATCATATAGCTCACCACTTAAAACAATCCACACGAGACTCGAGCCAAATTAGCTCATGAGTGAAAATACATTACATCTCACATCTTTACACCTTTAGGCTATATAGCGCTACCTCTCTACGAAAGCAATCTATTATTATAAGCAAGACCTCTTCGTTGAAGCCACCACTACTCTATGATCTTATTTTCTCCTTTGCATGAATCTATTGACATTTCCCATTGAGTACGCCAGAGACTACATTTATGCGGGAATAGATTTTCGATTCTGATTATTACCAATTCACCAACACAAACCAAAAGCCAATGTACAAAGTACATAAATGGCTGGACGCTTCACAACTTCGTAGGGTTTGTCCATAAATGATGCCACCGAAATTACTACTCCCTTAGGAGCCACCCACCCAAATGTTATCATTTAACATTACTTAGGCGGCTATCTTTAGCATGTCATCAATAAGTCCTGTAATTACTACAGTGCCTGTAATTACTACTTGTATTGAGTTATTTTGACACTATAATAAAGCTTACAAACAAACAAACAAAAATCAATACCCAATTACTGATGACATCATTTATGGACGATCTCTTGCTGCTGTTCGACTGCCTTTCTATGATAAACTCTGCTTCCGCTCGCTTAACTTGCCTTCTTACTAGTTAGCATCCTGCAGAAGCAGAAGTGCATAAAAATCCTACTGTTTCTACTTTTGGACGGACTCTGAGTTGACTTTCCTAAAAGCTGACTACCATTTCCAATTTACTCATTCACTTAATTTCCAGTCTTATTTAGAGCAGTTTCGAAGCTGACTTCATTTTGGATTTTAAATTCGTCTTTATTCAGCGCAAAGTGTTTGCTGCCCATGTATACAGGTCTTATTTTGTATACAGGTAATAAACATCACAGCTGTTGAAACGCCAAATTATGTTTTTTTTTTGCGATCAGTGCTATGTTGTAAATTGTTAATTTTTTTATTGCTATTAAAGCAGTTATCCACCAATAAATATTTAGCAACAAAGCACATCCAAGTATCCACGTAAAATAACTTCGGCTTCATGTAAGCCACCAGTGATCTATGATCTTATTTTATCCATATGCATGAATTTACACTTCCCATTCAGTAAGTCTGCGTCTAAAATGCAGGAATAGACTTTTCGATTCTGATTCTTACCAATTCACCAACCCAAATACCCAAAACCAATGCACAAAGGGTCGGACACAAATAGCGCGACCAATGTTAAGGGTAGGCTACTTGGAAAAAGATCACACCCCATGTTAAAGATTTTAGCATTGCTTAAGAGGGTGACTGGGTGGGTCTAAGAATTTAGGTGGCGGCATTTTGGTCCGGCCCCAATGTATATACATGGCTCGACGCTCGGCAAATACTCACTTGCTGTTCGATTTCGTTTCTACGCTAATACTTAATACTTAGCCTTCGTCCTCCTTTAACTTGCCTTCTAACATGCATGTTGCAGAAATTCATATAAAACCTATTGTGTGGATACAAATACAAAGTCGAGATAGCTGGGCAAGGTGTTCAAACCCTGATTTTATTGCATGGATATGAAACTGTTTGGACACCATAACGCAGCACGCGTAAATTTTTTTTGCCTATGTATCATATTTATTTAGTACACTAATAATAAACAACTTAGCTGTTACAGTGCTTAATTGTATTTTTATTTGCTATTAGTACAGTGTTGTAAATTGTTACTTTTATTTCATTATTGCTATTGACGTTATGTAACGGCAGTAAGTTGGACACGAGGGCTGGAGACCTGTACTCACGTAGGTTAGAGTTTTGCACTCCCAAGGATTGGAGTTACTGTTTCATTTTTCGAAATTGAAATTTTGATGGCCCATAATGATGCATTACAAGATGCCCAAACAGCCGCAGAATTAGTTCAGCAGCAATTGAGGAGCACTCTGTGCCCAATTTAAAATTACGCTGGGGAAGTTAGCAAAATAATGAGACAGAAAAGATATGCAAACACTACATATGAACTTCCTAACAGAGAGAAAGTAAAATTTTTATTTACACTGGTACACAATCGTACTTGCCTAAACGACACAGTAACAAACATACATTGTTTTACAAAAAATATTTACAAATGAATGAACAATGTAATAGAATACATCAAGAAGAAAAAATAGTGATAGTAACCCTGGCACCTACAAACAGTCCTATAACTTCCATTTTCTCCAATCCTTACTGCTTCATAAAATATGGAATGCACGGATTAAATATCGTTTGCTTCTCCAGATTTACCAAATTATTAGTTAGATTATAAAATTATTAGTTTTATTATACTACGCGAAACGTGATTACCTAAAAATACTAGCCGTCGTTTTCCAACGACGGGCCTTTCTTCTAGCTGATACATAAACCCCTAACACATTCCGCCCTTTTCTACTTCTCCATTCTACAATTCTACACAATTTTGCAAAATAAAATGGATAATCCCATCCTCCAGACTTAATACTTCCTCAATTTCATCTTTTCACTTTCCCCATACTACATTTTCAACTTTCAACAGTATTTAATTTAAATAGTTCAACCCCTCATTTGCATCCAAATAGCCTTGAAAAACGTTCCTGGAATGTTCATAATACATATATAGTCAGCCAAAGGCACTTTCCCTAGAACTTTGAACCTCTAGAATGTGACGTGACATTTAACGAGCGATACTCCGCACCACACAAGGAACAGAACAGAACAGCCACCTTCACACTTGGAGGCTATTTCCCAAATAGATGAGCTGAATCACACGTAGCAACGTACCTACATATAATTTTGTAATAAAGTAATCATATCATAATCCACTCGTACAGGATATTAATATAAATATCAATCCCATTTTAAAAATAAATGCTCAGCCATTTTCCAATTCCCATTCGTACTTTTAGTCATGTTATCAATTTGAATTTCCCGACGACAGAATCAAGAATGAGTTTTATAACTTCCCTCTTTTCACAACCTATATGCCTATATCTGTACACAGTTACACCGTAAAAAACGGTATACAGACTACTACGGTTACGATGCTGCACCGTACTCTATAATAATTAGAGCGCTCCTACTAAACTTCATGGGGTCGATACATATCGATAATGAAATAATAACACCAAGTTAAGTTTAAAAAAGGCCTTTCAAAAAAGTATTTCCTTGATCCGCAGTTTTATCGTCGGTCGTGTCGGCCAACACGATTTTCCTGAATCGTGATGATTTTAAATTTCAAACATCTGATTTCAAACACCACACGTTCCTTCCCGGTCTCCTTCCCCACTAATTTCAAACCATACAGTCAACAACGAACAATAACTTCATAGCACATACAGTACATAGTACATGCGATTTGACGAGTGCTTCAATTTCATTTTTAATTATTATTATTATTATTGGGTTGGCGAGGGATTGCCTATATAGTGATACATGTTCCAACACCACTATGTCAACTTAAGCTTAAGCTAGTGTCGACGGGTAGAGGGTCCAAAGATACACAGCAAACCATGTAGGGGAAGGAAAGTTGTATGATAGGAAAGAGTGGGGCCAGAGCACTTTCAGTCGCGAGCAACGAGCAAGATCCAGAGCACTAGCTTTTTAGTACCAAGTGCACGCATCAACAACAGCCAGGCAGCCGTCGGACGCGGCTCAATGATACTAGGGAATTAGAAAGGGATACGAGAACTACATAGGAAAGACTATTGTTTACACGATGGTATTAGGTTAAGGTATGGATCAAGGAAGGATAGTGGGAAATTCAAACTATCGAAACGAGCTTCCATGGAGTCCCGTCCGACAGTTCTTCATTCCACACTCTTTCTCTGTCTACTATGGGTAGCTCCAGAGAGTGTAGATACTATGTGCAATGTATCTACAGCCCAACCCGTACACCTACAGAGCCGATCAGGACTAGCCTACCAGAGCTGGCGATCGAACTAAGGACCTGGGACTGGAAGTCGTCAAACTCCAGACTGCAATCCCCTAGCCTCACAACCAACCTGGCAGGGTTGGTTATGAGGTGAATTCTACTACTTATCAACATACAACGCCTGAAGAAGGAATAATCCGAAACGTTGCGTTATTTTTAATTTCAAAAAAGTGTAAAACTACTTCAAAATTGGTGAGTTCAATCCTCCTTACTCAATTAGCAGTTTTATTACAGCCACATTCACTAGCCGGGAGAAAAAAATCATTATAATTCCACACGCCAAGCCAGGCTATACATCAGTCATGATTCCAATTCCATTTTCCATTTCGTACTCCGACATATATATACATTCATAACTGTGATGTTACTTTACGTAACATTACATGGACAAAGTTTTTTAAAGAGAACAAAAAATGCACAGAAAGTGACAGTAGACGAATAAATGACAATAATATAATTATAATTTCATGTGTTATAAATGTATAATAGAACTCTACTCATAGAGACGTAAGCTACATGGTTGACGAAATACACACAAAAATTACTAGCATCAAGAGGACCAGTACCAGCGGCAGGAGTGAGTTTATGGGCTGGACATGGATGCCAAACATAAAAAACCTAAATACTAAAAAACACTTAACGGGTCTAGTCAGTTTACAATATGGGAAAATGAAGAGAAAAAACTGTAGTGAGAGAGAGAGGAAATATTTTAATTGGGATCCTTTGAAAGTCAATTTATAATGTGTCACCCTGGACTTAACTAATGGCAATAAGGTAAGTGGCAGTATAAGTAGAGGGTCTGGCAGTATAGTGGAAATAGGGTATGTGGCAGTATAATCTAATTCATAATGTTTTGTGGTCATCCTCATAGGGTTTGCGGCAGTATAAGCAAAATAATAAATTTATGTCTTTAACCTGCATTCTTGCATACGATTCAGTTTTATACCGTATTTATATCATTGAAATGTAGATAGGTAGGAAAAACAGGAATATCTGTATTTTAGGCAGAGTTTGACTGTAGTCCAGGTTAACTTTTTTAAAAATTGTTTCGCTGCCTACACCGTCGCCTTTAATTTTGTCAACTGGAAATTATCAACGTGCTCTTGCCCGCTTTTCCTGAAAATATAAATATATTTGCTTCAGATGTAAAGAATGGCTTCATTCAGTTTTCAGTTTCTGCAAAGGTAGTCAAATTAACCGTAAAACGAACTAAGCGTGGAATACCAAAACAAGCAATTCGACAGCCCTTGCTTAAGCAATAAGATGTAAACATATAATATATATTTAAATAGTTTTAAATTTTTTATTACTACCAAGGCGATTAATAGCAATTATTAAGTCGGCCCAGCATTCAGTTTTAAGTTAATTTTTAACAAGTTATGAACTATAAAATATGGTTGGTCCATAAGTACGCGCTGACGATTTTGCCAACAGTGCACTATAGCTTCAGGGCCATCAAAATAATAACAATACTACTCATATTTTTTCCAACTCTTACTGTTTCCCGACCATATCACAATTATCTTACTATTATCCAACTTTTGTTTTCATTTGTGTGTTATCTGGGTATTACTTATACACTAAATTTTCATCCGATCGAAGCACTTGCTTAAGAAACAAGATGTCATTGTTTATGTATTATTATTTTTTTTAATACTACCAACCAATTTATTCGAAAAAGATATAATTATTACTTACACTTAAATTCCATCGGATTGTAATCGTTATATTGTGTGCTAAATAAAGATAAAACTGCCACACCGCTAAACTGCCACATACTACATTCGACAGATATTTCTAACACTAAACTGCCCCACCACCCATACTGCAACATCGTCCTTTTGGCCGCCATTTTGAATACTAAACTGCCAGACCCTCCACTTATACTTCCAAATGCTCTACAGCCCTTAACTAATTGTGCTGTCAGTCTTTTGTCGCGATTCATATTTTTCCCGTCTACGCGACTATACCTAGTCTACCTACCCATACAATATTCCCATACAGAAACTGCAATGCTCACTTCGCCTTTCTTCCTTCTCTGCCCTGTAAAGGCAGTGTGTTGTGCATTCAGGAAAATTCCACATGGGGAACATTGCAAGTATCTACCCCTCTTGTATTTTGTATTTATAAACATTGAGATAGACAGTGAGCGAGGAGGCAGGAAGGCAAGCAGTAATATTGTAATTGTAACTAGGTAGTACCAGCAGTGAGAGAAAAGGCGCTATATGCCGAGTCCCGTGAAAAAAAAACGAGCTGCAGTCGGCAGTCACTATTTAAATTGACGCGAGAGAGAGAGACAATTCCCCGTAGATGTTCATGTGGTTACAGCCAACGGCATTTATTTTTCTGCCTCACCGTCTACCATACCGTTCTCACTCCACTATTGCCGAGTTGAGATAAAATTATAAAAGCACATAGTAGTCACTCGTCTATATTATTGTTCTCTATATGTACCAAGTACGTTTAAAATTGTAGTGACGCCTCCCTTGTTGCTCCTTCCATGCTCACTTGACTAAGATTGACTGCTCTTAGCCTGTCTGTACACACTCGCTTAGTTTGTCCCGACCACGTATACTAAAGCTGACGCGAGATTATGGAAACAAGGTTGACCTTCAATTTTAGAGGTCAAATCTTTATTACAGATTTTATATAGTAGTTTTATCGTGTTCTTCGCTTAATTTGGTCCTAGAAACTTGTAGTTCCTCTTGTAAACTACATTCTTGTATCCCGTAATTAAAAGAGTTGTATTTTTCTCTCCCCGTATAAGTTTCCGAAAGTCCTTAAGGGACGAGACCCTTTTTTCTAAAACTAATTTTTTAAGCAACCAGAATTCAAACGTATCATTTCAAATTATATCAAAAGACCACTCATACGTTTCTAAATAAACAAAAATGAAATTTGTTCTTGCTTGTTCATCACCATAGAGCTCCCGGGAGCTAATGTTTCGGGTTTAGTTGCTTTTAACTTAGACAGGAATTTCCAGTGGCCGGTTTCTTAGTGATTCTAACCAGTCAGGTGTGTACTAGTCTTCCAACAATAAAATCAAATACTAACTTACTTATTTCTATTACTTTTTGGGACTTTGTACCGACATAACATGTCAAGCGGGCACCCTTTGTAAAATACCCGGATTTTTTTTTTCTGGATGGGAACTGCGTTGGTTGCTACGGAAGAAGGGTATCGTGGAAAATAATCAGTTTTCAAACTGAATTTACTTAAAAAATAATAGCTTTATCTAAAAACAATATGCACTGTTTATTGAGTTTCCACGTCTTGACGCTACACGGGCATTAATGTTCGGAAAGCCCCGAAAGCGGGCTTTTTTTGTTTTTTTTATTTTTCACTGCAATTTTGAAGCTACAGATACGAAATTTTGCACACAAGTTCAAAATTACATGGCCTACAATTAAAAAATAAACCCCATATCCTGGCGTTACTATTAGGTTACAAAATTGAGGTTCAACTTTGTTTCCATAATCTCGCGTCACCTTTAGTAATGCAAAAAGATGCCTGTATAATGCAATAACAAAAATCCAATTCCAAAGCTATCCAACCTTTAGCAGGAATGACGTTCATTAGTGAGGAATATATGCATACTGCCATAATGACAAGAGACCGCGAACGTTGTGGTCCCAATGGTCTGGTCTGGTCCGGATCTTCGGACCAGACAAGACCAGGCCATTTGGACAACAATACTGACAAAAAAATACACATGTAATACATACGACATGGTCAGCTTTAATTTTGAGTTTAAATGGATTTTCCAAACTATTTTTAATGCTTATTTATTCCTACCTATCTACATAATTTACCGGATTTTTCACACTTTTGAGATACTGACCCAATTGCAACGTGTGATATACCATTCGAAAGCTAATGACCTGTAGATTACAAATAACGCAAAAGGGAAGCGTTTATCGACCTACGTTTGCCATTTGTTTTTTAAAAACCGCTACTTTTTTTGAAAATTCCGCCTGAAATTGTTTGTATGCGTCGGAGGCCAAAAACAAAATACCCGTTTTCCTTATTTTTCAAGTGCTTTAAAATGATGTATCATGCATTAACATCGGCCAACTTTTACAAAAAATTAGTTAAGTTTTTTAATTACAATTAAAAATTAATCATGATCTGAGCTGCCACACTACGTTAATTGGATTCGCTCATTTATTTCGGTTTGATGGGTATATCGTTTATGTGTGACTCCATTTAGTAACAGGTTCAAATTTAGATTTTAAGATTTGGCGGCAAATTCAAAAACTTCTACAAAACTTAAAATCACCTAAAGGCATTTTCGACTAAATGTATGGGTCAGCATCGAAATATAATAAACGACACTTAATTGATATAACCTCAATAGGAAATCTTGAGTTTACACAATATTTAATCTTTTAGCGGGAAATTCAAACATTTAAAAATTGTTTTTTTGGTATTATTACATTTCTTATTATTCATTCCTATTTCTATATTTCTCCTATTCGTATTCTACTTAAATAATAGGGTAGTACTAATTTACTACTACATACTACTACATACTACCACATACTACTACACACTACTACATCCTGCTGTTGCCACATGTACAACTACTACATTGAAAAGTCACTATAATCGTCTTCGACAAACTACTACAACTACTACATCCTACTACACTGCAACTTTTTGAATCTTACGCGTCCAAAATATCCTTGTCTTTTATGAATTAAATAACTACTACGTTATGCTCCATCCAGACTATGATAGGTATACGATTACAGTCAATTGAGGTTGGTTTGCCAATTGACTGTAATCTATCATCAATAACCCTCATAGGCAGTGTGGATAGGTTTCGCGCTTTTCAGTTTAAACTCAATGACTATCATAGGTGCCTATGATCATAGTCTGGATGGAGCATTACTGACAATACTAACATAACATAAAATGTTTTCGATTTTCATTATTATTTAATTTTATTTTTGACATTTTAAGTTTCCTACTTATTATTTTAAGGACCTTATTATGTTAAATTATGCTTTTTTCAAACCATCTTATTATTGTAAATCAACATTAGAAAAATTTAATTTTTTTAGACCATACAATATTGAATGTTTTAGTCACTTTTCTCGCTCAATTATGTAATAATTTTAAAGTAATCACACAGCTCTGTAACACTTGTAAACATATTTTCTGGAAAATAACACTAATATAGTTTATTTTTAGTCATTTTAACTAGGAGCAAAATTTCTTCTGTACACGCTCAGAAAAAAATGCCGAGATTAACAGCGTCAGCTGTAAAAAGTAATGGAGGTGGCATGTCAGTTATAAGCCTCTATATTGTAAGCATTTAGAATTAGTAACCGTAAAAGTTGGTTAGACATTTACAGATCGAATCTGTAAACTTTATTGGTAACCCTGTTAGCTTGGCTCTAACAATATTCCTGTTAATGATTATAACAGGAAACAGTAAAAGAAATTAACAGATTTTTTGCTAAATGCTATTATAGTGGTGCATATAAAATTGAATAGCAAGAGTCACACCAAAATATGAAAATAAATTTCAATAGCATTTACAACCAATGACAACTAAAGGCTCTTTTTTAACAAAGAATAGTTATTTATTCCTACCTATCTACATAATTTAGCAACCTTTGGCAATTCTCAACGGAATTCGACATGCGATATACCATTTTGAAGCTCTTAAAAAATAAAAAATATGAAATTCGTTAAAACTTCAAAATTATTTAATCTACTATTTTTTTTAACTATAATTAACTTTAAATGTGCAATTTAAAATTGAAGCTTTGGTAAATTGCGCGTCAATCGCAATATATATTGTTCTTCTCCTCATTCCCGTCATTTTGACCTATCGCTTCTCTATATTTGAAGAGAGTGATCGGTCGAAATTCGACATTTTAGGTTTAGCGGGAAGTTCAAATTTTCAATATTCCCTTATTCCTACCTATCTACATAATTTAGCAACCTTTGGCAATTCTCAACGGAATTTGACATGCGATATACCATTTTAAAGCTCTTAAAAAATAAAAAATATAAAGTTCGTTGAAACTTCACAATTATTTAATTTACTATTTTTTTTAACTATAATTACCTTTAAATGTGCAATTTAAAATTGAAGCTTTGGTAATAATTTAAAATTTTAATTTATTACATTTAATTTTTAAAAGTTGTTATTTTTAAATTTGCAATTTTTTAATACCGATTATAGCATTAAAGAGTAATACTCCATATTACTGTTAAGGCTACAAAAAACAAGGGCTTTAGCCCTTGTTTTTTTACATTCACAATTAAGCAAATCTAAAAAAATCAAGTTGTCTTAAGTTGGTATGTTGTATTCTGAAAAAGTCGATTTTTGTAGTAGTCGGGTCGGACCACAAAATAGTCCAACTGGTCGGACCATATTTTGTGGTTCCTGACTCCTGACCAGACCATTGGGACCACTACCGCGAACTAACACAAAGATGCCCGGAGTCTATAGCCAGGGCCGAAGCTGTCTACATGTAAAATCACATTTATTACATTGCGTGTTTATTTTTGCTTTCTTGTCTCTAATGTCGATACCACAAACTGCACGTATTAATAAATTGCTCACTCGGCATAAGTTTTAACCTGCACAGCTCCAGAGCACAAGGTATTCATTCATCCTATCCTGGATTTGGTTTCGGTTGTAATGCTTTGTGATCGAAAAGTCAGAGGGACGCAGACCTCATCTGTGGGCACAGCCACTGCCAGTCACAACACAACTTTCGTTCCAACTTTCTGTATAATATAAAGCAAGGAACAGTAAAAAGTCGAGGGAATGGTTACCGGCAGGCACACACAAATAAGATACTCAGCTCGGGAAAGTATCGGATTGTTGGATTCGAATTCAGAAAATTCGTTATGATGTTAGCTTAAGTCAACATTATAAATTAACAAGCAAAGTTAGAGGAGCCCGATTGGAGTCCGTCTGTCAGAACAGTTACAGTCATGGTAAGAGTGAGTTTCGTCTGCGAGAGGAATTATAAGGAGAATTTTAGCCATTCAATCCACTCGGCGCACTGTCGCTCCCAAATCCAGGAATCCACTCGGATGATTCATTTTGTCAACTGACTAACACCAAGTTTCTCTGTGTTCTTGTCATCCTTTCACTATACATACTATCACGTATTAATTACAATATAACGGGCATGTGTATAACTATAATTAATTTCATGTGTACACAGTGAATGAGAGTATGAACAATAAGCTGGGGTCGTAAATCCCGGTGCACCTTAACGAGTCAACCCAAACTTGACGTTTCCCTGTGTAAATAAGAGGAAGTGGCTGGATCCCAATTCGATTTGAAGACATGGGTAGGAGGATGATGGTAGTGCAGTGCGGTAGTTGGTTCCCGGGTGAGCAATGTAAGAGATACTCACTGAGAGTAAAGAACTCACTGTGGCAACCGTAGATCGGCAAATACCGTGGACCGAGGTTGAAGTAGCGGAGACCGTAGACCGAGTCGGTGGAAACGAGGACCGGAGACCAGGCTGAGGAAGCGAAGGTCGCAAACTGATTCTAAGGAAGCAAAGACCGTATACTGAGTTGCGGTGAAGAGGTGGTAGATGAGGTCTCTGATGGACCTGGACTAGAGATGCCGTGAGAGGTATTCCGGGTCCGATGGGATGATAGAATAAGGAACGGAATGTGCTTGACAGTGACAGACCTGGTCTAAGCTGGTTTGATATGTTCTGACAAGGTGGTGTATTCTTGGTCGCGGTAGACCGGGTTTGATCGGCTAGACTCGGGTCTTGATAGATGACCGCTTTTCGGTACCGAACCAGTTCCAGAGAACGACAACAACAACCGAAGGAGAGATGACCAAGAGTGCAAATGCTTGACTACATGCGGGTAGCATGAAAACAGCACTAGCAGCTCGGATTGCGATGTATAATAAATGCACTGAGGATCTGAAACGTGATCCGTTTAACTGCTAGGTGAATGGTAATGTTAATGGAATTAAGGTGTGGCAGGCAAACGTTTTGTGAATAAAATTTCGGTTTTGAATCTCCTGTTTGTGTAATTTCTTACTAAATGATATTTAGTTCACACTAACATAATTAAAGTAAATAGCAAGTAACTTTAACTACTGCAGATTCGTAACAGACGCAAGAAATCAAAACTATCTGATTTGAAATTAATTTAGAAAGAAAGCGAAAGGTCAGAGCTCAGAGTAGCTGTGTGTCGACGCTCGGACAGTTGGTGGAAGACTACGACTTCTGCCGAAAAAGGGCTGAATGCTATTCAGTTCAATTCAATTTATTTTACGTGTAAGATAATAACCAGTTACAGTTCTTTTCGTTATCGACACACTAAGTCTATACACAAATCAACTTATAAGTACATATTAAATTATTTATAGCAAAACTATCTATATGGTAAAATTTATTTTGATTCTTTTACCAATTAAATACTGCCTGACTGCCAACTCACATTTATTACACTTTTTTATTTCTTGAATGTTAGCCGGCAATTCATTCCACTCACTCACAATTACATACGCAAATGAGCGTTGACCAAAAGCACGTGTCACTTGCAGGTGGTCCACATTCAGGGGCTTACGCAACACTCGGAGTGTTCTAGCTTGTTTTAACCCAATATAGTTGTCATAAATAAACCCAACCTGGCTTTTATTTATAAAATGTTTATTAAAAAATTTAAGCTGGCTCAAAGTATTTTGTTCACACGTTGTTAACCAATTCATTTCTATCACTCTTTCAGTTGAGCTGATTCTATAATTCAGCCGCCTTTTCGTATCTTAATGTCTCAAATTCATGCAAAGCAGGGGTTTGAGAAAAGCAGAGAGGCGTTCAGCACTCTGTGTTTAAGTCTGTTTTGTAGAGTCGTTGAGTAGTCTGGGTTTGATTCATTATTCAAACAACGCTCTACCGTCATGGAGAATTTCTGCATTTAATCAGGACAGTCGTTGCGAATGGACACACAGTATAGGTGCCTCCTAGTCCCTGTCCACAACTCGTCTTTATATATCATCGTTTAGGATTGAAAACAAGTTTCCATGGTCACTTCATATTAGTTACAAAATATGAACTATTGATTAAAAACAGTAATGAATTGCTACGATAATAAATATTCATTAGGTCGATTTCACCCGTTCATACAACCAGACTCAACCAGCCACCCGTGAGAAAGAGCCCCCTCCAGGCCTCCCCGCCCCCTTCTCCACAGTAAAGGAGCACCGAAGGAGATTTGAAACTTTTAATCAACCATCCAGTGAAGTATACCGTATAACACAGAGCAGTATACGATTAGCAGTGGCCCAGGATTGAAGGGAAGAAGCCTAAGAAGGGAAATTTAACTCCAGTCTGCAGTCCTAACAGCTCACCCAAGCATGCATGCTTTGAATTGCTGTAGTATTAATATTTATTGATTTGATTTTAAATTTTTAACAAAAACTTTACATTCATCTATTTTGTATTTTCAAGAGGAGTAAGTTGCTTAGCTATAGCTTCTTGTTAGCCTATAATAAAAAACATCTAACTCAGCCCCAGACTTTAATACAACACGAACAAAAATTATGTATTAACAAGGATAAAACTCCGACTGTGATACTACAGAGCAGGATAATCTACGATTCCAAGGAGTACAGAGCGCTAGAAATCTTACATCGGTATACTAGCTGAACTAGAAAAATAAGTACAAGAGCCGCTAGACTTGATCATGTGTATATGACATGTTTCTACCTAGTGGCACACTCAGTAATGTTATATGAACAAACAGTTGGCATACCGTATGGTATGGGTGCATATCCAGCTGTATAAATACACAATAAAAAAAATATATTGATATATTATGAGGATTCGAAGGATGCAGTTACGATGACGGGACATTACGGTTGGGTCCTGCGACGTATGCATTTCAGCATCCTCAGCACGTCAGCACTGCATATGCAGTTAAGGATTTCACAAAAACGCAATATCTAGTATAAAATGCAGCTTATGTCCCATAGCCAACTCCTGTCCTCCACATACGTGTTTATTCCTGACTCCTGCTTCTTTTAAGATGCTGAGCTTTAGCTCATTGAGCATCTAATGAAATAGTTTTGTCCGTGCATCTGTCTGTCCACCTTTTGTATCTTGTACGCTACAGGTCGCAATTCTGAAGTGATCTTGACCAAACAAATTCTAAACGCTCACAAATGCGATTTAGGTGTGCTGTATAGTTTTTAGTTGTAAACCATTCCACAAGTTTTTTGCAATTAGCAGTTAAGTGGACCAACTTTCAATATTTTTTACTCTCCATTTCAGTCACGTATATAAACAGACAAAATGTATGTTTCTCTGACCGCCAGTTAGTCATACGCTGCAGGTTGCATTTTTGAAGCGATTAAAGTGTAACAACTCTTAAACACTTGGAAATGCGGGGGACGTGTAGTGCATCTTTTTTAATTAAGATCGCACAAATCGTTTTTCCACAATTAGTGGTTGAATGAAGTCACTTCCAAATTTTTCCTTATACATTGTTGTTGGGATCGTCCGTTAATGACGTCTTTCAAAAATATCATAATTTTAAGTACCCCCCTCATTTTAATTATTTACCCATTTTTAGAAGCTGAGCACGTAATGACGTCCTTCAGTATTATAGATATTCCGGGATCGTCCATAATGACGTCATTCAGTGTTATAGATATTCAGGGATCGTCCATAATGACGTACTTCAAATATCATAGTTTTTTGAACACCCAGTCCCAACATTAATTTTTTTTCCATCCTATTTTGACTACATGTCACGGACTTACCTATGTGTTATAGATATTCAGGGATCGTCCATAATGACGTCCTTCAAATATCATAGTTTTTAGTACCCCCAGTCCCAACATTAAACTTCCCAACCTATTTTAACTACATGTCCAAGACTTTATATTATATATATATTCAGAGATCGTCCATAATGACGTCCTACAAATATCATACTTTTTAGTACCCCCAGTCCCAACTTTGAATTTGTATCCTTCCTATTTTAACTGCATGTCACGGACTTCCCCGTATAAGTTATAGATATTCAGGGATCGTCCATAATGACGTCATTCAAATATCATATTTTTTGGGACCCCCATTTTTAACTTCAAAATTTTTTCCAACCTCTGTTTCAACTGCTTGCCACGTACATTCGTATATGGCTTATTGATGGTAGGGGAGGCTGCATAAAAGACGTCATTTGTAAATCATTCAATTCTTAAAAATACTCTAGCGTTTTTTAACTACATGCTATATACTTCCATATATGGCCTATTGATGGTAGAGGAGCCTTCATAAATCACGTCATTTGTGAATAGTGCAATTAACAAAAAAATTTCGGCTATATTCAACTACATGCTATGCACAATCTCTTATTCATTATAGGGGGGCTTCCATAAATCTAATATCATCCTTTAGCGTAACATAAATTGTCTTGCGCCTTTGTCGAAGCTCAGCATCTACTTCGGGCCCGCCCCAGGTCGAAAAATCTGGCGCGAAGCGCCGGATTATTTTATTTACTGAACTAGGCTGTGCAGGCATAAAAGATAATTTAACTGATGGTGCATATTATGCATATTATATATTACATATTAATTGTGAGAATTGACACAGCAAGCAAGTATGGTTGTAGGACATTTTCCTCCCGGACACTTTCCTCTCGGACAATTTACCCCCCGGACATTTTCCCCACAGGACACTATCCTTCCAAAGCGTACAGAGGACATTTTCCTCGCAGTATCGAAATCACACCACTAAAAGAACAGGTATTTCATCAATTGTTTTTTTCCAAAAAATTTAGGAATTTAAAGAGTTTCCGAAAAATGCATTAACAAATAATATCTAACTGAAGAACTAAAATATTTCTTCTCCCAGTTGTATAAAATAATGATTACTTAAATATTTATTAATCAATAGCAACGAATGTAAGAAGCATTAATTATACTTCCTATGTAAGGATATTTTTGATTAATAATTATACAAACATCCCTTGCACGCTAACTTTTTTCCACCTCTGGAAATTTTTATTATTTATAGAGCCATTTCAATGGTAAATCTAACTTCAGATTCAACTTATCACAAAAAAAATGCTATTTATCTTGCGAACTGCTGGGTGAGGACTGATAAAATAATAGTTTGACAAAACTGTATAGCGTTACTTAACTTAACTTCAAACCTTCGGCAGAAATATGGTAAAATAATGTAAGCAAATTACTGCATATTAGTGGCTTGTTAAATTTGCATAGTTTCCATTTTGAATTAGTATTTGTTAGGTTAATACGACTAAACGCACTTCAGCTAACGAATTTTTGCATATTATTGAGAGCGGCTACAAATACATAGATTTTGTAGCTGGATACACTCGTTTGTTTTACTGAAGTGATTTTGATACTGGGAGAAAAATGTCCGGGAGGAAATTGTCCGGGGGGGGGATGTCCGGGAGGAAAATTTCCGCTTAGCAAGTATAGGTACCGTTGCGCTGCCCTTACGTAAATAAGCGAGTGCTAATGACACAAAGATATATTTCTATGTATTTGATTGGAGAAACTCACCGAGATACTGAAGATGAACTCGAATTTGATGCATTCTTCCAGTACGCGGTTTGGCAATGACCACACTCGTTTTGCCATTGAAACTCAGCTTCTTAAATGTAGTACGACAATCCTTCCCATCCTTCGACACTTTGCACACTCCAATTTTATAGCTGACCACTTCAATCGGCTCAACACATTCTATTTCATCCCTGGGAGAAACAAAACAAACAAAGGACTGAGTGAGAAAATATTACATGACTCAGTGAACCATTCCCAAACTATTTGTGTACTCCCAACTGGAAGTCCCCTCGTCCGTCGGAATTCAGTATGTTCAGATTGTTCAGTATGTTCAGATTCTACTCTAAATAAATTCATCACGAGCATTTATTGTAAATAGTGGATATGAATAACTCACTAGACTTTTGAAAATCGAATATGTAAACAAATTGAAAATATGTGAAATATTTTTTTGGCGCAGCCTTTGGGTTATTTATTAACGCCAAGCGCTCTCTATTGAGATTTAACGCTAAAGATAAGAAATCCTATTTTAAAAAAAATACTATAAGTCCGAAGGAAGGAGGGAGTCCAACCCTCTAGCCCGTAAACGCCAGACCGTAAGCCCAACTCACCCAACGTTCCTTTCTCGTGTTTATAATTTAGAAGCTAGTTAGATTAGTGGATCACGCGGTATCCCACATGGAAGTGTGGGGGATACCGTCATCACGAGCATTTACAAGCTCATATTATTTACACTATGCTAAATGTACACTCTCGTAACAGAACGTAAAAATCCGGCGCTTCGCGCCCGATTTGTCCACCGTGGGCCCGAATTAGATGCTGAGCTTAGAGCGAGTAGCTTTATCACTGGAAAGCATGTTTTTTGTCGAAAATAGCATTAAGCGCCGGTGCCAACGGGTTAGGTACGAGCTTTGCTGGTGACAGTGGGTCAGGTACATGTGCATGTGCAGCCATTTTGAGTATTTCTGGTTCGACTAGCTAGATTGAGCTAGGTACGATTGATGATGACAAGAGTAGGCAAGCTACGAATGGTGCCGCTACAAGTTGGATCGGTATTAGTTAAGGTGCATGTGAAAGGTAATGTTACCTAGGTAGAAGTTGCTCTGTATCGATTGGGAACAGTAAAAGCCATTATGGTAAGCTTTAAGTCTTTAAAATTAGCGCCTCCACGATGGTGCTGGTACAAGTTTTACCGATTCTTGTGGGCCTAGTGACAGTATCACAGGTACAAGGTGGTTGGGTACGAGTGGAATTCGTTTGAATAAAATAAAGCAAATATATCAAAAATAAAAAAAAGGCTGGCGCCCTTGCTTGATGGCATCATAAGCAGTAACGTTTGTCAGTTTGAATTGTCCACTAATGAAATAATTCCACATTTTAAACTCTTATTCGTTAATTTAATAATAAACAATCTGCACTGCAAGAGCTGAAGCAGCACATACTACTTTATTGGATCGCTCACAAATAATGTCATCGTTAGGATCAGTTTAAATAATTAGTTGGGCGATGATAAGTTGCCATATTAAAAATCCTATGATAAGGATATGTCAACCTAATTTCTAAACGTATGACAGTGGTGGTCCATAAATACTAAAATTTGCATGACATAATTCATTGACAATCCTCGTACGTACGTTAAAAAAATACAATGTTAAGGATATGTATTTGCTTAATTTTGGAACTAATGGCATGGGAATCTCTAAAATGGTAAAAGTTGAATGACATGATCGATGGACGATCCCTGCGGGCATACTAGTAACATACTATGTTGCAAATATATGTCAACCTAATTTGCAAACTAATGACAGTGGGGGTCTCGAAAATAGTAAAATTTGCATGACGTCATTTATGGACGATCCCTGCATGCACACCAGTAAAATCCTATGTTAAGGATACATGTCAACCTAATTTTTGAACTTTTGACGGTGGGGATCCCTCATATAGTAAAATTTGTATGACGTAATTTATGGGCGATCCCTGCATGCATTCTAGTTGAATTCTATGCTGAGGATATATTTTAAGCTAATTTTTGAACTTTTAACAGTGGGAATCTCTAAAATGGTAAAGTTTGAATGACGTGATCGATGGACGATCCCTGCAGGCATAATGGTATAATACTATGTTGAAAATATATGTTAACCTAATTTCTGAACTAATGACAGTGGGGGTCCCGAAAATAGTAAAATTTGCATGAAATAATTTATGGACGATCCCTGTACGTACGCTTGAAAAATACAGTCAGGCATGCTAGTAATATCCTATGTTAGGGATATATGTCAACCTTATTTTTGAACTTATGGCAGTGGGGGTCCCTAAAATAATAAAATTTGTATGACGTCATTTATGGACGATCCTCCGAGTAAAATCCTATGTTAAGGATACATGTCAACCTAATTTTTGAACTTTTGACAGTGGGAATCCCTCATATAGTAAAATTTGTATGACGTAATTTATGAGCGATCCCTGCATGCATTCTAGTTAAATTCTATGCTGAGGATATATTTTAAGCTAATTTTTGAACTTTTAACAGTGGGGGTCTCTAAAATTGTAAAGTTTGTTTGACGTAATTTATGGAAGATCCCTGCATGCCTACTAGTAAAATCCTATGTTAATCGGAAGTTTTCTATGGTACGAATATCTACTGAATGTCAGGTATATGGAACGTGCGGAGCATGTACCTACCTACTTTACTTCAGCGGCAAGTATTGAAATGCATGTAAAGTCGCCAGACACTGGTTTTTCCAGGCATTCATTTTATTTCTCAAAATTTGGTCCATTAAATCGTTAATTGTGAAACAATGGTTAATCCGTTTGATTTCAAAAACAATAGGGTTCTATTCTATCTTATTAACGATCATTTAAAATTTATTTGAACAATTTAAGTTAAAAAATGTGACCTGTGGAGCACGACAAACAAAAATATCGACAGACAGACAGACGGACAGAACCATTCCTATAGATGCTCAGCATGTAAAAATGCACCTACGTCCCTTCTTCAACTGGTAAACGTCAAAAATAACATGATTTGAAGTGCATATTACATTTCCTATTCGTTAATGAGCTAAAAATGTAAAGTATAACAGTAATTAGGTTCGAAACAGAACGTTAATTTAACCAAACAACGGGTAGCAAAGTCAACAATCGTATCTAACTTTCGGATACTGTAAAATCGACTGGATGCGCCAAGTAACTGTTTGCGCGAGAATTCAATTCTAGTCACCATTTGTAAGAGCATGTGCATGTGCTCAAACTTGCAAGTCGTCTCATTTATTTTACTTGCTCAAAGTGATTTAAATACATGACTAATTAGTAATTAGAGTTAGCTGTTAGACTAATTCTACAAAACCTGTACTGTACAATACAGTTGAGTTAATTTTTTAGTGCTATTATTTAAAAAGTATCGTTATATCTTGAGTGTGCTAACTACTTACATTCCAGCTCTCCCAATTTCGCTGGAATAAACTCCTAACTGGAATTTTTATTACATTCCGTGTTCAGCATTCAGCAACAGTTTTTTACGGGCAAGAGGAAAGTTTATAGAATAAAGTTCCATAATTTAGGCAATAGACTGCTGTTTAAAGTGCATAAAGTTTTAAATGCAAAATGGGCGGCTGAGCACTGTGTGTTTTCAGAGTTATTGGAATCTGTTGTGTACGAGGTTGAAACTTTTTGAAGTTTTCATGAGTGCTCTGCAGCTTATTTTCAGTGAAATATGTTTTTCTGTGATCGTACTGATCGTATTCTTTGCATTAATTCAAATAAATCATTTAATATATTTATGAACTGATGGAATGACTGTGTTTTTATTTATTCAGATATATAGCAAAGCAACGAATGAATTCGCTGAATATTTAACAATAGGTTTGGCAATACCTAACGGGTTGTAGAGTATTTGTAATGAATTTAGTATAATAACGTTATAATTCAATATATATTTATATTAATTTATTAAGTTATTGGGAGCTAAATTCAATACAAATTTTGCTCTACAACCCGTTAGGTATTGCCTAACTTAATGTTAAATATTCAACGAATTCACTCGTTCACAATACTGCTAATCGGGTAAACGTATTTACGTTCTCTACTGTTGTATTTTACGTAGTATAATCGTTAGAATTTACATTTTCAAGTTCGTAGATTCTACGAGAGTCACTGTTACATTTTTACGTTATCGTCAGTTACATTCTCTACGTTCCCATCTGTAAACAATTTAACGGTATTTAGACAGGTGCATTTTTACGTGCGATTTTACCCAATTTTCAGTTGAAATTCACTTCAACTCATGTTATTATTGCATGTATTTTCCGAGAGTGTATCATATATGAGTTAGAAGGAAAATGGATAGTACATAAATATAGCTACGGTGGAAATGTGAACATGTATGACTATAGGGAAGTTAAGTTAAGGACAAAGGGACAGCGAGACAAAAGGTTTGTTTCCAAATTCGGGAAATCAATGCAGTAGTGCATTAAGCACAATCTCACTTCAAGCTGTGCTAAAGGAGCTAATGTTAAATGGTAAATTGTCGGCTTTCCACTCGTGACTCATAACATTGGAATTAAATTGGTCCCAATCACAATCACATCCACAGAAGCATCAATCAATTAAGATTACACAATGTGAAGTAGTGCAAATCCAGTGTCTGGAGATGTGGCATTGTCTGCATAGTGTAGCATATGGCTCTAGCTCAGTATCCGAATCATATGCACAGGATGGGCCACTTGTTTTCAACAATTCTAATAGGCTATAAATGCCAAGTCTGTCATTCGATTTTAACAAGCAAAATACCGTAATAAAGGCAAATCTTGGGAGATTTGTTTAGTACCTTGGTCAATAAAATTGGTCAAATGGAAGTGGAAAAATCTTAGAATGGATGAAAATCAGTAAAAACGTCATTTAAAACAGCTTCGGATTAAAAAAAAAGAAAAAATAAGAGTAATTTAGAAAGCGGTATTTTCAAAACTGAAAAACAAACTGCTCAACTCGTTCCGTCTAGTCTGTATGATTTGAAACTTTTTAAAAACAAAGTTAAAAGATAATTTTTACCGCTAAAAATCTTTAAAAAGTGATATCTTGGTTAGTTAAGTCATGTTCCAACTTATTCTAAGTCGACTGTTTTCCTTGTGGTATCAATCAAATCTCCCAAAATCTTTCTTTTTATTTTTACTAGTACAGTGAAATCCTCCTATAAGGGACCCTGACTTAAGGGAAAACCCCCTAAAGGGACAAATTTAAAATATTTGGTTGGCTGGCTATGCTTACAATGCTAAAATTATCCGGATGTAAGGGTCCCGATGTAAGGGATAATCGGGTTTAAGGGACCGATTTTTACTTTACTTATTTGCTTTGAAAATATTAAAGTATGGAAGTTCTATTGAGTACTTGCGTACTTTTATAAGCTTTAAAAAGTCAGTTAGAGCTACGCGGGCTAGTGATAAGTATATGCTTAATACAGTGCGTTTTAGGTCTGAGACATTCCGAAATTCGCCTTTGTATCGTATTGTGAGCTGTTGGAATGCTTTGCCCGACTGCGTTAAATGCTATGATGATGATGGTGTAATTGATCTATGTCATATGGGAAGGTTTAAATCAAATGTTAGTGCTTATTTTATAGAAAGCCGTATTTCAAAACCCTATTATATGTATAAACCTCCGTAGTGATAGTGTAATTTAATATACTTTTTTGGTCTTGATTAATTGTCTACCGATCTTATAATACTTCAGAAATTTACTTTAATTTATAATTCCTATTTAGTTTATCTTCATGTGTCCGTCTTTGTAAAACAGTATTAAGTTATTGAAAGAAATTGACACTTAAATAAAGCCAACCTCAACCTCAACCACTTTTTTGGTAATTTTGGCCATTTATAAAGGATATTACAAATAAAAGTAGCAAAATGTAAAAACCGAGCCGCTCAACTGAAGCACTACTGTACTTTAGGACTGCTTATTTACTTCTTATCACTACTTATTTCTTATCTCACCTGAACATTTACATCGTCTAAAATGTAAGTAGGTAGGAAATCGTATTTATAGATTACAAAGCTTTCTTAGTTATTCGTTACGCTGCTGCTCCTTTAATATTCAGTTCCTACTGAGTTCCTGTCCAACAATGTTGGATAAGCGTAAAAGAAACTCTTTAAACACTGAAACAAAATATCAAATATTGCAAAAGTTAAATACCCAGAGGCAAATAGACGTTGTAAAAGAAACGGGCATTAGTTTAAGTGTTATCAGTAGAATTAAGCAAGAAAGCGACCAAATCACAGACACATGGCTACGAAGGAAAAACGTGAAAAAACAAAAGCTTTGCTCCTGACCAGATGTTGACAAAGCGTTATTTGAGTGGTTTACATAGAAAAGACTAATTAATTTTGACATTGATTTAACTGCAAATAAAATAATATTTTTCACTTGACAAGGGAAATCCCTTACATTGTTAAACGGGAAATCGGCTAAACGGAACAAAAAAAGTCGGTCCCACGGTGTCCCTTGTCTCCGGATTCTACTGTATATTGGTCAGTTAAATCTTTATTTATTTATTTATTTACTGGGGTGACTAAGGATTACCTTTGGATATGCATACGCAACACCATCACTCGGAAGTATTGATGGCATTGAAAATAGCACCGTAATCATGAATGAGGAATGAAAGGTGGTTATATAGGAAAGTGTGGAAGAGGTAGGCTACAAGCGGATTTATACGCGAACCCTAGGATAAGGAAAGGGGCAAACTACATAGGAAAGACTATTGAACGCGATGGAAAAGATTAAGGTTTTTGATCAAGGAAGGATAGCGGGAAATCCAAAGTATTGAACGAGAATCCAGGGACTCTCACGCAACACATCTTCATTCCCACTCTTTCTCTGTCTACCTAAGGGTAGCTCCAGAGAGTGTAGAGTAAACTCTACAGCCCGCACCGATACAACGACAGTCAGCCGTACAGGACTCACCAACCAGAACTGGAGATCGAACCGTGGGCCTGAGCATGGAAGTCGTCAAACACCACACTGCAGTCCTTTAGCCTCTCAACCAACCTGGCTGGCTTCTGTTAAATAAACTTGGCATTTATAGCCTTTTAGAATAGTTGGAAACAAGCGGCCTACCCTGTATGTAGATCTAGATCCAGAATCAAAATGCAACCAAACGACAGAGTTCAAGTCACCGATACAAAGCCCAGACATAGGTCATAGGCTAAACAGGGTGACAAACTAAAACAAATAACAAACGAATGACAAATACAAAGTCAAGGGAGAAAGGAGTGAGTGAGACGCGAAACGAAACCATTGAGTGACTCTTGTTAAAAGCTTTTTCGCATTCAAACCAAGATAGACTCAAACACATATCAATAATTTAGCGTGACATTACTTCTCCTCAATTGAACTCTCTAGGATTCATCCCAATCTCGTCATCGGCTTGGATTCGGACTAGAAGGCGAGAAAGATTCCGAAAAGAAAATACACGCAAACAAAAAAAAAAGAAAAAGAGAAAGGAGACGCGAAATACAGTACATCATACATGAATAAATAATAGCCAAGACGATGTAAGAGAATCTCAATGGAGCTCATCAATTTAAGATAACGCAATGGGCCCCATACATACAAATTTTATTTCCTTCGGATCTAGGTTTCCTACATGCAGTCTTCAACCATTTTATTTCAAATAAAATTATAGTATCTTAAAATTAATTCATGTTTACAAACAATCCAAAAAAAGCTGTAATAATAATTGCCATTTGTTTAAAAATCTTTCAAAACTTGTATAACTAGCCAGGTAGGTACATGCACTTTTAAACTATACATTTTTCAAAACCTGCATAATAGTCATATCTTACCATTGCACACATCCATGTAATCTAATAAAATACACAGTATATTCTAACCAACCAAATGGAGAACCTGTGATAATGTAAAAATCATGCGAATGACGATTCACGCTGGCGAATTGAGAATAAAAACACGTAATGGCACCATTTATCGACTATATTTTTTTTCAGTTATGGAAATTTTTTGTGTAGGTTACATATTAAGGCATGACTTGGAGAAATATTGAAATTTTAAATTAGGTAATCCTAAGTACGTTAAAAATAATGTTGCTCTGATTTTCTGCTAATTGCTAAACAAACGTAAAACTAAAATACGTTATAACTTAAAAAATCAACAAAACTCATCAGAGCTTTTGGTACCATTAAAATGCCCAGAAAATTCTGTAGTGGAATCAGTGAACATTAGTTGACCGTTTTTGCCCCATTCGGAGAAAATGAATTTCAAAATCATTAGTTTGTTCATGATTCATAAGGTTCACAGTACCCAAACTGACATTTAATGGACTTTCCTAGTGAGTTTACGAAAATTACCGTTATCATTTAAAAATAAAATAAAACATTTTTTTAAATGGAATTAAATTATTAACCAGTGACAGAGAGAAAGACAACTTTATTCAAAAAATAAACTAGTCACTGTCCTCCAATAAAATGTTTGCTTTAAGCAGGTAATTATTAATAATTAAGGGTGCAGTAATTGCTAGTGTGATCATAGATAATAATATTGTCAATTTTTGCAATTACCTATATAATATTAAGTATTTGTGGTGATGTAGTCTCTCTAAAAGTAGGGAATATTGGAGGGCAGGGAATAAAAACCCGTGGCTCGTTCCCGAAGGACCGCTTGGTTCGTTCGTTCACCGGAGTGTACGAGTTGGGAGGGCAGGGGCGAAGAATGGGAATTCAAAGTTGAGAGATTCGTTGGTAAAATAAATTAAGAAATGAAAAGACAATTTATAATGAAGTCGGAATTATGTTTATTAAAATGCTCAAACCAGTAGATTGTATTCAATGGTCAGACAAGCCAACAGTATGGATACTTTAATGGTTCAATACTAAAATTGTAAGTAAGTAAGTAACTGGAGCTGGATGAACTTTTTATAGCCAGGTCTCCAGGATGTTCTAACTATAAACATTATAGCTTGAAACAAAGAAGAAAGGATTAAGACATTACATTATAATTTTGATTACTCAGATTGACTATTGGGCATTTTTACAGATTTCATATTTGTCATTAAAAAGGTTCACATTTCATTATGCTAATTTTGTTATGCTGACTAAAGTTGTGCTTACTATTGTTGTGACTACTAGTGTTGTGATTACTAATGTTGTGGTGCCTCTGTTTGTTTATGTTTTGGTTATTGGCATAAAACTGGACGAGACTGCTGAATACAATGTTTTGACGCGATTAGAGCTAACGCATAAAAACATTGTATTTATTTACTTATTTTGATCACGGAATGTGTAGCAGTGACTAACAATATATAAATATTCCCAAAAAAGATTATTTTTCTAAAATTCAGTTTTTTACGTTTTTTTGTTTTTAAGCATAAAAATTGCTTAAATCATGTTCTACAAATTATTATTCACAAAACTGACACTTTTATCGAGTATTGCATTTTTTTTCATTGGGCCCATAGTGCGATTATTACTTTATCGTAAAAATGTAAGTCAACATTTATGCTTTAATGCAACCTTATACTTAAATAGTCTTATGTTAATTTTTGTTGTTTAGTTTAACTACGCCAAACTAGTTACTAGTCCCTAACTATTGGGTAATGTCATTAGAAATACTTTCACTCAACAGCGCTTGTTTATGTATATTTTCGTTGTTAAATTTGTAATACATTTACTTAGTTACCTAATTTCAGTAATTTCACTTTAAAATTTTGGATTGGAATCTCTATCTAAATCATTTATACTGTTTTCGGTTTTGTTAACATCTACTTGTGACTTGACTGTGTATGTATAAATTTAATCATGAAGATCAATAAAACCCCTGAATAATAATAACATGCACTGGATAATGCTGACCCTTTTAAAATTAAGAGAATTCAGGTTGTGAAGAATATATTAAAACTATAAAGATATTCCAATATTTCTTCATGCCCTGTAAGGTAATGTAAAGTCCAAACAAGTATTACTTACTGGGCCTTATTTTATTTCTAAATTGAAGGATACCGACTCGGCACAAACACAAAAATAAACTGTTGAAAGAAAGTCATATTACATTACCAGTCTGGCACTTTGAGTCTTTGAACGTTTCAGTGCTTTTTCTTAATTCTGTCTTACAATAGGATTAATTTCTAGGTATTAAAAATATTCGTTTGGGGTTCACCATTTGGGCGCGCTATTCAAAAAACCAACCTAAAAACCATTAAAATAAACCTGACGGCTGAATTTCAAACCTGACAAGTAACATAACTTTTTGAGCAGAAAGACCATAAAATTTATCACATTTTACAACTGTACCCTCATCTGTCAGAACTGTCTTAGTAAACGATAATGAGGGGAAAAGCCAAATTTGTATGCTAAAGCATGTGCATGCAATTAGCATGGAAGTCACCAAAGCATCAAGATTGAATCTTAAACGTTTATTTTAGAATGCCTCACGATCAAAAATGATCATTTTGCAAAATTACTGGTCGTTCAAATTTGACCATCACACGTTCAAAATTGACTCAAAATGCCAGACTGATTACAGCATTCTCACGTAGGAGTGAAAATCATATTATAGGCTGACTATGGTATTCACACTGTATAACACTGTCAGCTCAACATTCTATTGATTGAATTTCATAAAGTTTTCATAAGCTTACGATATAAAATTTTGCATCATCATGCTATCAAAATAAAATATCTGCATGCTATGTATGATATAACAGGCAGTTTGCGCAGTTCACGTGAAACACAAAACGCTATACGTAAAGCTTGAGTTTCATAAGAAATTACGGAACGCAATATTTTACGGTAGCGTTTATAGCGTAGTCAAAATTTCAGAATATCCTGTTCGGGGATTTAATGAGAGCCCTGCCGGTCCAGTGAGTAGCGAAGCGCAGTAAAGATACTGGACATGCCTATCTTTTAAGTTCTGGGGTTCAATCCTCACTGGTGGTTGATGACTTTTATGTGAAAGTTGATCTTATACGATATGTGTGGGGAACCAACGTCCCAGATACATATCGCACGCCAACTTACACCTTAATTTTAGTGAGTTCTAAATATTTAAAATTATTTTCAAAAAATGTTTAAACAATCTAAGATTTCTACTCTCAATAGTCAGATTTTAGCAACTGGAAAGTCGTAACATCACGGCGGAAATAGTTAACTAAATCAAATAGTTAATGTAGATACATATCACTGTTCAATTAGTTTGCTAAAAACGAGAAGAAAAACGAACTTGTAATTTGTTTTTGATAATTACTAAATATAACGCGTAATTATTTTGCGTTACATTATTAGAGCGCGCAAAATTTGCAACGTTATTTTGTCCGCAATTTTTCAAAAACAGATGCTCAGAAGTAATTTACGTCGAGTTGCGCAAACTGCCGAATGTATCTAACTACTCGTCCTTATAAGTACACAAGAGTCTAAGAGTCTAATATATAGCTTTTGATAGAACCAAAGATCTCAATAATTTGAAAAATACAAAAATCCGGCGCGAAGACCGTGCGCCCGAAGTAGATGCTGAGCTTCAGTAAACATTCGCTTTATCAAAGGAGCAAGATAATTTCAGTAACGCTCAATGATGACCTATGAAATATATGTATTTTATTAAAACGGTCAAAGTTACTCCTAAATTTGTATGTTTCAACATTTTTTGCATAAACTTCTTGATTTGAATAAAATCAGTTTAGTTGTGAAACCTGTAGCGCTCTTACTATGGATGGACGGACAGACAGACAAACCCATCACACTATGTGCCTTAAGTCTGGACAAGGGTGGCATAAATAGGTGATAATATTTTTTGACATCGTTTATGGGAACTTCTCTGGTACTAGCGCACAAACCAAGGACTAAGGAGGCAGGACGGGTGCAAAACGTCGTAAAAATGTTCGTTATGTTCTTATGTGGTTACAAAAAGTTGTGAAAATTCTGTGAGATAAGTGCTGCTAATTATTAAAAATTCGTAACAATTCGCGACTTCAAACTTCCCCTCAAAGAAAGTCACGAAAGCATCCTAATAATAATGTGATAATAGGGTTAGAGGATTCTTAAAAATATTTTACATGACATCAGTTATGCCAAAATCTTAAGCCTAATCCGTTAACCTAATCCTAATGTGATAGCAGGGTGGGAGTGCCCTTAAAAATTATTTTGTGTGACATTATTTATGGAAAACCCCTAAGCCGTCCTCCAGGACTTCTTACCAGAGCTGGGGATCGAACTCTGGGTCTGAGGCTATGAATCGTCAAACTCCAGACTGCAGTCCTTAGCCTCTCAACTAACATAGCAGTGTGGGGGACATATTTAAGTTCTGAAGCAAGTATGCACCTGCCTTTATATAGTGTTATTTGGGTTTACCGTTAATTTTGGTAGTAAGACTTCGACGATTTTTGACCTGGGTCCACTTAACTGTTAATTGTGGAAAAATGATTAGTCCAAAAAAAATTTAAGTTAGGAATGGGGGTACAGTACTTCAAAATATGATATTTGAAGGACGTCGCTTATAGACCACCCCTAATATTCTATAACCCATTTACTTATGTGCACGACATAACGCTTAATTATTTTGAAAAACAATTTAATGTTAGAAAATGGGGGCACTTTAAAATATGATATTTGAAGGATGTCTTTTATGGGTGATCCCTAACAATCTATAACCCATATGCGTACGTGGATGACATAACGCTAAATTATGTTGAAAAAAAGTTTAGAGTTGCAAATGGGGGTACTTAAAAATATGATCCTTGGAAGACGTCGTTTATGGACGACCCCTCACTGTATATAATCCATATACGTGTATGTCATAAAGCTACAACACATTTAACCCATATATGTACGTATGTCCGCGACATGTAGTATTCAATAGAAATCCGTAAAATGGTGAGGAAGGGGATGCTGGTGCTCAAAGCCTCGAGCCCAGACCTCAGTATGGAAAAGTTCCAATTTCACACGGCAACACTGCGGTCCCAAACCCACGACCACTATACCAGGCTGCCCTGTGAATTTACATACGTAAGAAGTACCTTTAATTGTAATGGAAATTCTTAAAAAGTTTCCATGTGTATTTTTATGGCGAAACTTGACAAGCTCTCAGCTCCGTATGCACCTCCAACCCCTTTTTTTAACCAACATTTTGATTCTTGGTACATTCAACTGCTAACTGCGGCCAAACTGTAATTGCGATCATTACACAAAACAATAGGGTACCTCTTGCTCGCATTTGTGAGAGTTCAAAACTAGTTTAAAAGAAATCACTTAAAAACTCTGGCCTGTAGAGCAGGACCAACGAACAGACGGACGGACAGACGGACGGATATGGCCATTTCAATAGATGCTCAGCATCTAAAAAAAAAGGCTAAAGCTCTTGTTTAATAGCAGCTGCAGCCCTAACAGCAAAATTGAGCAGTTTGAATTTGCCGCCAAATTGTAGTTGCCAATTTACAGGTTCTAAATTGAGAAAAGGAAGCAGTAACAGGGATAGCTGTGCCGATTTATGTACAGGTCAAAAAACGCAAAAGTGAGTGTGATAAGATATGAAACAATATGATGGAAGGACTCACCAAATTTTGTAGATGATTTGAAGTCACTTAATTATATTTATTGTTGAATTAAGAACACAACGTTTCGAATATTTTCTTCTTCAGGTGTTTCAAAATGAGTGACAGAATATTTACACTTAGCGCGTTTAGTTATTTCAACGGAGATTGGTGAGTCGGAGAAGGATTTAATTGGTAGGTATGGGAAAGGTAGATGTGTGCTGGTCGTGACGTCACGACCATGGCTCAGATAAACCGGGTTTCGCCGGGCCCGTCAATCCACAGATTGTCTGGGTTTTGTGTAAGGGAGGTTAGAGAAATGAGAATGCGTGATTTAAGCCTGGAGGCTTATGTGACCTAAATTTAAATATCAGTTTGTTTTCGAGAGTGTCTCGGGATTCGGCTTGTTGTGAGGCGTAAGATAAGGGTGATACTTTGACATGTGAAATGTTATGATTTTTAGAGTTAAAATGTATGGCTACTGGAACATCTAGTGAATGTCGGATAGAGTGGAGGTGCTCACGAAAACGGTCACCCAGAAGGCGGGTGGTTTGACCAATATAAATTGTATTGGGGCATAATGTACATTTTATTGCGTAAATAACGCATTCAGATGTACAACAAAAACGATTTTTTATAGTAAAGGATGCACAAAAGTTACTTACAGTAGGGGTTTGAAGTGTGTGGGAACAGGTCACGCATTATTTTCGAAGGCACGGGAAAGTACCTGGATTAGGATCCGGACCGGGTTTAGATAAAATGGAAGAACGGACAAGAATGTCTCTTAAGTTTGAAGCTTTACGGAAGGATTGAGTTGGTAGGGACGAAAGTATTTCTAGGGCTGATGGGGATTGTGATACTATAGATTTGAAAAGGGAGATGGTTTTATTGGCTATAACAGAGGTAATGGGTGAGTAGTTTAGGACTAAAGGTAGGCAATCCCTTGACTGGGTTCCGGATGATCGTTGGATCAGCTCCTGACGGTCGCATCGGGAGGCTCTGTCTATAGCGGACAATATTATATTGTCGGGATAACCGCATTTAGCGAAAAAATTGTGCATAATTTTGGTTTGGGTAAGAAAATCGCTATCTTCGCTGCATAGGCGGCGAAAGCGAAGAAATTGTGAAAAAGGGATTGAACGTAAAATATGGGCAGGATGGTACGAGTTAAATGGCAAGTAGTTGTGTGAGTCGGTTGGTTTATAATATACGGAGGTAGTGAGTTTGTTATGGCTCGAGTGGGGACAAATTAGAATGTCTAGAGATGGGGTGGGTTCGCTGGATACATTAAAAGTGAAAGTTAAAGCGGGGTGAATATTATTAAGTGATTCTATAAAAAAGTTAATATCTGGTTGGCTGCAGGAAAAAAAGCATTAAAATATCGTCAATATATCTTTTATAAAGGTCAGAAGTAGGACCACTGTAGGATTCAAAAAATTGGAATTCAAGGAAGGCAAGGAAGAGGCAGGCATAGGTAGGTCCCATTTTTGTTCCCATGGCGACTCCGCTTGTTTGTTGGTAGAAATTACCATTAAATTCAAAGGCATTTAAATTGAGAACTAGTTCAGCCAAACGCACAATTACAGAGGTGGGAGGGTCTTGGGTCGGTCGTAGGTCAAGGAAGTGTTTCAGAGCCCTCAGACCGTCATCGTTAGGAACGCCGGTATAAAGGTCTTTAACAACTGCCGTGACCACAAACCGGTGGTCGTGACGTCACGACCAGCACACATCTACCTTTCCCATACCTACCAATCAAATCCTTCTCCGACTCACCAATCTCCGTTGAATTAACTAAACGCGCAAAGTGTAAATATTCTGTCACTCATTTTGAAACACCTGAAGAAGAAAATATTCGAAACGTTGTGTTCTTAATTCAACAATAAATATAATTAAGTGACTTCAAATCATCTACAAAATTTGGTGAGTCCTTCCATCATATTGTTTCCGATTTATGTACAGGCATTTTTTTATATTATTCTCAAGAAGCTGTGTTTAATACTGTGTTAAATCAAGATTTCGACCTATAACTCAAGAAAACTTACACAAAAAAAGTTTACCTTTCGAATCGAAATAATTAGACGAATCTAATTAAATCAGTAGGATTCAGTAGGACATTTAGGAGTAAAAGTGTCACTAGCCCGATCGTTAGTTTGTAAATGGTTTTAACTTTGGCGACTGCCAAAGTTTTGGCGGGAAATTCAAAAATTTGAATTTAAATTTTTGTTTTAAATTATACAGAAATTAATTATAAAATAAAATTGTACGCAGCCTTTTGGTTTGTGCTTCTCACACTTGCTTGCACATTCCTTCCTTATTACTAAAAGTAATACCTTCAAACTATCCAATATTAGCTTAGCCGTGAAATATCGAATATAAGCTTTCCTGAAAATTCAAACTTTTTGAATCGGCTGCCTTGCGAAACCAAAAACAAGGGGCGAATCCCATTGTTTTGAACGAGATAGTTCAGTTTTGAGCAATTGAACTGTTGCCAACTTATTTTTACTGTATTGCTACGATAATTTTTAAAAAATTTAATTGATTTTGTTTTGTAATAATTATATTGTCTAAGTCCCCGTCATCCTCCCGTAAGTCATCCCCTCCTGGCTGCGGATGCCGGTGAAGTGGAACAACTAACCTCCCGGCTTAATTGTCCAATTAAGTAGGAAAAGCCAATCAAACTCAAAATAAAAACATACAAGGTGATAGTGTTCAGTAGTGTGCTTCTAGTGAGATATTCACCCAATCACCAACATCAACATTTAAAAAGTTACAACACAATTATGAAGCATGTGGTTTTAAATAAAAAATTTACACGCAAGATACATACCATTACTAGTCGAGCACACTTGGAGCCGTGCCATCCGCCACGCTACAACTAGAGCTAGTAACATTGTATTGACAACTTTGACTGACTGTATTGTTAACTTTACTTCAGTTATGTAATTACAACTGCCACTTAAAAGTTCTCTATGTGCAAATAAAAACTTACCCATACTACCTGCAAATCACATAGTCATCAATTCACCTAATGATATTTAATCCCAAACCATTTTGGACATATTATGGACTAGTATTTTGTAAGAAACATTGGCGGAAAAACAGAGCAGGTGCACACAAGAAAAACCGTGAAAAAATTCCTGCGGCTTCACCGAAACCTACTATAACATCGATTCAAGGCAAATGTGAAATTAAATACCAATTTCCACTAATATTCTACATTAATGCTACTTCCATAACGCAACAAAAACAAGATCAACTCCAAATACTAAGTGATGAATATGACATACTTGCCATCACAGAGACATGGAGCAATGAATCTAAAGACATTAGTGTTGAAAACTTCACTTTATTTGAAACAGCAAGAAAAGCTAAAATTGGAGGCGGGACTGCGATATTTGTGAGAAACAACATAAATGTTATCCGATTTAACAATTTTCTACATCATAATTCTTCAGATTTTGAAATAACATGCATAATAATTCGTCCTAACTACTTACCGAAAAATGTGTCGGTTATAGTTATTGTTAATATATACATACCACCGGCTAGAACAGTAGTAATCCAGTCACGTCTACTAGAATCTCTATTAGATATCCATGAGAAAACCAAATGTAAGTACGTAAGCCCAGGATTTATATTTTTGGGTGACTTTAATAGATGGGTAAAACAACAGTGCTTCACTGGAATTACTAGTTTAAAACAAATGGTCAAATTTAAAACTTACAATTCTCAAAATTGCAATAATAGTGAGCCCCTTGACTTAATATTTACAAACCTGAACAGCTGCTATAATAAGCCAATTGAATTACCTCCGCTATCAAATTGTACTAATGGGCATATCGGAATCAGATATTGCCCTAAAACAATTTACAATCTCAACCCCGGCTTGGCAGTCCAGTAAGATGGGCACTGGATTGCGAAGTCGGGGGAGTCGGCCCCAAACTTGGATTGCATGCGAGTTGAGTTGGGTCTGGTTGAAGTGAGGAAGATTCAGTTTGGGGTAGGGAGATGGTATAAGTGGACTGGTGGTATGTATGTTTATCCGTGGCCTTGTGCAAGAGACGGAGACATATATGCCTTAATACGGATATTCTGTAGCCACGCCACGTACACTTTGTATATACCTATACCCACACTAACTGTTTACTACTTGCTCTTCCAGCTCACCGCTCTCGTCTGCTCTCTCTAATAGTTCAGGGGTCGGCCGGTGCACTGTGACGCTGAATTCGCTCTAGAGGAGGATTGAGACCCCTCAGCTATTGCGATGTGGTTCCAGGGTGATCCGCGGCTCTGCCGGAATAGAATGTCGTTGCAGAGATGCAGTTTAATCTATCCTCTTAACCCGGTCCGCAGTAACAAAGGCGACTAGCAATTAAAATAGTAACTAAGAAAATGATGAGAACCCCAATGTGATTTAGTTTCATAACTCTTTCGCGGGAGCTTCAAATCAAATAGTAATTGAAAAGAGTGGGACGATGGATGTAATGTCTTCAAGTCCCTATACTCTCTCATACATACATACATACATACTATTTACAATCTCAACCGCACCCCAGTTTCAACCGAAAAAACATTTCGTGAGTTTAACAATGAAAATAAAAAAACGATTTGTAAATATCATTAGCAATACCGTCTGGCAAGAATTCTACTTATGTGAAGATATCAATCGTATGACTGACTTATTAAATGGATACCTAAAGTATGCATTTGATGCAGCGTTCCCCACCAAAGTAAGACATCACACCTCAACTGATAGATCATGGGTCACCCCTCAAGTCAAATAATTAGCCAAAGAAAAGAAACTGAACCTAAAAAATGCAAGTGTAATATCTAAATTAAACAGAAGCATCAAAATTGCAAAACTGAAGTTCAATTTACACCTTCAGAAACAACTCGAAAAGAATAAGAACAACATTTATAAAATAATTTCAAAGTTGTGTCACACTAGTGAGCAAAATTCGGCTGTGATTAAATTATGTCTTGTAAACAACAATAATGATATTGCCAAAACCATAAATGAAATAAATAGTCACTTCTCCGAAATTAATAGAAAGTACCTACCAATAAATCAAACTGTGGTTAGTTCTAGTTCAAGTCCAGACATAATCAATGTTAATGAAATAAGTGTACTATATAATTTAGAAAATATTAAGTTAAGTAAAACAAATATACCTAATAAAATTTCAGCTAATGTAATCAAGGAACTAGGATTTATTGTAACGACTCCATTGACCTACTTATTCAATCTTTCTTTTAAACAATGTATAGTACCTACTCTGTGGAAAACTGGTTTTATAACGCCTATCCCCAAGGATATCTGTAACGTAAGTATAGACACGTTAAGGCCGTTGACGCAAATAGATATTTTTGGTAAAATACTTAAAGGTTACATGTTTAATAGACTATATAAGCAAATAATTAATAAGATTAGCCCCAGCCAGTTTGGGTCCTACAAGGGATCCTCTACATCTCATTATCTTATCAGTTTACTTGATTTTATACATAAATCACTCGATGACCAAAATTCCTATGTTATTGTAGTTTTTTTGGATCTCTCAAAGGAATTTGATCTCGTAGATCATAACATACATAAATGAACTGATAAAAATGGATGTTAATAATAATGATGTTCAGTGGTTAGCCAATTTCCTTTCCAATAGATATCTATGTGTAAAAGAAAAAAATGAAATATCTGAATTCAGCCAGATATTCAATGGTACTCCCCAAGGTACCAAACTTGCCCCGCTTCTGTTCATAATAATAGAATATTAACTAATTTTAATGAAAAGCACCAATTGGATTCTCAGAAAAATAATATTTTAAATGGGTTTGTGGATGACCTGACTTTGGCAGAAAAAGTCAAATTCAACTCTCAGCCAAAAATGCAGCAGTACTTAGATGATATTGATAATTGGACGAGTGAGTTAAAAATGAAATTAAACCCCATTAAATGCAATGTTATGGTTATAAACAAGTCTAGGAAATTTATAATTGAAAACCCTAACCTTAACCTAAATAAAACGGAGTTACCTGTAGTGTCTAGTACAAAATTACTTGGAGTACAAATTAATAATAAATTGAGTTGGGATTGCCATGTTAGTCATATAACTAAGAATGCAAGTAAAAAAATATTTACATTAATGAAACTGAAACATTGTGGATTCACTACAAATCAGCTGCTGTTAGCGTATAAAACTTATATTAGAAGTAATTTGGAATATGCCTCTCCTGTGTTCAGTCAGGGGCTATCATCAGGATTATTGTCAAAAATAACTAGGGTAGAGAAAAAATGTCTAGGTTCAATTGCCCAAAAGTACGTTAGTAATTCTAATTACTCATCTGTTGCACAGTCTTTAGGAATAAAAACAATTGAAAATAGATATTGCAAACTTTTAATAAACTTTGGAAAAAAACTATGTAAATCTGATAGATACTCGGAATGGTTAAATCCTTTGAAAAGATGTAATTGTAGGCCTGCTAGAAATAACCTTAAATATAGATTAATCAAGTGTAATACTGAAAGATATCGGAAATCTACAATACCAGCCCTAATAAGATTACTACAGTGAAAACTGCCAATTTGGAAATCTGTAAACTACAGCGCTGCTTGTTCTGACGCGTAGGCTTCTTCATCTTTCTGAATGTTAAATTAACAATAATATTCGCTAGGCTAAGTATTGTAATAGTTACTTTCCAAAATGTGTATTCCTATCTTTAAAACGCACTATCTTCGATAGTGACAATACAGCTATTGTGTCATTTTTGTGTATGTGCGTATCAATTTGAAACATGAAATAAAAACCTATAATAATAATAATAATAATAAGTCAAAGACATAAATACGTTTATTGACTATTTCATTTAAAAGCAGATGCATTCCGCCGGCAGGAGAAAACCAGCTTTGTATACTTACAAAAATTCTGTAGAAGACTCCTGTCATTTTGTGTGTCAACTAAGATATTACTACTTAAATATTTTTTGTAGAATTATTAGTCTTTCTTTCAGAATTGTTTGAAAAGGTAGACAGAGAATATTATGATATACGGAATTTAATATGTAGTGGCCTTATTGAATTCATCTCCTAAATAAAAAATAGGAAAAAGAAAAATACATAACAACGCGAGAAAAAAGCAGGAACTTACTCCGGAAATTCGCCTTCAACTCGGCAGACGTATTCTTTGGCGACCTGGCGATTCCGAATTTGTTGCTCCATTTCACGAGCTTTCTTCGGACTCCGGCCAAATAGCAGAAGGCCTGATGTGAGTCGATCCAGTCGGTGAATGGTTCGTAAGTTCTTCAACTGATGCTCTTTGGCGAGAATAAAGACAACCGTATTATGACGGTATCGCCCGCAAGGGTGAACCTGTTTTCCCAACCATCATCCGATTCAATTCACAAGGCAAAAGGATACACATAGTAATTGTATACGTTCCATCATCACATTGTCATCATCATCAGGAACGTTATAGTATCCAGAGACAGACAAGTAGATATTATTTCAAGTCGTTTTCATTTCGTTGTAGGACAGGAAACATGTCCATGGTAGGAGGAGCAGAAGCAGCATCACCCGGGCAGGATAAGCAAGAGAATAGAATTGAAAAGAAAAAAAAATTTCCATTATTAATGTAATAATCATCCATCATCATCAGATGAAGATGAAACTCTGAACACACTCTCCTTTAAAGTCAAAAGAAAATACAGTGGACATCAGTCACACCTCAAACAACCTATATAGGCACATTACGACACAATATAACAAATATATACACATACAAAACATCTACAGGTTAAAAAAAAACACAAATTCAAAAATCGCAACACAGTTATACGAAAAACACTCCCAGCCATTATACAATATGATGCAAGCTCAAAACTACATATACTTCCAAGTAAAGATCCTTCTACCAACATGCTAGAAAGTTCGCTAAACAGGATTTTATGATATGCAGTACAATTTTTAAAAAATTTGTAGATAGCTCCACTTTAACGTCCTAGTTGGAAGGGTTGTAGAACATAATATTCCCCCCTGGACATTATCCCCCGGACCTATTCCCCCCGGGCATTTTCCACTTAAGCAGTAACCCCAGAAAAAACTCTTATTTAAGATACTGAAATGCTCCTTATATGTATAAAGTTGAAATATGAAATGTTGGTTAATAATGTAATGTCAAAAATACTAATCGAAATTATACTTAATAGAACCCTGAATTGCGTAGTAATATATGGAAAAAAAATTTTAACAGAAAATTAAAGTAAAAGAGATAACTAGTTTTAATCATAATAAAAATTTTAAACATATTAGGTAGTAGTAAACTTACTCCAGAAACATGCGTTATACTGTTTTTCCAATATGACTACAAACAATGTGGATTAGTTATGTATATAAAATCCTATCTAGATGGGTAAGGAAACGAAAGTAAAACTGTTTACCCCTTAAATCAGTGAAGTACATAGTACCTAAACTTAATACACTTTTTACTAAAAAATAACTTGATATTGAAAAACTCAACCCTATAAATCATTAAATAAAGGTACCCATCAATATTGCACGATAAATAAAAAAACTTCCTGTTCGGATATTCTTGAATAATTTAAAAATAGACTAATTAAAGAACGAATCAAAAATTAATAAACACTGCACTACTGTGCAATATAAACTTCTAAAAATTAAACCTGATGGTGTGACCCACACTACAAAGGAGTGTCTCGACACTCATAGAATTTTTCTATATTTCATGCAGATATTTTTCAACCTTATTTGAAGCTTAGGAACTGTACGTCCGTTAGAACACCGTATTATTTTATCAGAACCCGTGCCTTCACACGACCGCGTAATAATATATTACATCAGTATCTTAAATAAGGGTTTGGCGGGAAAATGTCCGGGGTTACTCCTTGGGGGGAAAATGTTCAGGGAGAAAATGTGGGGGGGGGGGAGATCCAGGAGAAATATGTCCGTACACCAGATGGACAAACGAGGTGGTACAAAACGCAGACATACTACTTTTCCGTATGTATAAAGCATAGGGACGGATATCTAGGTTACAACAAAGTAAGAAGTGACGGAGTGAGACGGAGTCAAAGCACTATCATCATTTTCACCAACGGAAGCGGCTGATTGTCACCATGTCACACTTCCTCCATGTTTCCAGAACAACTATATAATACAAATAAAATGTACCCTGTGCACCCACATATATACGTGCTCCAATCCAAATCCCAGTGCACTAGCCGCCACCAAACGAGCCTATAAACTACCCGAGCAAAAATGATCCTATCAATCCACACCGACAGTGGTTACGGAAGGTCAATATTCCTGGGGAGGGGGGGACAAGCCTATGTTAACAATACTTAAATACTAAAGTTTTTACCCATTTATTTACATTAGGAATTAAAATTTGCAAGAGGGGACAATGGGACCTTGTCCCCCGTGCCTCCGCGGCCACTGCATACCGACCACCAAAATGAAAGTGAGAACGAGCCAAACGAACAAACTCCGACGATCAGTTTGAAGTGAGCCATAAATACTTTCGCTACTAGGTTCTCATCCCAAACGTCTAGGAGCAGAGAGGGTCGGGAAGAAAAGCGAGAGCTTTTAACAGCGAGAGCTGTTAATCTCAGTGATAGCATTCTTAATGTAAATAGTTCTAAAGCACAAAACACGAGTTTGAAAAAAACATTTTTGTATACTGCTACTGGTCTCTGGAATTCACTTCGCGAACCATCATAAATGGTAGGGATCGTGAAAAATTTAAATTTGTTGTAAAGCAAACACTTACAAAAACACGTATATAATAACCATCACAGTGTATTAAATATATACATTTTTAGAATTTTAATTTTTAACACATTTGTATGTATTATTATTATTTGTTTTATGTGGTAATAAATAAATTAATTTTTATCTCTTGAAAGTAGCCTAAATTATGTCTGCTCTTGAAAACCAGCATGTAATTGTTAAATGTGTATGACAATAAAGCGAAATTACAAATTACAATTACAATTTACATCTATAGATCTCCAGACATACGTATATACGTGCATTCGGGACCGCTAACACAAGAGACCATACATGGGAATCATAATATGAGCGCTCTACTCTTCCTTACCATAATAACCCAGGCTGGCGAAAAACGCAGTGTATATAATATAGTATTGTAAATCTTTGAAAAAGATTTACAAAATCTTGTGGGTACCCCGATGCTATATCCTAACCAAAAATTGAAAATTATAAATCAATATCTTTGGCCTTCACTTATCTATCCCTTGCAAACTGCTCCACTGCATAAATTGTCTTCAAAATTCTTGCTCAACTTAGATAAGTTAGTTAAAAGCTCAGTTAAAGAGATTATAGGGCTTCCTGCAGACACACCTGATGCCATGCTATACACAACAAAAAGCCATAGGGGTCTCCAAATTGTTCGTGCTACATGGGAGGCGTTTATTCAGCAATATAATATCTGTGTGTCACTACTTGGTTCTAAGGATAAGTACGTTCCTTTTGTTCGTAAAGTGGAAGAAGAGATGCATCAGTGCATAAATGCATTAAAGTTGGATGTTACGGAAATCGAGTCTCTGGTTGCAGCTCGTCCCAAAACTAAACCTGGCCAGATTATTCGCAAAAAGTTACGGGATCAAGAATATGTTAAATGGTGTGATTTGCCTCAAAAAGGAATGGGAGTCAAACTTTATCAAGAGTATACAACTGGAAATCGTATAATATTGGACAAAGTTGGGCTCACGACTTCTGAATGGGTGTCTATTTTAAAAATGTCATGTAATGTGTATCCAGTTAAGTCGATTCCTGGTCGCTGCCTAGGTGAACCTTGTTGCCGTCATTGTAACAAGAGAGAAACCCTTAGTCATGTCCTTGGTAGCTGTCAGAAAGGTGATTTACTTCGAAACACAAGACATCACGAAATTCGATCAATCGTTGCAAGTTATTTGCGTAAAGCTTTTTCTGGATCGCAGCGTTTTTGGACTGTTCATGAAGAAGTGACGTGTACAGACACAAGTCAACGTGTTGACATTTTATGTTATGATACTCCATCCCGAATTGGATACATCATTGACCCCACAGTACGGTTTGAAAAAAATTAAGACCAAGCAAAAGAAGTGGATTTGGAGAAGCAAGCAATATATAACCAATGTATTCCATATTTTATGAAACAGTATGGATTGGAGAAAATGGAAGTTATTGGGCTTTTTGTTGGTGCAAGGGGAACAATTACGGAGTTCTTTGAGCAGTTTAGAAAGAGTTTTCTATTGCCCTATTCCATGGTTAAAGAAGTAATTGTAGCGGCTGTTCGTGGTTCTAACAGGATTGCACATAATCATTTATATTCTCCAACTTGAATGTCTCTAATTCATTAGCGATTAAAATAAATATACTAAATAAAACCCTGTAATATCATTTTAAAAATTGTATTATGTTTTTACTGTGTCGTGTTGGCAAGTACGATTGTGTATCAGTGTAAATAAAGTTTTACTTTCTCTCTCTCTCCAGCTTAATTATTTTTATCCTTCGTCAGTATGACTTCATCGTTACTTTGTAAATCGTTTTTGTGAAACAATGTATATTTGTTACTGTGTCTTTCAGGCAAGTACAATTGTGTACCAGTGTAAATAAAAGCTTTTACTTTCTCTCTAAACAGAGCTCGAAATTTGTGAGCAACGGAGAAGGTTGTGTTCTTCTCGAGCTCTCGTACTTTTTCGTTGCTAACATTGAACCAGTATATACGTCAAGTATGTCGGACTCGGTTTGGAATTTTTCTGGGTTTGGGATTGAGTGAGTGATACGACGGTTACACGCGGTCGGGTGCTAGTATTTGCTTATCGGGATCTCCTCTCGGGCCTCGCTTCTCTCAGAGGTAGTGATAGTGGAAGAGGGGAACAGAGGCGAAGGACATTAGTTGTACTCTCTTTGTATTTGTAGGAAGGTATTTGTATACCTTCCTTGTGGAGTTGTGAGAGACTGGGTGTGGGAGAACGGGCAGATAGGGAAATTCAGTTATCGGAACTCCAGGGTCGATGGCTGTGACTGCTTGTTGCATACTTCTCTCTCACGTTAGAGGAATTAACCAGATGCATCTGGTGAATCTATTTGCGTTATCTGCTCTGTCGATCTGTTTAGAAAGGAGCATTCGTTGCAAACTTAAAACAGCCTAACGTGGGAGAAGTGCATTCATCGCATTAGAGGATCCTGGTACAGGACTCTTTTGCTTTTCTTATTTCCTAGCTGAACTAGCTGATTTCAAGGAATATCATAGTAATAAGGTAGATTAGCTTTAAGTCGATAGGATAATCCGAAGGCTAGCCACGCGAATGTGCTTGCACAGTCCACTTCTTGGGTATGCCCTAGGAAAACATTTTCCTTAAATTAAATTTCTTGTTGGGATGGAAATGGGAGTGTGCTCGAAACCCAAAAGATACATACATCCAGGGTGTTCAATATACCACTTTTTTAATAGAAAATACCATGACAGTGATTGAAACCTATTTCTTAAACAAAAAACAAGGGCTAAAGCCCTTGTTTTTTGGTAGCCTTAACAGTAATATGGGGTATTACTCTTTAATGCTAAAATCGGTATTACTAAATTGCTATTTGAAAGTTAATTATAATTAAAGAAATTAAATGTAATAAATTGCAATTTTAAATGAATTTTTTGTTTTTAAGAGCTTCAAAATCATATATTGCATGTCAAATGTCATTGAGGAATGCAAAAATGAGATAAATAATGTAGACATGTAGAAATATGGGAATATTGAAAATTTGAATTTCCCGCCAAACCTAAAATGTCAAATTTCAACCGGTTACTCTCTTCAAATATAAAGAAGTGATATATCAAAATGACGAGAATGAGGAGAAGAACAGTATGTATTGCGATTGGCGCGCGAATTATGAAAGCTTTAATTTAAAATTGGACATTTAAAGTTAATTATGATCAAAAGAAATGGTAAATCAAATAATTTTCGATTTTCAAAGAATTCTATATTTTTTATTTAAAAAGAGCTTCAAAATGACATAAGGCATGTCTAATTCAGTTGAGAATTGCCAAAGGTTGCTAAATTATGTAAAAAGGTAGGAATAAGATTAAACGCAACCGAACGTAGAAAGTTGTCTCTCTAATGCCAATGATCCAGTTGGTAAAGAGCAACAGTACATTTTATTTAATAACTTTGCCATATTGGCCGTCTAGAATAGCATGGATTGTAAGCTTTGATTTGGTGGCTACTTTTGAACCTATATATGCCAAGAAGAAATTCAAGTTATTTTCAACCGGTATGTGCCAAAGTGTAACATAAAGAGTATTTACCACCCCTGGTATTTACCATGGTATATACCACAGTGGTATTTACCACTTGAAAACCCTGATACATAATATGTACATAGAATAAACAACATATGTCACCAAGGCTCTTCAATATATCCATTGATCACGTGATGAGGGAGCTAACCGAACATGAAATAAGTGACTTATACGGATTCCGACTTCATAGCGATATCCCAAAGGTATCTGCAAGAGGGTTTGCAGATGACGTCGCACTTGTGTCAGAATCTCTGGACGGGGCGCGAGAACTAACCAAAATAGCAGTAAGAAATTTTGAACGAGCAGGTTATTCCATTAACTACTCAAAATGTAAAATTATTAACATTGTAAAAGGAAAACTTACAGAAACACCTCTAGTCTTTGATGGGATTCAGATTGAAGCTTTAAAAAAGGGTGAAACTATCCGATACCTTGGGGTGAATTTTGAAGATGAGATAAAGTTTGACCCCGCAACTACAATTAAGCAATTTACCAAAGATCTTCAAAATTTAATTGGCACATCGGTGTTATATCCTAATCAGAAACTTAAGATTATTAACCAGTACCTATGGCCCACACTAATCTACCCTCTACAAACGGCCCCACTCAGTAAACTTCCAAAAAAGTTTCTAAATGATTTTGATAAAATAATCCGAAATTCTATTAAGGAAATTATTGGACTCCCTGCCGACACACCGGATGCAATGCTTTATTCGCCAAAGAAGTTTCGAGGGCTCCAAGTTGTACGCGCATCTTGGGAAGCTTATTTGCAGCAGTACAGTATATGTCAATCTCTTTTTACGTCAAATGACGTGTTTATACAACACGCAAGACCCCTACAGGAAGAAATGGACTTATGTGTTGAAAAACTACTTCTTAACAAAATTGAGATAGAACTTGCCTTTCAAGCCCGATTGAAAGTAAAGCACTCCCATATTATGAGGAAACATCTACAAAACGAAGAATATTCGAAATGGTGCAATTTACCTCACAAAGGCAAAGGAGTCATTCTATATAAAGATGTGCCCGAATGTAACAAAATAATCATAAACAAGGACGGGTTAACAAATTCCGAATGGGTGACGGGAATTAAAATGTCATCAAATGTGTACCCTGTACGGACCCTTCCCGGTCGAAGCCAAGATGGTACTCTGTGTCGTCATTGCACAGAGCGTGAAACCCTTGCTCACATCTTAGGCAGTTGCCACCGAGGGGACCTTATCAGGAACGCAAGACATAACGAAATTCGTACAATCATAGCAGACCATCAACAACTCTAAGCGATGGGTACAAGTGGAAAATATTTGAAGAAGTTCACTGCCTGGGTGAAAATGATTCTACAAGGCGGGTTGACATTCTATTCTTCAACGAACAAACAAAAAAGGGATACATATTTGATCCGACCATAAGATTCGAAGTAAACGAAGAACAGTCTTTGGAAGTAGATCGGGAAAAAAAAGCAATCTACAATCCTTGCATACCGTATTTCAAAGAAAAATATTCCCTGGAAGAAATACAAGTCAGGGGACTACTAATTGGAGCAAGAGGCACTCTAACTTCTTTCTTCAACGAGTTTATTAAAGAATTCTCACTCTCAGGAGCAATACGAAAGAAAATAGTAGTAGCAGCACTTCGTGGCTCAACAAAAATAGTCCACCACCATTGTTATAATAATTTCAGCATAAATTAAAATCAAACCAATAATTCAACATTATAATACTTAAACCATAAATATAAATTTTATATTGAAAACTCTGTTTGTATTTTTACTGTGTCTTTGAGGCAATTACCGTAAAAGGTAACAGTGTAAATAAAGTTTACTCTCTCTCTCTCTATAGTAATAACATATTATATCCAGCTCCCAAATAATAACTGAGGCTGAGGGTAAACGTTGATGGAAGAGAAACTCATCTCCAATGTCTCTCTCCCCGTCAGATTCGTCGTCAACAACAACAACATGAACAACAATAAGAGAAGTGAAAGTGAAGGAAAAGAGCATTCAGTACTACACAGACGACAACACACTCTTTCAATTTTATTTCCATCCAATCTAACTCACTGACTTGTGTAAAATACACAAGCTTTGATTAAATCCAAAATCCAGAGAACCATGGAGAAATGGCAATGCCAAGTTCTAAATATTTTTTTTTCACGGCGATTAAAATGTTTTGTGCATACTAATATAGGTACATGCATATGAACTTTCCATTCCCAAATCTAAGTGGAAGTAGGTACAACCAAAGGTGAGAGAGAGGATCTCAAACCATATACATACACGATACCATTAGGATCCTAGCCAAAAAATAACTGAGTTTGCCATGGTACGGGAAAATGTAAGTAATATTTAATTATACTAAAACTACCAAAATACAAATGCAAATATATATGCAATATGAAAAAAGTTAATATGACTATATCTGAATATCAGGGACGGACCTAGAATTTTCTGGGGTGGGCAATACCAACCGCGACTGAAGAATCAAAACACCTCATCTCGAATTTAAGCTAGAGTTAAAATGAGCTATGTTGAAGCAATGCTGCATGAGATAGATGCAAAAAATGTTAGTTACGAGTTTCTGAAAAGTGCAAAATGTTCTATTTGAATGTTTTTGAAAAGCCCAAAAAGTTCTGTTCACTTGCTTTTTGAAAATTGCAAAATGATCTATCTACATGTTTTTGAAAAGTGCAAAATATTATAATTACATTCATTTAGGACCATAATATTTTAATTTTCGTTTGTGGACAGCGAAATTTGTTTCTAGCTAAAAATGGATTATCATTTTCATTATCCCCTAGCGATATAAGCCTATCTTGATTTAATGCTTCTATCTTATATGCTAAAAAATTAATTTTGGGGTAGGCATCTGCCCTCTTGCCCACCACCTGGATCCGCGCCTAATATATATATATATGAATAATTTTTTTTTATTGTTCTGTACGACAGGCCTTCTCCAGTACTACTAAGTGACCTCCTTGTCAGAAGAGCTAGAGTCGCCCAGAATGCCGAACAGTGTATCTGGAAGCGAGGGAGAGTTCAACACCTCTGCTCTGTTTCGGCCTTAGGCTCAGGGCGAGTAATTCCCATCAATTTACTCAATTTTACCGCCAGAAACACTCTTTCTCTGTTCACAACCAAGGGTTACTACAGAGAGCACAGGCACAAGGCCCGGCCCGTACTTTTTCACACAGAGCCAACCGGGTCTAGCCTGCCAGAGCTGGGGATCGAACTGGGGCTGAGCGAGGAAGTCTTCCGACTCCACACTGCAGTCCTTGCGGTCTGAGTCTGGAAGTCGTCAAACTCCAAACTGCAGACCCCGAGCCTCTCGACCAACCTGGCAGGGTTGGGGGTGATAATAATAATGGGTGACGTGAAATGAAAAAATTTATAATTATTTTAAGGGTCATAGTATTGACAATAGGAAAGCAAAGAAGACATAAATCCTTCACACAGCCTTCATTACTACGTAAAGCTCCAAATAAATCCCGGGTCTCCAATAGATCCCGGGCCTCTAATAGATCCCGGGTCAAAAGCCAAGTTTAACGTATATCCCTCCCCGGGATGTACTTGGGTCTTTAAGGGCAGATCCCGGGTCTCCATTAGATCCCGGGCCTCTAATCTATCCCGGGCCTAAGGCAAAGTTTCGCGTATATCCCCCCGGGATCTATTTGAAGCTTTACGGTACCTATATTTCCTATTTAAATAATTATGTCGTCTCCTACACATAACAGCAGGGCATGGAGATAATCCGTTCACATTATACAACATAGGGAAAGACATCTTTATTCAAGAAATACAATAACAATAAAATAAAAACAAATAAAAAATAAAATTAAACTTAACGAGTTAGTTTTTTTTCTTCGACACGGAAACCAAAAATTAAAAAAATCTGCAATTGACTCCATTTCTTTATTGCCCGGTTGTATCTCTCTCTATATTCTCCACTACCCTGAGGTTCTCTCATGTAGATGCGGTCTATGCGATGCGTAACAATAACAAGAGGACTCTGGATATATATCTATCTGTATAGTAACAGAGAAGACATAGGCGTGGTGCATAATGATATATAGGATCACCTTGGGTGATAATGATAGGATAGGCTTCCGGGCTAAAAACGCCAAACTTGATCATTCCATGGATTGATGGAGGGAGGAGATTACTCCTTACTCCGTACGTAGGTACACAAGTATACATTTCCTACTCCTCGTTGCTCTTTCTAATTAAATTAAATGACAGTAAACAGTTCTGAATCTATTTATGAGGAAATCAAATAAACTGTTTTGTGTCACCTCCATAAATTCCCTCTCAACCTTTTTACTTCTTCCAGCTCCATTAAACACAAGAAATCTAAATCCAACACAGAGCCATATTATTATCTTCATAAAAGTCAAAGAACAAAAAACTATGGCTGTATAATACTTCTGTATAGCATTTCAATTTTGAGTGCAGTCCATATAGTATACTGAACGATAATATAACTACACAAACCAGAAACTACTCCATACATAGGCGCAGTCTATTATACCGAAACTGCTAATACTCTCACCCTTCACCATGCTCAACAACTATAATTGTCAACAGCATCATATTCCTCTTCCGCTCCTGACTTTTGCCTTCATTTTATACGCTCCCACTCGAACTTTAGTTGTGTCCCACACTCCCTAGTACTGATCAGTGTAACGTCACAAAACCAAAACGACCGTAGCCCAGACAAACATCCATATATGCACAATACACACAACAACAAAAAAGGGAGGCTATATCATGCATAAGGCACGTAGTAAGGTATATTATCAATATTATTAATAGGTAGTAGGTAGTGGAAAAAACAGGTCTTTGCTATGTGGCCAGAAGAATTTTCCCCAGTCTCCTCACTTATAAGGGTACGGGAGCAATTGTCTGAGACCTAACGACTTTGCCCAGCTTTATTATCTACACACAACATATATAATTATACTCCTAATAGTGTCATTTTCCTGTTTTGCAGTTGTGTCAGACAGAGACCCAGGGAGGTACGAAGACACATTACCGCATTTCCTGTAATAGTACACGGGGTGTACTATTCAAATTCCGACCTCCCAGACCCGTGTACTATCACAGGCCCGTGTATTACTACAGACCCGTGTACTACCATATAATAGTGTGCTAAATAGACCCGTGTTCTATTCAAACTCATAGCTCTCAGACCCGTGTACTATTACAGACCCGTGTACTAATACAGACCCGCGTACTATTACAGGAAATACGGTATTTTATGCCCCTGCTAACATTTTTATAACTAGCCGCATCAACACACACACACACACACAAAGACAGAGCAGAAGCAGACGAAGGGAAGAAGGAAAGAAGACGAAGAAAAACAAGCAGGGGACAAAAATCTGACATGACATGACAGAATTGGAGTCGACATAAACCTTCTAATTCCTTTCCATGCCGTTCAATTTCGATTCAGATTCACGAAATATATACGTATGTGAGGCATGGCATACCTAAATCAATGTTGGTAAGCAGATAAATAATATCGTCCCAGTATCGGCATTGGGGTACTTTGGAGCTTTATAGCACTGCTTTATAGAAATGACGGTGTCGTAGTGATTCTATGCACCCTTGTACTTCTATAGCTTCACGCGTATTAATCATAATAATTATACACATAATAACAGGTACTGACAGTAGTCGTCCCCGCTCGATTCGGCCCCACCGTATTCGGTCCCGAAAGGTCGGGTCCCGACATTTTTCGGTCCCTGGTATTATTCGGTCCCGCTCAATTCGATTCGAGTATTATACTCGAATCGAATTGATTATTGTATTATTTATTGTATTATTTTAATGAGGTATGCTTACTGTGCCACAAGTAACAGTAGTTGTTTGTTTAGGTAACGATAACCCACGTCAATTTATTAAAGCTTAAAGGATGGTAATAAATAATAAATAATATTGCATTAAACGTAAAAGTATTAACAAATAGTCATTAAAATGCTTCATATAAAATAATGTCGAAGTTAACATTCCTGAGTTAGCAACTCGTGGATCTGTCGTCTTTTTGGTGGACCAGAGGAATCATTGGAGGAGTCGTGTGTTGATTTTGATTTTTTTGGTCTCCCACGGGGTTTTAGTTGTGCGTTAGTCGTAACTGGGCTACGAATCTTTCGTGGACGTCTTGGCCCTCGTTAAGGTGCCGTAGAGCTCAGTGCAACTGTCGAGACTGGTATTTCGGGCTGAAATCTTCTTTTCCTAGTAGTTGGAAGGTTTTCGGGTTCGGGTTCGGGTTCGGGTTCGGGTTCTGTCATCAAATTCAGCGTTGGTGGTGAAGAAAAAAATGATCGAGTTGTGCCGGTGATGTCAACTGTGGTGGCAGTGGTGACTGCGTTGAAGACAGGAGTTTTTGAGGAGACATTTGCAGTTTTATTCCGTAGTATGTATTCATTACAAAATATTTAAAAATTAGGGACCGAATTGAGCGGGACCGACTATGGGCAGGGACCGAAAATTATCGGGACCTGACCTTTCGGGACCGAATACGGTGGGGCCGAATCAAGCGGGGCCGACTACTAACCGAACCATAATAACAGAATAGAATATTACTCTTGGGATTTTGGAAATGGAAGATACGGTTTGTTTTGTTTGTTTGTTTGTTTTGTTTTTGTTTGTTTTCAATAAACGGACATTTTCCTCCCGGGCAATTTCCTCCCAACTCGTAACCCAGGACATTTTCCTCCCAGCATCAAAATCACTTCAGTAACACAAACAAGTGTATCCAACTACAAAATCTATGTATTCGTAGCCGCTCTCAATAATATGCAAAATTCGTTAGCTGAAGTGCGTTTAGTCGTATTAACCTAACAAATACTAATTCAAAACGTAAACTATGCAAAAGCAATCCACTAATATGCATTAATTTGCTTACATTAATTTACCATATTTCTGCCGAAGGTTTGAAGTTAAGTTAAGTAACGCTATACAGTTTTGTCAAACTATTATTTTATCAGCCCTCACCCAGCAGTTAGCAAGATAAATAGCATTTTTTCCGTGATAAGTTGAATCTGTGGTTAAAGGTATCATTGAAATGGCTCTAGAAATAATGAAAACTTCCAGAGGTGGAAAAAAGTTAGCGTTCGAGGGATGCTTGTATAATTATAAAGCAAAGATACAGCTTACATAGGAAGCATAATTAATACTTAACTTACATTCGTTGCTATTGATTAATAAATATTTAAGTAATCATTATTTTATACAACTGGGAGAAGAAATATTTTAGTTCTTCAGTTAGATACTATTTGTATATGCTTTCTTCGGAAACTCTTCAAATTCCTAAATTTTGTGGAAAAAAACAATTGATGAAATATCCGTCCTTTTAGTGGTGTGATTTTGATGCTGGGAGGAAAATGTCCTCGGTATTGTCCGGGAGGATAGTGTCCTGGGGGGAAAATGTCCGGGAGGAAAATTTCCTACAACCGGAAGATACTATGTAATATTCCTCTTCTATTGCGCCCCTTTCAAAAATATGTACCGGCTAGAGATAACATATGGAGAGTGAAGAGCAAGAGATAGCGATTACCGTATTTCCTGTTTTAGATAACGGGTCTAAAATTGTACACGAGCCTGTATTACTACACGGGTCTGAGATTGAGTTTGAGTTTGAGTGAACTTTATTCAAATGTCAGATTCATTCAATACATGTGTGAGTGATGTGTGAGTTTGAATACTACACGGGTCTGAGAGGTATGAGTTTGAATACTACACGGGTCTATGGTCTATTTAACACTGTTTTATATTGTAGTACAAGGGTCTGTAATAATACACGGACCTGTTTTAATACACGGGTCTGGGAGGTCGGAATTCGAATAGTACACCCCGTGGTTTAATACAGGAAATACGGTACATGCACTCTAGCCGTTGCAGTACAGTACACTCACCATAGTTTCTCGCGTGTATCGTTCCGCCATCAAATTCTGAGTTGGCAGATCCCATGAAGCACTACAGACTACCGAGGCTATTCATACAGACAGAGAGGGAGAAATTCTTCTAGGGAATACAAACAGACACAAGTGTTACTACCCCCATCGAAAGTGCCGAGAGTGGTGCCGGTTTCGTTCGAGAATAACTTCGGCTCAATTCCAATCACTATAACATTCCCCAGGCTCCATTCTATTACAACTCAAGTACCTAGTCATATGTGTGTATATAGTCATCGAAGAATCAAATCCAGTCATTGGCTAATAACTTTCGTATAGGAATTTTCTGAAATCAGCTTGAACCTCACGAGTTTTTCGTAAGGATGGGTGTAGACAAAAACGTATTGTCTGGATACAAAGTCGAGATACCTGCGCAAGGTGTCCAAACAGTTTCATATCCATGCAATCAAATGGAAACAGCAAGGTTTGGACACCTTGCCCAGCTATCTCGACTTTGTATCCAGACAATACAGATTTGTTTTGCTCAGGTAAAAATGTTAAAACAGCTATGCATATTGCATGCATATTTTCAAGTGGGTTCTTACTTTCAAATAATTTTTTTGGTGTATTTTTCAATTTTAAAAGCAGTTCAAACTTCCCTCAAAACAGTCCATACAGAGATTATTTTAGCAATAAAAAAATAAAGCAGATGTAGGTTCTTTTAATTTTTCAGCCAAGAAAGAATACAGTGGTGGCATGAGTTTTAGTATCGATCGGAATAATATTTATGTCTGCATACGCACTCTATATGTACTACAGACACAAATAGAAATTGAAACTGATACATCTACATTTCAGAAAATGAGCCAGATATCTTTCAAACACTTGTGAAGCCTTAAGAAGACAATGACACTGAAAAGTATCAATTGTGACAATATTCGTATGGAAGAGACGGATGTGCTTTTTTGCGCTCTCTCTTTCTCTTTCGGATGCACTTGTGATGTGCGTGGTGTAGTGAGTTATGAGGTATGTAACACATACATAATATAATCAATTGCACATATCCCGATCATCTCCAATCCCTATTACTATATAAAGTCTACTACTCAATGTGGTTATTATTATAAGCTTTTGAATTGATTAAATCTGACGCGTATTAATAATAATAATAATTTATTCATTGGGTCGATTTAACCGAAGTTCATACAACCAGACTCAACCAGTCACTGTGGGTGAGGAAATAGGAGGCTACCGCGTTAGATCGTCTCGGTCTTTGTACCCTTTCACCTATCCCCGTCCCCTCCTCCACAGTAAAGGAGTCTCATTCCCTAGGCCCCTACAGTAAGTAGTGGTCACTAAGGAGCACCAAAGGAGATTGGGTTTCAATCAACCATCCAGTGACGTTTACCGTACAACACCGAGCCGTAAACGATTAGCAGTGGCCGAGGATTGAAGCCGGGTCTGAGACTGTAAATTTCGTTACAGTCTGCAGTCCTAACCGCTCACCCAAGCGCGCCTGCTTATCTGACGCGTATTCCATGTATAGATATTTACAGCATATAAGAAGGCTAGAGATACATACATTCATGTCTGCAATACACATACGAATTTGCATAAGTACTAGGCAAGAGATATACATGCACTAGGTACTAAGAAAAAATCCAGGCATGAAGAATTGTACGACCCCAGCAGCAAGCAGCATCTCATAGCATCATCATGAACACGTCACATACTTAATTACAAACGTCATTTCAGCTCGTTGTTCAAAGAAATAAAAGTATCCGTATAATAGAAAAAATAGAAAGAAAGAAGTAAGTTAATGAGAATTTTTAACAAAGCATAATGAGTTTGAGTTTGAGTGTACTTTATTAATGTGTCACTTGCATACAATACAATTGTACTGATTTCCATTGCAGGACACCGGCAGTACTAAATTAAATATATAATATATAAGTAAGTAAAGTAAAATAAATCCACAATTCATTACACCATGAGAGACATACCAGATTGGAACAATACAAACAAATTAAAAATGTACATTAAGGCGGTTTATATACAGAGTAGTCGTTTTTCTTCCTTATGCTTATAATATAATCAGTTAATTTAGCCTTAAATTCAGATATTGAGCCTTCCATACATTTAACATCATTAGGCAAAACATTCCAATTTGAAACGGCTCTATAAATAAATGAATTCTTAAATGTACTTGAGTTTTTATTTGGTGGTATATCCAATAAACACAAATTACTGGAACGAGTAGCGCGCCCAGCCACTCTTACAGTAAACCATTTACTAAAGTTAGAAATATTCGAACCATACCTCAATATTTTAAAAACAAAGGAATAATAATTCCACAAGGGAAACCTTGTAACAATTAAAAGACTGAGCTGCAAATTCTTCAGATATCGCGCATAATTGGTACCCTTCAAGACCTAAAAGGACATTCCATGAATAGCATGGCGTACAATTTGTCCCCCTGAAAACCAAAAATAACTCCACAATACCGTGTATAATTTGTCCTCTTGAAAACCAAAAATAACTCCTCAGCAACACTGTGCATGATATGTCCTGTTGAAGCCCAAAAATAACCTCCAATGCCAACAACCCACAGCCCTAAATCTCGACAGCGGCTACTTTTATTTGCAATATTGCCTAAAAATTTGCTTTTACCATAAATTTTCAGTTAGCCGTACCTACAGTCTTAAATTTATAATCAACCTTTCATTCAGCGCAGCTATAAATTTAAGACTGTAGGTACGGCTAACTGAAAATTTATGGTGAAAGCAAATTTTTAGGCAATATTGCAAATAAAAGTAGCCGCTGTTGAGATTTAGAGCTGTGGGTTGTGGGCATTGGAGGTTATTTTTGGGTTTCAACAGGACATATTATGCACAGTGTTGTTAAGGAGTTATTTTTGGTTTTCAAGAGGACAAATTATACACTGTATTGTGGAGCTATTTTTGGTTTTCAGGGGGACAAATTGTACGCCATGCTGTTCATGGAATGTCCTTTTAGGTCTTGAAGGGTACCAATTATGCGCGATATCTGAAGAATTTGCAGCTCAGTCTTTTAATTGTTACAAGGTTTCCCTTGTGGAGTTATTTATGGGTTTCCCGGTTAAGGTCGTAAAAAATTTATAATATTATAACAATTTTTAAAATAAAAATACTTTGCTGTTGATAATGCACATATTATTATCAACAACTCTGCAGTCTCGTTAAACTTTTGTTCCACATACCGAGGCGTCCAAAACAACACCCAAGTTGCTTCGCAACTGGCCTTGCTGCTAGTATTAATATAGTAGTTGTAGTGCGCGTAAAGATTATGCCTAAAAATGGAACAGTCTCTGCCGCTGATAGACGAGCAGTGTCAGAAATCTTTGGCTAGTTTTGATTGATAGCTTGTAGTCTCAACTACTAAGTGTATAATTTAGAACGTGTAAATTTAAAACTTCTGGCCTGTGGTAGTTTACAATCTGTCAACGCAGAATCTTAAAATCACATGTTTTCAAATTCGATTTGCCAGTCAATAATAAAATCACGACACATAACTACAAAAATCAGTATTTTTAATGATATTGCTTTGTTGTTTTTATATGTTGCGTATTTTCTATTTCATTCACTTTAAAGCTAAACTTTAGCATCATTGCTAATATAAAGCTACAATACAGCTGAACTGAGCTAATTCACTTAACTGCTCGCTCCCCTTCCCCTTGTACCACTTGCTAACGCAGTAACGCAGTTACAATAAGCACTCAGTAATAAAGCAGTCAATCTAGCACGCAATGGAGATGCGAATGAGAAAGGCAAGGCGAGATTTGAATTTAGCAGAATTTTCACTTTCAATGCTTTCCTCGCTTCAGCTCTAAATTCAAATCTTGCCTACCCTGCTGTCGGCTGCGGCTGCTCTAGTTTGCTTCGATTCTTTGCCTCTAGCCCTAGCCATCATTGTACCAAGTCCAAGTCTCGATAATGTAACGAGGGGTTGTCCGTAAATGATGTCATTGGTACATAGATGGACATGCGATGGCCAACATAACTGTTTGCGGAATGTTAAATTGATGGCATGGAATGGGTGGGTCTTAAAATGGTGATAATCTGAGTGACATCATTTTTGGACCATTTATTACCTACCTAAACACCGTGACCCACTTGCAGTAAAAGACTCAGAGTCTTTTAATAAGTTCATCCGTAATTTAGGGAAAGAAAATCATGTAGGTACCTATACTAAGAACTTCATTCTTTTAACAAAGCATCGAAAATGACTCTATGACTTTTATAGCTCAGCAGCGTTCATATAGTTGGCGGGACTGCTGTCCTGCTGTCAGCTACGGCTGCTGTAGTTTAGTCCTGCCTTCATTTCAGTGATAATACGAGGACTTGACTAGCTGTGACTTGCCTCAGACAGACGTTACACCTGAAGGAAATGCTATAAAAGACTCAGTCTTTTAAAAGGTTAGTTAGGTAGGTAGGTAGGTTCTTTAATGTACTAAAACTGAAAATGGCATAAAGACGTAAGTGTTCAAGTCATTGGAGTCCTCTATGACATGCTCACATTTAATTAGTATGATAACTCAAAATTCAAACAGATCTCATAATAAAAAGATGCAAATAAGAGCCATAACCTTAGGTAGTGTAAGTCTTCTGATAACTACCCCGGGAGAGCTACATCAAACTTGACTTTAGACTCGGAAGTAATTAGAAATCCGAGTACAAAAAGCAATAAAAGCTCCTTCATTTGATTCAGTGCTATGGGAGCTATTAGGGACTCGGGAGGTGATAGAAGAAATGCGGTACCTCTGTTTCAGTCTATTCCATTACAAATTTTGAATCGAGATGTGCACGTACAATATGCCGTCACATTTGTAGTGTATGTATGCAGTATGAACGGGCCTAGATACACGTACCTACGTATGTAGATAGGTTACATATAACAATTAAATTACAGTTGACGTTTTTATCTCTTCCGTCTCACTGGACTTGTAAAGTATCGTTCAAATTTGATACGATACGAGCTGGATCTTCAAATAATATTTCAAAGGATGGAACTTATTCCAATTCCAAGAAAACTCATCTGAAACGAAAATAACTCTGCATACTATACATACGGCAATAAGGTGAGTGGCAGTATAAGTGGAGGGTCTGGCCTGGCAGTATAGTTGAAATAGAGTATGTGGGAGTATAATCTAATTCATAATGTTTTGTGTCACCTTTATAGGGTTTGCGGCAGTATAAGCAAAATAATACATTTCTGTCTTTAACCTGCATTCTTGTATATGATTCAGTTTTATACCGTATTTCTATTGTATGCATTTGCATACGATTCAGAATTGAATCTTATTCCTAATTTAACCATTTGCATACGATTCAGATTAATATCGTCATGATACTAATCTTCATGACTGCTACATGGCTTTATCGTCAGTCGAGTTCAGCTGCATAGGCAGCAACATGACGTCACAAAGTGTTGTTGTGTTTGTAGTCTGTAGTGTGTCTGGCCGGCGGACGTGTCCTTTCTGTGCTCTTAATTAATCATTAAATTAGGTTAGTTCTAGTGTTAATACATCATTAAGTGTTATACTGTTGTTACTTTGTCACTTCATCTTTAAGATAAGACTATATTTAAGTTAAAATTATCTCAAATTGGTGTTCAAATGTTCATTTAAATTATTGCTGTTTCTACTCGGCCGCATGGTAATTTCCGAAAGAAATGGAGCGGAGTGACGTCACGCCCCACCGCGAAAAACCTTGTAGTTCAAATTTGTACTTTTCTGCATCATCGACTACCGAAGAACTATCGACGTCAACATCAGGCCGTAACTTCCTATCCCCCAGCTCCCCACTCAACAGCAAGCAGCCTCAAACCCCCAAATTCTCAACTCTCAACAAACGGGTTAAGAGCACAAGTTGAATTCTGCAACTCAAAATTCGTCAATTTGTGGATAATCATTAATAATATTAATTCTAATAACTGGTGTTAATCTTCATATATAATAATCATCTTATATTTAAATTCTACACGCCGAAGCACACAGACACACTACAGATTACAATTTTGACCCCACACCGAGTGTCAAACTGTGCTGTTCTACTGGTGTAATTGTTGGAGGGCAGTAAGGGTGCCCAAAATCCCTCACCCAGTTTACTTCAGTCTGGGGCATCAAAACTGATTTATTTCACTAGGGCAGCACAGTTGGACGCACAAAAATGGGTATCTTATATTTACAATTTATATTCATTAAATTCCTACTATTTTTTTTCCTTATCAAGGTTTTTTTTCCTCCAAACATAAATTTGGCTGTACAATTACATAAATGGTTTTGCTTTAATTTTAAAAATTATAAGATATCAATTATTCAATCATCATGTTAATATACTCTTATGATAACGTGTGTTAAAATTCTTCTAAATTCTGATACGTGGGTTTCCTCATCCTTGTGGAGGAGTTTGGTAAATTAACTTTAGCGTCGCCCGGTCGATGAACAGCGTCCGGTGCCATTTGGTACTGTCGATGCTGTACTAATCTAATCTAATCCAAGCTACCTTTGTGTCTCTATAGTAATAAGAAAATTTCCGTACATTTCTGTTATTTCTAATATAATATCTATGTCTGCTATCTTTAATGCCCTCTTACCGAATGTTACTTCTTTGTACCTAACTTTCATATGGTATTTGTATTACGTATGCGTTAATGACAATAAACTATTATTATTATTATTTATTAGTGCTCCGACAGTTCGAAAAAGTAAAGCAAATTGGAAGTTTATTAAATTCTTTTCAAATTCGGAAGAAGCTCAACTGTTTTTTTCCGACAAGTGGAACAAAAGATACACCAATAAAGTTGTGGTAGGCGGTATTACGATTACGACCACAGTGTTTTATTGTGCACAGCACAGCATACCACTTCCAGTAATTAATGATGTCGGGATCATCTACTTCAAGCCCTCAAAGGGAGCTGTACTGTAATAACCTCAAAAACCATATCGCTATTACAACGTCGCAGTCGAACATTTGCTACTTTTGAAAAACATTGTTTCGCTGTCTACACCGTCGCCTTTAATTTTGTCAACTAGAAATTATCAACGTGCTCTTGCCCGCTTTTCCTGAAAAGATATGTGTGCAAACACGTATTTGCTTTAGCTGTAAAAAATGGCTTTATTTAGTTTTTAGTTTCTGCAAAGGTAGTCAAATTAAACTTACATCGCCCTAAGCGTGGAAGACCAAAACATGCAATTCGACAGCCCTTGCTTAAGCAATAAGATGTAAATATATATGTATTTTTTAATTTTTTAATACTAGGTACCAACATATTACTTCGGAAAATATTTTATTATTACTTACACTTAATTTTCATCGGATTTAAAGTCTTGCCTAAGCAACAAGATATCATTATTTATATATTTTTATTTTTGTAATACTACTAACCAATTTCTTCGAAAAAGATATAATTATTACTTACACTTAATTTCTATCGGATTGTAATATTGTTATACTGTGTGTTAAATAAAGATAAAACTGCCACACCTCTAAACTGCCACATACTCCATTCGACAGATATTTCTAACACTATACTGCCCCACCCCCCATACTGCCACATCGTCCTTTTGGGCGCCATTTTAAATACTAAACTGCCAGACCCTCCACTTATACTGCCAAATGCTCTACAGCCCTATACATACGTAGGTAGTGTATTATTCAGCGTACTCCAGCATTATTCCGGCTATTTGTATAGAAGCGTTTTTGTATTATTAATATTACTGGGAATATTACCATTTCCGACTATGGATTTGGTTTTCCAAACCCATATCCTGTATCCGAGTTTTGGTCTTATTGAGGGCAACATATAAATAATTATCCTGAATAAATACTACATACGTTTATTATTAGCATCTCATACCTAATCTGAGTGAACCTGACAAGTTGTTGGGATTTTCCTCCTCCTTGGCATCTACCGCTGCACTACGCTGTCCTTCCTTTCCTATTTACTACCACGATGTTTACTTTTTCGGAATCCTCAAGGTTCGAGAGGTATATTTAAGGGGAAGGGGTTTCGTTGCAACTCCAGTGATCTGTAGGAGACTTGCTTCGGCAGTTTCAATCCTATTTGGCACTGGATTTATTGTTTTCGGACTCGGACCGGGCTAGTTTATTATTTTTAATATTTCTTCGTGATAGTTTTTTATTAATCTTGTAGATTAATTTTTTTCTTCAGGAGGCTCTCACCCAACACTCAGGATTATTGTTACTATTGCAAGGCGGCGAATGTAATTGTCGCCATTCAATTTCGCCCGGTCACTACAGTTGTTATTATATTTTCATTTCTTTTTGCAACTCGTTTATTATTTCCTTACGGTGGTAGTTACGGCGATACCAACCTCTCATACTGCACTGCCAAGTTTTTGTTTTAATTTATCATGCCTTATTGTTTCCTGGCACTTTAAACAAAAACAATTTTCTTTATCCCAGTGTGGAAAACCTTCCCGCACGGAAATGTTTTATTTCGTATTCTACGCATTTTTGCTTTTTGAAATTTATTTTCCGAATTTTCGTTTTTTTTTCTACAACTTCGCGTAGCCCTTGTGCCGTTACGCTTGTGTTTTGGTCGCAGTGCCGTTTTGTTTTCCCGCCAAAAGTTTAAAAACCCGCTAGAGGCACTAGGGGCACCGATATTTGAAATTATTTTAACTTCCGCTGGTCTGTCACGTTACAATTGTCAACGATCTGAATTTCTTTGAAATTGACCAACCTACTTACGCACCACAATTGATTTCTACAAATTATACTTGTACGCCAGGTGGATCTTCCCGTCCTTGCTTTTACACAAGCTTATAGCCTTGTAGGGTGCATCCAGGTGCCTGCTATGCTGACCCTAAATTTCATTGTTATCAGATTATTCGTTTAGGAGTTAGGGTATATAGCCCCGTTTAGGACAGGTTATTAGCCACTTTTTTGGCAGATGTTTGATACTCAAGCTAATATAAAATCAACGCGTTGTTCTAGCGCTTCAAACCTACCCGGTAGGCAACCATTTGCGCTAAATTTCATGTCTCCAGACCGCAAACTCTTAGACCTTGATTTCACTAGAAAAGTTAACAATTGTTAGTCCTAAGGTTCCTGATTTTAACTTTAACAGTAGTTAAATCTGAAAGCGAGATTCTTTAAGGCTAACAATTGTTAACTTATCTAGTTACATCAAGGTCTTACCCGGGCTTCATTAAATCCGAATTTAAAATTTTTTTTGGGGTTTCCGTAAAATCGTATCTACATTTCTACTTTTAGTGGTTTTTTAAAAAAAATAAGATTCAATCTTATTTCTATTGCTAGTCATACAGAGAGCATGGCGCAATGTAATAATGAGCAATAGAGCCGCGCGCCGCACCAATATTCAATATTTGTTTACAATTTGGCCTATTCAAAAATTGGTGAGCATTCATTCCTTACTTATTCTCACAGATAGTATCTAATGCTAAGTTTCTTCTGTGTACATCAGGGACACGTTGTATGGCTATGGAGAGTAGAAAGGGGCAACCTCTGTGGCTTACTGAGAGCAATTTAAATGTTTATTATAATAATAGATTTTATTATAGGAGGAGTGTTGTGTACGGCTACTCATTCAAATTATATAGGCGTCAAGATATGTCTATAACTGTCCACGTCCAGTGACCAGCACACACGCACGCCGCACGCCTTTAGAATTGTTACAGAAGCTACATCTGTAGGATAAAAAAGAGTAGAAAAGGATTCTTTCCCCTGTGGGTACCGGTGCTGGTTGGATTGGGCTCCATAGTTCCACACACCCCGCTCATGATATGATCCAGCGGTAGGAGCACAGGTTTGAGAAACCGGTTCCGGTCCCGGTGTTGGCGGAGTTGTTGTCAAGAGTTATAAAAATAGCAAGTACTAAAAAAATGAGAGAGTGAGGGAGAAGAGAGAGATAAAAAAATGAAAGGAACCTGTCACAAAGGAATGATAGGACTGTCGGAGCTTGACAAGGAAATGTAAGCGTAGACCGTAGACCTTCCCAAACTATTTTAACAATTACAGGAAATTACAATTAACAGGTTGGGCGCTTAGGGGGCCCACTCCGAGCTTAGGGGTCTCAAGCCCCTACGCTATGTATAAGAAACAGGGGGACCTTCGGGAATTTCCAGAAATTCATTATGGCCAGTCCTGCTCCATAGGTACATACAACATATTAATATAGCATTATTATACCTAGACACACAAACTCACAAACGCAGTAAAACTTAAACTCCGGGACTGTACGACTCCACAAGATCTGATTCAGCTCACAACTTACAGTTTGAACATATTTTATTTCTTTTATACTTCCCACTCCGCTATACATTACTCCCTCGTCATCCCCTTTCTTCCTACTATTATTTGAAGGAAAGACTATGTATGAGGACGACTAGGACGGGAAGGAAAGAAAGAGTGAGACTGGTTCAACAAATATCATGCATATGCTTCTGACAAGGGAATTTTTTCACATGGAACCCGTCAATTTCAAAAAATATGTCTACAAAAATCAGACTACTTTTCCTCATTTAAATATTTGAAGATTATATTTGACTGTAATCTAAAATTTGATTCTCATTGTATTTATGTAATACAAAAGGTTGCTTTCAAATGTGCTAGACTTGTGAAGTATAAAAGGTTTATAGACCCTAAACTTTTGTGTATCGCATTTAAATCGTTAGTTTATTTCCATATTGACTAAGGTCTTCCTTAGTGCACCTAAGCTATTGCTTGATAAATGCCAAAGTACTCTTGACAACTATCTTAAGTGTATACTTTTAAAGGGTTACTATTTTAATATGATGGCAAACAGGCAGCTTGGGTTCCCTAAGCATCATATAGGGATCAATGTTAATTTATGTAAGTTGTATGAGATGGATAGTTTGCTAACTGTTTCTGAATGAATTATATATATTACGTCGTAAACTACCCGTACTCTTATTAGGAAAAATGAGAAACTTGATTGTATTTCTGAAGTGTTGGACACTAGAAAAAGATCATTCAGAAATAATTTTAAACTTCGTGTATTACGAAAATCATCGTTTTACTATACTTCTTATCAGTAAAGAGCTGTATCTATTTGGAATGCATTACCTGTTAGTATTCATAAACAAAACAATCTAAAAAACTTAATTTTAATTTTAATTTGAGTTAAGCAAACGGCTTATTAATAATCGTCATAACATTTACATTTAACTTCAATAACTTTACATAAGTAGTCTTAGATATATATTATGAATGTCTGCTCCCGAAAATCAGTGTAATTACTCGCTGTGTGAAATATGACAATATAGGATTTACTTACTTAATTTTAAATAGTAGGGATCTGACTGCATTTTGCATTGTTCGGTCACAATAGCCCGCCAAAGTTCAAAAAAATTCAAATTTTAATACACTACATTACTGTAGCTTCTACAGTTCTCACCCGATTTTAACGAAATTTGATTTCTAACGTTTATACTATTTTCTTAATATATCAGGATTTTTCGAAATTTAAAATTTTTCATTTTTTCAAAAAAGTTTGTAAATAAAAATAAACCTCAAAAATAATATTTTCTCCTTTTCGAAAAAATGAAAATTTTTGAATTTTGAAAAATCCTGAAATTCCTTTTTAGAAAATTGTCTAAACGTTAGAAAACATCAAGTTTCGTCAAAATCGGATGAAAACTGTAGAAGCTACAGGGCGGCAAAGTATTAAAATTTTTTTAAACTTGGCGGGCTATTGTGACTGAACAACGCAAAATGCAGTCGAGTTACTTTGGATCCCTACTATTTAAAAGTAGCCTAATTTTTGTAGACATGACTTTTTGAAATTGACGTGTTCCATGTGAAACCATTCCCTTGTGAGTCTTGGTTCCACTTGGAGTGCCAATGCCAGCCCAGTACCACCTTATTTAATATAAAATAGATAAAACATACACCTCACCCGTCCTCTCTCTCTCTCTCTTCCTATAGCTCCCGCCTCTCCCATATATAGATGTGAAGCTTAAAGAAGTAGGTCTACTACAAGTCCATTCCAGAGCTGTCAGAGAAAGCTCTCTTTCCACATAAAATCGTTCAAGATAACAATAAAAAACCGAAAAACCAACTGGGTCATCCTTGTCATGGAGAGGGGAGCGACGGAGAAAGTAGGAAGAGAGATAGCGACAAGACTACAATGCAATTTAACGCAGCGCAGCAGAGAAATGCAATTCAATGCTGAAAGAAACACGTGTATGTATAAAAAGGATCCGAAGGGGATTCCATTAAAAAGCTACCTTTCCGTCCTCTCTCTCTCTCTCCCTATATGAAATATGTACATATGACTAATGCACAGAGAATAACTCCAAAACCATGTCTTTTCCTTCTTCGCCTTCGTCTCCCTTCCCCTCCTCAAATTTCTGCCCACACGCACACAACCTCCCTTTACACTTTCCCTCCAATTTACTTCAAGGAAAGAGTGGGGGAGGGCAGAAAAAGTTGCAAGGGAAAACACAAAAGAAAGTCGCCTAACTTTCAATCTCTTTTTCTGACACTGTCAATAATAAAATATTGAATGGAGCAAAAGAGCACCGCACCATTCTTTCTTGAGGAAAAGAGCAAGAAGGAGGATAGCGACGGAGAAAAATATAAAGGGAACCTTGAAAATGAAAACTCTCCTAGCCCCAAAAAACGTAATAGGTCTATGAAGAATCCTTTCGCTACCACCATCACCACGACCACCACCATTTCACTGCCTCTGCTTTAGTTATTCCTCTCACACTTCGAAAAGTACTGACTTACGGACATGTTCCCACTTTCCACAGGGAACGGCGCCGCTATCACATTCACAATTTCAACATCCCATACCGATGTGCATAATCCATTGGAGTCGTATTGATATTCCAAGAGGGTACTTTCATTTCCACATCCTCCAAATAGAGAAGCATTGGAGTAGTAGAGTCAGAGTATACTAATAGTTTCTACAAAATTCCCTGCCTTCTATAGTCGAGCATCCACGTATGTACTACATGCGGGTACTCTGGACCGCTTCATTATTTCGATTTGGACGCTATCTGTAATCTGTCTTATTGTTAGTACTACCCGTTGCTAATATATGCCCACCTCTTGTGACTATGACCATTCACTGTCTTTGTCTTCCCTCACTCCTTATGCAAAAACAATCAGAGGCACTCCAAGGATGAGGACTGTAGTAGTAGTATAGTGATGTATACGTAATATCTACATTGGGTTTTACTGAACTAATAACGAATCAAATAACAGCAATCAGTACAGACGAGCGAATACCACCAGTACCAGTACAAGGTTACTTATTAGTCCAACACAATATATGCATATTTTTAACAGACACCTATAATTACAAAAGTATATTTTGCTACAGAATTACATGGTTCAGCTCCACTTATTACAGATATGAAGTAACTTTATAATATTACTAATGAAATGACACGGGCGATTTAAAAATTCGATCAAATAAATAATTTTAACAGGCTGAAACTTTTTACTGTTGTTAGTGCTATTAGTACGCCCTTGAATGTTGCTATAATGTACTAGTAATTTAAATATTTGGCTATGTAGACATTAATTATCGTGTCTTAACTCTGTATTATTACTTGATATCCATGTCACAAGCGCCACTGTTTACTAGTTATTTTTGTTATTCACTCCATATTATAGATCCAACCTAATAAATAGGAGTAACACATAACAGTGCATTTACTGCTCTAAACTTAATTAAAACTTTATTAATTACTTCGAGCTCGACTATAAGATTCCTATTATTAGTAGAAATCTACTTAGGTACTTGCAATTTTGACATGCTCATTTCCTATTTACATCGCGGGCGAGGGAAGGATGAGTCAGTGGATTGGAATTGAAATGGCAAATGAAATATGGCCGAGTCCGAGTCCAAATGTAGCATGTACCTACATATTACATGCTTGTCCTCCACAGCGGAAACGTACGTTTACACGTGACGATCCATCTAAAAAGAGATATATGAATCAGATAAGAGAATAAGAAGGAAAACAATTGAAAATTTTAATTCAATTTTGCTCAATTTAAATCTTCTGGAATTGTCAGAAATTTAAACAGAACTGGAATCATAATTTCAGTTGAGTGTCAGTAGAGTCGATGCAAATGTACATAAGGTGCGACATAGATAGCAGTGGAGACACAATTAATTTTAGGAAACCTCTGGTTCTGATGACCTGAGTTGATTCTCTCACAGTTTCACTGTCCTTTCACAGTAAGACTTTATACTTTTAGTAAAATACATAATGTATAGATTACAATGAAAATAATTGACGAGCTTCTAGTTAAAAGATTAAACTAAAATTGGCATATTTTTTTCTTCTATAGGTCTAAAATTGCTTGTCGTTTGGCATTCAATATATATATATATGTATGTATGTATGTATGTATGTATGTATGTATGTATAGATTTATTGCATATACGGGCCATGGCCCACACACAAATCAGATTAAATGAGATTACAGAGTTTTTGATAAACAGATAATATATAATACCACCTTAGCCAAGATGAAAAATTATTTCTAATTACAAACAGCATGATCACGAACAAATTAATTTTTAGTATACCTAAATTGATACATTTCATAACTCTATTTAACAGTAATCAAGGTTTAGGTTTGATATTGAAGAATACATTTATAGAAATAATTCACTGATTCATTTTGGGTGATTCACAACAATCCTAGCTATATTCGGTCGATTAACGACTGGTGATTGAAACCCTGGAAATCTACATATGATACGCTTACGTTGGAATCGGGTTACATTTCGGTAATTAATTATTTTCGGTTACATTTCGGGTACTTTCGAATCGGGTTGCATTTGCTTCACATCAATGTTTTTAACGAACATACGGGTTTTCTAATGTACTAGTTACATTGCCTCTACAACAATATTGATAGATCTAATGCCAGACAGAGACCTCTCCTTGACCTTATTTCAGTACCCACACCAAGTGCGGAAATTCGGAAGCGGTCCTGGCTGCCAGTTACTGAAGTCAGAATTTAGCCTACCGGTATTAGATTTCGATTTGTCCCAGACGACACGATTTTGATCAGGTTTTTTCCATCACTGGAGTAAGTAATACCATCTGCATTGAAAGCGTAGCATCCTGAGTAATTGACTGAATTGAAGGAGGGGTCCAGTTTCTTTATCCAGTATTGTTCCGTAAGATGTTTATAGATTTCTTGTTCTTTTCTACTTCCGCACTGTTGCATGTAGACATGAGGTAGTGAATTCTTCAGTTGTGACTTCAATCGTAGCACCGAAGATACTTCTTGCGTTTCAGCCAGCTGGACAAAAAGGAATGGTGGTTTACACTGCGTTTTATTGTGAATTTGTTTTGCCTTGATGATATGGACATTAGTTAGTTTGAGCGTTTTGGAGATCACTGAACTTGCATCCTCTGTTAGGGATGAGCAGACTGGGAGTCCTGTGATGAGAATCTTTTTTCTGATATTCGGTCTTTGGTGGTTCCACAGGCTTTGATCCGATTGTTGTAATCGTTTCTCGAACTCACTTATTTTAACTTTCAGCAAACTAGTTTCAATTTCCTGTCGTTTCTCCAACTCACTTATTTCAACTTTCAGCAAACTTGTTTCAATTTTCCTGCGTCTTGCTGACTTGTTTAAATTTTCATTTATTTTTTTGAATTTACTGTTCATGTCAAATTCTAAGACTTGAAATTTAGAGAGCAATTCCAATTTGATGCTTTCTATCCTCGAGTTGAACAGTGAGGCTGATGAGCTGCAGTTGTTGGGCAAAGTAGGCAGTTAGCTGTTCCTGTTCTTATGGCACTTGCATTCTTTTTTTGCTTGGCATGGTTACCGAGCAGAGAACAACTAGTTGAATTGTTGGGTTGACACAAGGTTTTTGTATTAAAATTTCCCTTCCTTCCTAATAGGTATGTACCTCTTATGTTGATTCCTGCACCAGGACGGCCGACGGCATGGCAGGATTTAAGATCTTAAAGTACCACTAATTTAGTTATACCTTAATATTTCATCTGAATTCGAGTTATAACGCACTTTTGATTGTACTTCCAATTTAAAATTGTTCAAAATTTTTACATTTATCTCTTAAAAATTAAAAAGCAAAAATCTTTTATGAAATAAAAGAGGAGCTCGTGGAGGATAGGTGTTTCCCCTTGCGTGCTCTAGGTGGCTCCCCCATTCAGTATATATATACTGAATTGCCTAACACTTTAATAAAAATAACTCAAACTCAAACTCAGTAAATAAAGGCAACGTCTGAGCTGTTTACATGTAGGCGGCATCTTGAGTATAAGTAACTCATTGCGGGGCCAGGAACTACAGAGCAGATAGGCTTGACAGAGTAATATCCTATTACCGATGCATATATGTGTGTGGAGGGTGTATACAGTCGGAGACAGAAAATAGGCTTATTTAAATGACATCTGACACTCATTCATTCTGATGTGATCATTCTTCTCGTAAATTCAACCGCACATATATACAAGCACACCACAGTCAGAAAGGAAGGAAACACAACAACCAAAGAAAAGAAGGAAACCATTTTATTCCGAGTCCCATCAGGGCCGAACTAAAGCTCAACAACCAACAAAAAAACAGTCCGTTCAACGGAGCTTATTATAAATAGGTACATATTACTGACGTGCTTTCCTCAAAGCTCATCAGCCCTTTATAGAGTAAGAACATCATAAAACTTTAGTGCTTCAATCTCACTGTTTGTCCTGTATATATGCGGAAGGGATCGCGGACATCTCATCACGTAAGGAAAAATATCTCCAAGGGGAGGAGGGGCATGAACTTTTAAAACAAAAAAAATTCTTTCTCAAATGAGTAAAGGAAAAAACAATGCAATAATTATTAACAGTCCAGAGCGACGCTGTGGGTAACGACATAACATGCACAAGTCTTCGATTCCTTGGGTGGACGCAATAGCAATACAACACATACTACGGTGTCTATTCTACTTAAAATGTACCTTACTAGTTAGTAGTTAAAAGTAGGTACATTTCGTAAAGCTCATCGTCTTCCTCGAATTCGAACTACAATTCCTCGAATGATTGGCCATGATGCATAATCCACGTCAATCGCATCGAACAAGCAACATGTCCCTAATACTACAGAATCCTTTCATTTTACCCGACATTATACATGTAGTTTCTGCGACACTTTCAGTCTGCGTCTTCCAATTATCGTCTACATAGTGTCTACTTGTCTACATACTGAAAACTCTTCCCTTTTATTTTTTAGCAGTATGAGAGCATTTACAAGTCCAGAGACTCCAACTAACTTCTTTATACACATTACATAAGACTCCATGTTATACACACTCAAAACAGCGTGGATACTTTAAGAAAAAAATCTAAATTTAATGTATACCAATACCAATATAAATAAATAAAATAATAAAATATTTACTAGGCCGATTTAACCGAAGTTCATACAACCAGACTCAACCAGTCACTGTGAGTGAGGAAATAGGAGGTTACCGCATTAGTTTGCCTCGATCATATTACCCTTTCACCTATCCCCGTCCCCTCCTCCACAGTAAAGGAGTCTCATTCCCTAGGCTCCGACAGTAAGTAGTGGTCACTAAGGATCACCGAAGGAGATTGGATTTCAATCAACCAACCAGTGACGTATACGGTACAACACAGAGCCGTATACGATGAGCAGTGGCCCAGGATTTAAGCCATGTCTGAGAATGGAAAGTTTGTTCCACTCTGCAGTCCTAACCACTCACCCTACTCACCCAAGCACGCCTGCTTGGTGCCAATACCAATATAGGAAAAACTGATATTGATATTATATAGTGTAGCTACAATGTAATGTAATTCATGTAATATGGAACGTAAAAGCACCTCAAGTATACACATGTTACCTACCGTATGTTCTTAATGACCAGCGTTGTATTAAAACTTGGAGGACTACCCCCCGCGTTATAGCACGTAATGTCAAAGCATAGCAAAACCCCCACCGTTCTATTAGAGACCCGCGTAGTATTAGAGAAAATACGGTATGTTCTTTTTTTGGGGAAAAATCAAACTTTCCCTGTAAGACTAGAAAATAAACGCTTCCAGAATGACTGATAGATGAAACAAATGAAGCACACAGGATATAAATTGCGGGAACCATACATTGATATCCAGTTCTAGTCCTTGAAAACTATATCTATATGTGAGACTAGTTTACTCGTATATAATTATCCTGTCCTACCAGAGCTCTCGCCTCCTGCATAATACAATAAAAGTGAAGGTTTGATTATGAATGCACCTTAACACAATAATAAAACTCGCACAAACAGACATAATAGTACATGCATTATTTTGTATTCACACACATTCATATGTATATATAGTATAGGGAAGAACGTGCGAGAAGCACAATCTCACAATCTTCAAATTCAACTCTTTATATTCTATTCTGGAACCGTTTCCGTTCATGAGCATATACAGCGTGTGTAAGCAAGTCTTCGCGATGGGGGTTGTGGTGAATTAAAGTGCATATAACTCATAAACGCTTTAGAGCAAATAACAATTAATGTAAATAAATGTAAGTCATTTTATTAGTCATAAATTGCAATGCATGCAAAAGCTGTAGCTCAACTACATTTCGAGAAATTAAAGGCTGCATGGCAACTGGCGGTAAGGGGGGGGGGCCACGAGGCTGTTAATTAGGATAAAGACCACCGAGCGGTAGGCTTTTTGGAGCAATAAGCGGTAGGATCAATTGGCGGTCCACTAATTCCGATTGTACTTTTTTTATTATTTTTTCGGAATCAAAAAAATTTAGTAATTATATGCTTAAAGTTGAAGTAAAGAAAAAAATTGAGTAATATTGATTAAAAAGTTATTGTTGGTTGACGGCTTGACGGCTATCATTAGTGGGTCGGCCTCGCTTTCTTAGGACGTTGATTCGTACAGACCTGGCTGCAAGTGGAAATTCAATTATCTTGTTCTTAACTGCAGCTCTCTCTTATAAGCAGCAAAATAAAGTTTTTCAAGATTTGCCAGTGATCTGTAGCTACGCTTCATTTGAGTAACAATTGCTGAGGTGATAGTTCCTTTGGTTGAAGGCTGGACGCAGTAAACACCTATGCCATCCTTTACTGGTTGTGCCACAGTTGACGGTGTCAACTCGAGCCGTGTGATATCTTTTACGGTTTTTTTCTGCGATTCAAGCAAACATGATTTAGTTTTTTCCGGTATTTCACTGTTTTCCATGTCTTCTAATTCAAAGTAGGATGTGGATCCGTTAACATCTGGAGAAACTAACTGCATCTTTGCCCTACAACTTTTGTTATGGAGAAAGCAATAGAACGCTGTAGTATAGTGGTCCCAACTGTTGATAAATCTTGCAGTAAAGTCCTGTTAAAGTAGCTCTTCTTCCACTTTTCGGCAATACTCTTTTCCGCTTCTTGTGTGGATTTAAACGATTCAATAAATTTCCACTTATTAACTACTCTCTTTTTTGCCGTCCCAATACTACTACAAGTTTTAGTGGACATGGTGATGCCAGCATTGACAGTAGTTAAATGAAAAAAAGTCAAGAAGTCAATTCGGTTGGGCTGTTTTGCATAGGTTTAAGCCTAATTCCGGAGATTTTCATTCAAAATATCTATGTAAGCTTCTTCAATCATGGTTGTGAGGATATTGACTAACGTTCCGACTCCTTGAGCAAAAAAACAGCCCTATACTATAACGCTCCATAAAAAACACAACGAGTAACATGCATGATCAAATTCGGTGGACGTAGAAAATTGGGGCCGCGAATACCGGTCTTGAGGACTTCATCAATTAAGCAACGTTCTTTGGTCTGATAAATCCAAACTCTGCCGATTTGGTGTCAAAGGTGTTTAATGAGTGTGGCGAAGGTCTGAAAAAGTCTTTAAACCTGGCAAAGTGACATCTACAGTCAAGCACGGAGGTGTTTAACGCCCCTTTAAATGTCCTACTTTAATTGAATTTGATCATGTATGTTACTCGTTGTGTTTTTTAGGGAGCGTTATGGTATAGGGCTGTTTTTTGTTATTTGCTCTAAACCGTTTATGAGTTATATGCACTTTAATTCACCACAACCCCCATCGCGAAGATTTGCTTACACACGCTGTATCCACATGGATTATTAGTTTTAAAATGTTTCCACTAACTAACATGAACTGAACTGGAACTCTGTTATGCATACTGCCCAGTACGCATAACGTAGTACAGAGAAGTAACAAAACAATGTGGGCAGTTTAAAATCTATTGGGACCAACATTATATAACTGTAGACCGTAAAGTTTAAAGTCAATACGTAACAATAATTTTGTTTTAAATACCTAGTTACCCGTTCCAATATAAATACAGTAAAGAAACTGCACTACTTGCTTCCTTTATAACCGAAGATATTTCAGAAAGAACGATATAAGGAAATAATATTCCAGGGAAAAGTGAGAAGCGTAAACCAATTAAGAGAATAAAATTAATATGTATATATTTTTTGAACTCTTGAACTTGGAGGAGGAGTTGTTACATATCCTACTGTTGATGTATGCATAATTATATAATATGTGTAGAAGAAGTTCCTACACAGAAAACAATCTTCACAAAGGAGGAAACTGAGATGTGAAATCCAACAAAAAATAAAAAAATACATACAATAAAAAAAAGAGAAATCAAAATCGAAAAATATTAAATACGATAAAATACCGATACCGGAATGGAACATGGTTTATCCAAAACGAGCAAATCATCATCTAAATGAATAATCTCAATAGAACGGGCCAACACAGGCGTTTCATGCCTGTGTACACAATCACAAGAATACAGAGTGGTAGACAATCATTTATTATAATGTAGAAAGGAATCACAATACGGAGTGGTGAGTACATGAAATGACATGGCATGTCTATTTCATAACCTTTTTTGAGTCACATAATAATAATAAATAAATATCTCAAGAGATCTCTCTTTATAGATCTCTAGTCAAAGTAAAGTGTCGAGAATAGTGTCAGAAATTATAACATAATGAGGAAAAATATTGTATTTTTCGTCTTCTTCTTTTCCTCATAAAAATAGCAAAAAATCATCATAATAATTTTCATCCTCTCCATCACAAACACTTTGAGGCACTTGCTCCAATATTTTTTTTCCACTTTTACTCACAGAATAAATATATTATTCTGCATCCCCATCACCATCCAAGTAATCATCATCATCACTTTCTAATGCTTCATATTAACAATTTTAAGTACCTATACATATATGCTACTTTTGCTTTCCATTATGGTGTTACAGACAATCTGCAGTAGCATCTTTTGTATTCTTATTACAGTTTATTCTTGGTATCAAAAGATGCATACACACATTGTACGAGCCTGTAATGCATACACAATTATATACCAAAAAAAAAAAATAGCCTGAAATATTACATGAGAACATTCAAATAGCGTTTACACTATTTACAAAAAAATTAGCTAAAAGGGAGAAGATAGCATAAGGAGGCCCCAGCAAAAAGAAAAACAAAAACATGAGCTTCTCCTTCTCCCAGATCATATTTTCTTTTGTACAGTAACGAGCTTTGTCTTTCTGACACATCTAATTTTACGTCTCCATACAGACAATAATAATTGGAAAAGCCAACCCAAAAAAACTTAAGCAGAAAAGGCGTTTTAATTACTCTATGAATAGCAGGGGTTCAGTATACTGACTATATATTTATAAGCTTATCGTTTGAAAAATTTGTAGCCTATATGTATGCTGTTAATATGTGTATTACGTCATTGGGACATTAGAAAAAGTAATAAGAAATGAAACGCAATAACTCACTGGTCAGGCCAGACCAGTATAAGTACACAATACACGGTAACATAAGAAACAGGTTTCAAATCAATTCAATTCAGTGACAATTTATATGAACGGTACTGTCACTGGTAATAAGCCTATGGTAGCAGTGTATTGAACATATAAATAGGTATACAAAAAAGGTAAGTACATAATACGCAATAATATATACATGATAATATACATAAAAGAAAGTCTCAAAAGGACTACTGACTGCTAAATGAAACTCAGCATAAAATGAACCCTATTGGCATTGATAGCTTCAGCTCAATAAATTATACTGTACAAAAATTAACCTTCCATTCCCTTTATTTTATACACATCGCTACATGTACAGCACTCAGCACTCCCCCCACAAAAACAACGAGTAGAGACAGAGGGGGAAAGAAAGGAAAAGGACGAAACAAGATTTTCCTTTTCCTTGATTCTCACGACTTGAAATCATTCGCATGATTGAGTCAAAGTCTTTTCGATCTTATCATTATATCACCGTCCCCAACTCCAACCACACACCGCCACAAATACAAACAATTGCTGACGGCACTAACAGCAGAATGAATCTCAATGCTCGTCTCATTCTATGCCTTCTAATGCCCTACCCACCTAGTCGTGTTATGGAATCTATCGCACTTCTCCCCGATCACTTCTTCCCCGACACAGTTTCTTCCCGAGACATTTCTCCTCCGTCCCGTTTCTCCCTTGTACTTTCTCCCCAGCCCCACTTCGTCGCCGTCCCATTTCGTCACATTTTTTCCTCCTCTGTCACTTTTCTCCGCATAAGTCCTCCGCTTCCGTTTCATATTCACATTCGACTAAAATAATTTATGGCATAAAAAGTAAGTTTATATTCTGTACGTTAACTGATTTGCTTTGGATTGAAAAAATACAAACGCAGATAATTCAGGAACTTTAGTGTAAGCAATATACATATGCAGAACGTAATATGCAAAACAAAAACCATGGATGCATTTGAAAATTTGAAAACCAGTTGGATAGCTGCATATTGCATAACATGTAAATATACCAGGATCCACCTCTACGTGTTACCTCCAAAATATCTAATTATAGTTAAAATTGGAGTCCATTTTAATACTTTTTATTAAACGTTTTTATTTACAATAATGTTTACTCTGAAAGTTTATTTGGATGTCAATTTGAGTATTTTAAATTCTATAGTATGTCAAACGCATATCTGATTGTATTTTGAGTAAACTAATTTAACACATAATTAGATGACAGTTTTTCTAGTTACTCACCCGTAGAACTTTTCATTTTTCGATTTGATTCATTTTGTACTACATATTTTTAGCCTTGAATTAAGTTAGCTAAATCTGTAATGCCTTTGTTGCTGCGTAACGATTTTTATTTTTAAGGTTACTACACCTTGCAGCACATAAAACTCATACTCAATACGCTTGCATAGGTACATAACCTGCCATGCCGCGTTCTGCATGTATTTGTTTCAACAAGAATTGTAGAAGATAAAGTACCTACTTTAAAATTAAATCCGGCTTTATATTTTTTTAAATCCAACGTCAATCGGTTAACGTACAGAATAAATTTAACTTTCTTTTCATGCCATAAATAATTTGAGTCGAAGCTGGAACGGAAAAGGAGAAGAACTTTGGGGGAGAATGGTACCAGAGGAGAAATAAAATAAGGAGAAGTGGGATGGAGGAGAAGTAGGTAGAGGGAGAAACAGGACGGAGGAAAATTGTCTCGGGAAGAAACGTTGAGGGAGAAATGACGGGCGAGAAGTCGGCGAATATCATCTGATGTGTAGCTACTTTGTACGATAGGTTTACCCATATACAGAGCTGTGTAAAAAAGTAGCGCCACATAAGTGAAGTAGATAAACTACAAAGTAAGGCGTACACATAGCTGTGTAAGAAGCGTATAGAACCATATGCGACAACGACAGAGTGCATAACTAACGACACTATGTATATAATATAATTAGGAGAGAAAGATAAATTCATTCAAGAAAATAAACTTAACACTGTCCTCCATTATAGCCTAATAGACTCAGTATACGTTAACAAAATTTTTTTATCAATATGGTTTAAAAAAAAAAATAATCAGAATTATGAAACGATGTAAAGAACTATAGCTTGTACATAAAGTATTAGAATACTTTATTTGTAGACTAAAAAAAGAAAACAAAACGTCACATTTCTGTACTGACAAGGAAGGGTCAACACATGTGCGCCGACTTTTAACTTAAGTTTGTGCGCGTTATACGTGTCTATGGCAACTGGTAAACGTGTGCTAAACCATTTTTTTCACAGGTCCAAAATTCGCCCACAGTAGCCCGCCAAAGTTTAAAAAAATTGAATTTTTGGTTTTTTGCAACCCAGTAGCTCCTACAATTTCCATCCGATTTTCAAAAAATTTGAAGTTTTGTGATCTCTGACACATTGCCTAGAAAGTAATTTCTCGGATTTTAAAAATTCGAAAATTATAATTTTTTTCAAAAAATTATTGTAAAAACCATTTTTCAGAGGCCTCATCTTTTCATCAGCCTCATTTTTTGAAAAAAATTTAAATTTTTGTGTGACAGGAAGACGATGCTGGTCCGTAAAGATAGCGACACAGAACTTGACTTTGGCTTGCGGTTCTGTTACTTCTGTTGCACTCATAGAAAGGAAGGAAATACAGGAAATGGCAAAACAATTTAAACAAAAAAATATCTAACTTTTCCCTACCCAAAAACCTACATGCCAAACATGAATCGGTACTTTTATTCAGCTGTAAAGTGAAAAAAATAGGTGTGCACGAGTAGCGTCTAAAAAAATGAACACAGAATTCCTCCTGAAGAAAAGCTCCAAGCAAAAGAATCCATCTACAGTGTATAATAGACACGTATTACTGCATGATGGAAGAAGAGAGAGAGACAGAAAAATATTCTAATCGTAACTTCAACTGTACTGCATCCTACTGCAATATGCATACACAAAGCAGCGGAGTACTCTAACACTCTAAGACCTCGATTTCACTGCCAACTTTACCCATGTATAACTTTATCTATAGGTAAGTTATCCATCGATAGTGAATGAAATCGCAACTATCCCGGGGATAAGTCCCTATCTATGGGTAAAAGTTATACATATGTAAGTTTGATAGATATCTTTAGTCTATGGATAAAGTGCAAGTGAAATTGCACTATCTATAGATATATTAGTTAAGTTTTTTTCTAGATATTCTTGCGTTTTGACGCAAGTTTCATAAATTGATCAGGTGTTTTGCTTTTTTTGGCATAATCGTGATTTACATTTTGTGTCTTGGGTTGGGTGTTATTTTAACATTATATAACATATTGTGTCTAGGGTAGGGCTTAAAATTGACATTTACTTTTCTTCACGTACATGGATTGTTCCCCCAAAGAATTATACTTTTATTTTTGATTTAGTGTGTATATTTAGTCAAATAATTCAAAATTTAATAAAAACATTGCTGAAAATGGAAACAGAATCTGGAAATAGGAGTACAAAGAACTGGTCCTGCAATGAAATTATTGAGCTCATTAGTTTATTTAACAGCAGCGAATGGTCCGGTCAACTTTCAAAGAAGATGAGAAGTCATAAAATTATTTGGGCCAGTCTAGCCCAAGAACCCGGCCTTTTTCCTGCTATAATATTAATAATAATAATATTAGTTTCCGGATAGAATCCTGGTGGATTTGAGATACATCTCTTGTTTGCCCGATATCACTTTATTTCACTCTGTGCTACTCGAATCATTGGCTGTCTTTAAAGTTCCAGCCCATGTACTCATCTAGATTGTTTTTAAACGAATTGACACTGATTGTTCCTTTCTTAGTTCTGCTGTTTTTTACATGACTAGGTAATTTGTTCCATTCTGGCACAACACGATTTGTGAAGAACTGCATTCGCCTTGCGGTGTTATTGGACGGTAAATATTTCAAGAATGGGGCATGACGTCCTTCATTGTTTACCTTGAAGAAATCCGGGGGTTAGTGTCGTATAAACCGTTGATAATTTTGTAGGTTTCAATTAAGTCTCCTCGGAGTCTTCTTTCGTGAAGGGTAAGAATTTGAAGCTTTTCAAGTCTTTCACTGTATGATTTATTTGCAAGGGAAGGTAATATACGTGATGCTAATTTTTGCACTTTTTCGTATTCGTCGCAATCTCTTTTCAGGGATGGGAACACTATTGAATTGCTGTACTCCAGCTTAGTTCTCACAAAAGTACAAATTAATTTCTTTAACCCATAAGGGTCAAGGTACTTAAATTTTCTTTTAATTTGAAGACACACTAACCTTGCACTTTTTGTTGATTTCACACAGTGTTGCGTTGACTTTAATTCACTTTCTATGTAAACTCCGAGGTCCCTTTCACATTCCGATCTTTCCAAGGGATTCCCGTTACAGATATATACAGGATTGATCAAGTGTTTTCCACCAAAGTGCACTACGTGGGTTTTCGAGATATTCATTTCCATATAGTTCTTGTTGCACCATTCAGCTAGACTATTAATATCCTTCTGCAGCTGGTGGTAGTCGTTGTCTGTCCGTCTTGCTCGATATATTTTTGAGTCGTCGGCATACATTTTTAGCGAACTGTCAATAATTTCGCTGAGCTCATCGACGTAAAAGAGAAATAAAATTGTGCCAAGCACAGAGCCTTGTGGACATTCGCTTAGAACGGACTTGACTTCTGATCTATGACCATTGACTACCACTTGAAAGGATCTGCCATTCAAAAAGTCTTGTACCCATTGGATTAAATACGGCTCAAGTTTTTACCTGTTGCGAAGCTTGCCTATGAGATTACCATAGGGAATTTTATGGAAGGCCTTCTAAAAATCTACATATACGCAGTCCACAACTTGGCCGTTATCGACAAGCTTTGTAATGTCGTCGTAAAATTCCAATAAGTTGGTGAAGCAGGATCTTCTAGGAAGAAACCTATGTTGACTTTTGTTAAATGTGCACTGGTTAAAAATCTCGTCTCTCACAAATTGCTCAATAATTTTGCAGCATACCGAAGTTAAGCCTATTGGTCTATAGTTACAAGCTTGAAATTTGGAACCACTTTTATGTATGCAGGTGACATTTGCTGTTTTCCAGTCTTTCGGTAGTTTACCTTCATTGATTGACGATTGGAAAATTATTGTCATTAGGATACTTAGTTCACGCGCACATTCCTTGAGGACCTTAGGGTGAATGCCATCCGGCCCTGGAGCTTTATATGGATTAAGGTGTTTCAATTTGGAGTGGACCAAAGTAACATTTAGTTGTAAGGGGCATTCGTCGTTGCTAGTATTTGTATTATTATTATTATTATTTTTTAAAATTGAAATCCAAACGTCCTTATTTCAAATCTTTCATGTGATACAAATATTATTTACAACGTTAATATAACTATTCAGGTAATTTTGAAAACTACCTAAAGTTTGACATTCACTGGAATCATGTAAACTAAAATTACATGCAAATATTTACAGCTTGTTGGGCTTAAAAGATTTGCACTTTACAATACTTTACTACAAATAGTTTTTACACCACTTATTTTATCACAAATTGATTATGGCCTTCCTGTGGGGTGCAATATCAAATAGCCGTTCACAAAAATGTCAAAATACTATTTATCACTTCCTTAAATGTATTCATTTTAAAGAGTATAATTACAATTTAAAATCAAAACATGTTTTATCTACACCACAGAAGTACCGAACTAACAAGTATAAATTATATATTTTTTCTATTTTAACTGTTTTTAAACATGTGTGTTATGAAATACATAACTTTGTCTATGATTCGCGTATTCAGAAATAAATCATTTCAATTATTTTTTAGTAACATATAAACTGGAAAATCCGAAGCGGACATTTAATTTTAGTTAAAAAAATGGCTAATTAGCCTAAAATAATTTATAATTGTAAAAAATAATTGTATTGATTGTTTTATAGTTTATTTTTTCTAGATTTCTGATTTGTGTTTAGTTAAATAATAAACTGAGAATATGCAGCGATTTCAGTTGTAACCTAATGACACCAGCCTTTACCATGCTCACAAGTGAAGAGTAATGCAAATATGCAAACCTGCAGTCATTTCGTCCTGTCTTTTTGCTTACGGAAATAATATATATGCATAGTTTATGAATATACTTCAGCAAATCATTTTGTTAAAAACAAGTCCCAGTATTAGGAATTTGAATTTTGTATTAGTATGCCTGCCTAAGGAAATTAGTCTCATTAAATTACATTACACTTTTAAAAAATCCGTAGGAAATATTTGTCTTTTGTGCGTGTGGGAACAGCTTTTGATTTTACAGCGTGGGCCAATTACTTTGGAGGTTCTAACAGGCTATAAAACCCAAGTTTATCAATTAATGTTAATAAACAATATACCAAAATATAGACAATTTGAAGAAGATATTGACACCTTATGCATTAAAACAATTTAAGGGTTTTTAAAAATGAGTTACAAAGTGGTCTAACAAACAAGTGGTGCACTGCATGGATCTATTCTTGGACTGTTACTATTTATTATTTTTATTAACGATATATCTGATGCGTTTGACTCTAAACCCCTAATTGCTTTATATGCCGATAATTTAGTTATCTATTGTGCTGACACGTGTCTTTTTAAACTCCAGAGCACAATGCAAGAAGCACTAAATATCGTCAATATTTGGTTTTCTAACTTTAAGTTAAAAAGAAACGTAAGTAAAACTAAATTCATGATACTTCATAAATCGCATGATGCAGTTTAATGTGGCAAAGTTAGTCTGTTGTCCAATGGTGTATCTCTGGAACGTGTAAATAGTTTTAAGTACCCTTTTAGGTATTATTATTGACTCACATTTAAATTTAAATGAACACAGTTTCTATGCTAAGAAAAGAGTCTCTACTGTTATCTGCGTAATACATACCATTAGAAAATACTTAACATTTAAGGTTTGATGCACTATGGTCAACGCCTGTGTTATCTATAATTGACTAATGCTCGCCTATATTTGCTGTGCAGTCTGAAAAGTACTACCTAACGACGCAAAATATAATTACCTGGAGCATTGCTATATTCTCTCAAATTCCATTGTGGACAAAAAAGCCTAATAAAAATAAGGTAAAAATTGATGACTAGATTGTTTTGGAGCAGGCTAATATGCTTTCTATCAAAGAACGTATAATTGATGTTATGCTAATTTTTGTGTTTAAAACTTTAAAATTTGAATCAAATATTGAATATTTAAATAAGCTGTTTGAAGTTAAGAATATTGTAAGGCCAACAAGGTCAGGTGATGGTATTTTGCTCGAGCATATATCTCGTAGCTCGTCTGCAACGTTTAAAAAATCGTTCATGTATAGAGCTGTAGATTCCTGGAACAAGCTCCCATCGCATCTACGTAATACTGACAATTCTCTAGCTAAGTTTAGGATAGAATTGAGTTCCTATTTTATATTAAATAGGAAATGTAGATACGTAACTATGTATACACCTCCCTAATTCATAGTTCAAAATTTTGTACACATTCAAGCTTATACTTCTAACTTGATCTAGTAGCACATTAGGATTCCTTAAAAACTAAAATTTTAGTTAAGTACAAAATATAAGGCTTATACTTCAGGCATTTAGATGCAAATACTAATAACTTAAAAGCCGCTCTCTCCTTTACCGATAAAATATTACACATTTCAAGGAGGTCAGCCTCCTCAATACATTTTCCAGGTAACTTACTAAACAAAAGAATACACCTATTTAACTTATTTTGAACAGATTGCAGAGCAAGACTAGACTGAGAGACCCATATTACTGGGCAATATTCTAGAATTGATAAGACAAGCATTTAAAAGCACCACAAAAGTTCTAAAGTCAAGATAGCGCTTAACACTACGTATGACTCCAATAGCAGTACATACTATCTTTTTTACATAAAGAAAATGATCATTAAATTGCCAACTAAAATAAATTAAAACGCCTAAGCACAGTGTTTCCCTTTGCCCCTATATTGCTTTTTTACAGAAATTCCATAACCAAGCCAACCTTAGCAAAAAATTTTAGTATATTTTTTTTGTAGCAACATATAATCTGAAAATAAAGTGGACGAAATTTTATCAAAATATGTGTTCAGGATTGGCGCCAAATATTTTTTGAATTTTCGATTTTAGTATTATATAAACGTGAAAAACCCTATAATTCAAATCAAAAGATGTATTTCATTTTTGTTCGAAATTTCGAAATTTATTTTTTTTTATGTAGCCTAATATATGCCATTATACCGACATCGTCGCTATTTTTTGTTCTTTAAAAAATGTGGTTGGTAAAAATTTTTGAATTTCTGGTTTTTAAAACTTAAACCTGAGAATTATCGGCGGGTTTCATGTTTTGGTCTTAAAAACACATTTTTTAAAGAACAAAAAATAGCGACGATGTCTGTATAATGGCATATATTAGGCTACATAAAAAAAATAAATTTCGAAATTTCGAACAAAAATGAAATACATCTTTTGATTTGAATTATAGGGTTTTTCACGTTTATGCAATACTAAAATCGAAAATTCAAAAAATAATTGGCGCCAATCCTGAACGCATATTTTGATAAAATTTCGTCCACGTTATTTTCAGATTATATGTTGCTACAAAAAAAATATACTAAAATTTTTTGCTAAGGTTGGCTTGGTTATGGAATTTCTGTAAAAAAGCAATATAGGGGCAAAGGGAAACACTGTGCTAAGTAGCAAAAGGTATACACACGCTCAATGTCATGACCATCACACATTAACTTAATTGTCTCTATTGCAGAAGTGCTTGTATTTTGACTCTTGTGGAGCAACATATATTTGGTTTTTTGTAAATTAATTTTTAAACCATTTACATTAAACCAAATACTGACTGAGTTCAAGCAACCTTGCATACTGTCCAACATACATGTAAAATTGGAATAAAAAAAATACAAGACAAGATCGTCAGCATATTGTATAAATTTAACGCCGCCAATAATTGATTCATGTACCTATTTTATGTACATAATGAACAGTAAAGGTCCAAGCACAGAACCTTGTGGTAAACCTACTAATAATTCAAAATTATCTGAAACATATTCACTAATTTTAATTTTGAACTGGCAATTTGTTAAATAATCAGTAACCAACCCCAGCAGGTGCCCATTTACATTAAAGTCATTACGCAGTTTACACAGCAATTTAACATGATTGACAGAGTCGAAAGCTTTCTGAACATCCACAAATACTGCTAAAACCTTACCACACTGAATATCCAAATAATTAAAAGAATCTTGAACAAAGTAATGAGCAGCAGACTAACAAGATCTATTTTTACTAAAACCATGCTACTCTTCACATAGATTTATGCTATCAAGGAAACTACTATGCATTATTTTATCAAGAATTTTATCTAGTATAGGTAAACACAATATAGGTCTATATGACAGAGGATCCCTTTTTGAACTTTTACCCTTATACAATGGTGTTACTACTGCACATTCAAGCTTGCTAGGATAAGAACATAGTATTAAAAACTGGGTTAACATTAGTGCCAGTGCACAGTAATTTTTGAGGAAGTATATGGGGATTTTTAGCTTGGCACTATAAAAATATCAACTTGATACCAGATATGAAACAAATGTTTTTTACAAGATGTTAGTGTATGCTGATGTTACTTGTGCAATACTATGAATTTCATAATACCCGTTTCCCGCCAATCATTTTTTAAAAGAAAAATTTAACATTGCGTAGACAGAAGAACATGTCATTTGCATTTACATAGCATTACGCCAACTTTTAATGAAAACTCAAAACGTTATATCTACAATGCAGTAAAAACAATGTTTTTTCGCGTGGTCTTTTGTTTTGAATTTTAAAAAAAACTAAAAATTTGCTTTGTAAAGGTCACCACATATCGTGATAACATACCCCTTACCTTTACCCCTCACCCTTACCTTATTTACTCTACAATCCAAGCAAACCCAATCGTCATGATTTAACTGCCTAAATATATTAAGTGCAATAGGTATGCACATACGATGGAAAATGTTATTGCACTTACTACATTTGATAACTAGCTTCCTATTTTTCAAACTTGATACCTTACATATATTACATTTAGAAGCCATTGCGTAGCGAGTTAGCTCACCCTATGTTGCCATAAGCTGGATTTGAACCAGCTTTTTCACCCATGTCCCAGCTCCCCTCGTCAGGAGTGGTTGAGACGGTAGAGATACAAATTTATGTGGTAGATATATTGCAAGTTTCAATGCAAATTGTATGCTAACAGGATGAAAGAAGAGAACAAAACACGATAAGATAAGAAAAATAAAAAGCAATAAACTGCATAGCTTACGTTAAAAATGCATTATAGTCAACTCATGATAAATGACAACACAATATGGTCGACACCAAATAAAATACTAAAATAGTCCAAAATATATAAATTAATGAATTAATTATTGTACACGTACTAATGTAATACCACACAAACCGATTAGCACTAACTAATTAGTAAATTACCACTACCTTTACAATAACTAAATGACAAGTTACTACAAAAAAACAAGAGAAAACCCAAAAAGTATGCTGTACTCCAGCTCAAAAGTCAAGGCAATAGGCCTTATTCGTGATAAATGGGAAGCAGGCATTCAAACTTTCAATGAGCTTGAAATTCTGTCATTGTCAGGTCACAATTTAATTCACGAAGTTAAAAAATTAGAAGTTGAAAAATCGCAATGCTTGGATTTCTTGGACGTTTCGTTTGAAGTAAGACAGAATATGATTCAATGTAAAGGAAAAAAAATTTATTTCATACGAGATCATTTAAGAAGTCTAGAGTACGATACTTGGTGTACATTGCCACAAAAGTGACAAGGTATAATTCAGTTCCAAGAATGTCCATATGCCAACAAATGGATACGAATACGAATACGAATACGAATTTATTCAATGTTCCGCGGGTGTTACCCATAACATTCAACGATTACACAGTTTACTTGATTGATGGTATAATGAATTTTTAGTAGGATTTACATTAATTATACAATAATAGTTCTAATAATAAAAAGAATAGTATTTGATTTGAGACGACAATTGGGAGCTCAAGGCTTTCCAATCTCATTTACACGTTTTCCAGGAAAAATTATTAACAGAAATACTTGTATTTACCACTACAGCGGCTATAAGCTAGAAATGCGAGTTATTAAATAATAAACAACACGTTATGAATTTAACAATTTGACACATAGTTTCGTGATTAAGTTTGAAAAGGAAGCAATAAAGTTTAAACTGATCCATACATTCTATTCTATATTTACCTAGATATTTAGATCTGTAGTGCTGGTATCGGATACATTCAACTAAAAAATGGTGGGCAGTATCGTTGTGGGACGGCCCACAGTGATTACAACCCATGTTTTCGTTAAATTTTATGCTTAAGTTATTAAACGAGAGATAATTGCTGTTTGTACGAAGTTGACAACATAACCTTAAGTATTGGATTGGTAAGTTAGATAATAAGTAGGAGCTAGTCTTAGAGCTAGAGCATATGTTAGAGACAAACAACTTATAAGTAGGGTGGTACGAGGAATTTTCAATCCCAATCCGATCCTCCAACCTGCTCTGGTCATTCACCACCTGCATTATATTTTCAAAGTTATTGGCTAGTACTGCCGGCGACTGCTCATGCCATACGAAGGAAAAACCGGCCCTATCCAGTATACTTTTAATTTGAAGTGCCCAATTATATTTTGGACAAGCATTTGAAAGAGAAGAAATTGAAACCAGCCTATCGTAACAAATTCTGGGAAGTCTAGTTGATGGCATCGTGAGAATGCGAAACCAGAATTTTAGTATAAGAGCTATTGCATGACACTTTAGTTTAAGCCTTCCTGTTTCAGCTCGTACTAAATACCCAGGGGTGCGGCGCGGTAGCCACAACAGACTTTTCAAAAATCTAGTTTGAGCTGACTCAATAAAATCTAGTAACCTAGGGGACCAAATTGGGGCTGCATACATGAGCGAGGGTGTACTTATGGAGTCAAATAATTTTATTCTAGCATCCCACGACCTTACTTTAGCTTTGGCAAGCGTACTTAAAACTGCTCCGTTGACAGAGCAAGCTTTACTGAGAAGCACGTCGGCGGCTCGGTTAAATAAACCCGATGTAGAGAAGGTGATACCTAGGTACGTGTAGGAACTTACGACTTCAATGGGGTTGCCAGAGAGAAACCAGTGCCAAGTACTGCATGGCCTTCCCCCTTTTCTAAAAATTATAATTTTGGTTTTGGATAAATTAATTTCAAGCATATTTAGTTGGCAATACTCTTCTAATATAATTATTTTTTCTTGCAGTGACAGTTTAGACTCAGCCAAGGTGACATTGTCGTCTGCTAGCATAAGTAGATCTACACTATCACTACCTCCCAGGCTTACAGGTTTACTTAATCGTGCCTTGAAGAAATCATCAATATCCGAGATGTAGAGAGAGAATAAAAGGGGGCTCAGTATTTCTCCTTGTAGCACCCCAAGAGAAATGTCAAAATATTTAGAGTACCCAGAGTTTGACTTAACCCTAAACTTACTTGATTCGTAAATAGAACGAATTACACGAATTATTTTACTGCTAACCCCTATTTTGTCTAACTTGTGCCAAAGTCTATGATGGTTAACACTATCAAAAGCTCGTTTGAAATCAACGAATAAAGCGAACAATTTCCCCTGTTTGTTTCGAAGCTTTGATTGTATTACACTCATTAGGCAGAATATTTGATCCAGACACCCCCGCCCCATTCTAAAGCCAGCCTGCGACTCTGGGATAATATTATTTGTTTCGCACCAATGATACAATCTATTATAAATTATTGTGGTGAAAAGTTTAGTAAAAGTATTAACCAGGGCTATACCTCTGTAATTAAGTGGATTTAAAGGATCCCCTTTCTTAAAAATTAGCACTAAATCAATTTCAGACCAAGCTTCAGGGGTATTTCCTTTTTCAAAAATAGAGTTAAACAATTTCAGAATTTCAGTGAGTATTGTGTCAGGAAGTCGCATCAGGAATTCGTTAGTGATTTGATCTGGACCACCTGCTTTATTTGGTTTAAGTTTACTTAGCGCGTCTAGAAGCTCTTCCATATTTATTTCTATATCAAGTAGTGGAACTTTATTAGAATAAGGAGGGTGATTAATCAGCGCATTACGTAATGGCATCATATTTTCATAGAATGTTTCCCATTCTGGGATTGAAATAACTGAAGGTGTACTCATTGGTTTTCGAAAATTTCTAATGCAATCCCAGAATTCAGTTGTTGATTTTACATTCGCCAGTGTATTCTGAATACGCAACCAGTATGCTCTTTTCTTAGACTTTAAAAAATTTGAGTACAGTCGTTTGGCAGCGCAGTAGTGATTAAGCTTAATGCGGTCATAGGAGTGCCTAGCCTGCTTTAATAAATGAAGTGTCCGATTTCGTTTGTCCTTGCACTCTGAGTCAAACCAGGGCTTGCTATGGTATTTATGTATTGGAGGTCGAGAAATCATTGAACAAGCCCGGGCTGCAGAGTGCATGGACTCCACTACACCTTTAAAGTAGGTATCTATATTATCACTATACATAGGGGGGTTATTTTTTAAATATGTTTGGTATTGAAGAGAGTTATTTGGTTTCCATTTCATTCGCTCAACTGACAACACAGTTTGAGGGGGACTATAATCATTCGTTAATGTAAGTGTTACTTCAACTGGGAGATGCCCTGATTCAATAGCCGACAGTACTTTCAGATCTCTAATTAAACTTAATCCATTTGCGTTTGTCCAGAATAAGTCAATACAGCTTTTACCAGTGCTAGCTAGGAATGTGTAAGAGGCTGGATAATCGGATTGGGACCGTCCATTAACTGCAAAAAATAAATTATTCTCCATTATATTACATAAGTCTTTACCCCTCCTATTAATAACTTCATCGTATGATATGCGCTGAGGGAATAGTGGTATGTCATTGGCTAAAGTGCAGTCCATATAATTTAATTCAGCTATGCGGGCGTTAAAATCTCCACAGACAAAACAACTCTGATCTGGGTATAAATAGTTGTATTCAACAAGTTTTTTGTTTAATATATCCATTAGGTAGTCATAGGTACTACCTGGAGGGAAGTACACAAAAATCAAAATTATTTTGTCTCTAGAGAAACAATGCTGTAGCGAAATAGATACAAAGTAATTATGTGATTCTATGAGAGTTGATTTTAGGATTGCTTTCTTGACAAGTATAGCCAAACCACCGCTGCCTCTGCCATATATGTGTTGTTTAACAGCTGGAGAGAAAAAAATGTCATAAATATTAAATGAAGCATTAAATTGAAAGTTTTGATTCGCTACCTAAGTTTCATTAATGCAAATTATGTCCGATTCAGAAAATATTAAATTATTCGAGCTATGTAAATCAAAAAAGTTACTTATACCGCTGCAGTTGTAATATATTATCTTAGTTAATGAAGTAGCTATAGGTAAAGGTAACACTGTATCTCAAGAGCCAGAAGTAGACGTCAACGGCTGCTGCTTTGGCTTCTTCTGCGGCTGTTTTTGTTGAGATTTGGAGTTGGATGGGGGTGTATATCCAGGAATTTCAGAGATTTGGTATGTCTTGGAACCGTCGGAGATGAAGAACGTATTTTTGTTTTTTTCCGAAACGACAAGGTACCTATACGTCCAAAGTTTGGCTGATACGGATGGTTTCTTCTTCAGTTCCTTAGCGTAATTCAATAGGTGCTTCTTAATTTTTTGTTGTTCTCGGGACAGATCTTCTAAAATGTAAATTCCTGAGTCCTTCAGCACTCCTGATTTGGATAGGATTAAACGACACTCTTTTGCTTCTTGAAAGCCACATTTAATTGCCACGGTGTCAGTAGACCAAGGTATAATTAGGTAAGATTTGGGTTTAGTATTTGCTAATTCGATCTTCTCTAGTACTTTGGCAACTTCAGCTTTTTGTAAAGATTTGTTAGAACTGCTGATTAGATCTAGTCCTACAAAGATCAAGTTGAGTTTTCGATCTGCATTTGACTGTGAGATGAGATCATTCTTCACCTGGACTACATCGGATCTGATGGATTCAACATTAGAAGTAACACTGCTTACGTCTTTTTCTAAGCTTGCAATTTGCTGAGTGTGTTCCTCGACTGCTGATTTGACAGTTATGAGATCTGACTTAATTGACTTGAGTCGCTTTGTTGTTTTGTCTTGGAATAGTTTGGAGTTTCGATTACAGGCCAATAAAATAGTTTTCACATCATCATCAGGATTAATCTCCTCTTCTTCTTCGGCTGTTTTTGTTGAGATTTGGAGTTGGATGGGGGTGTATATCCAGGAATTTCAGAGATTTGGTATGTCTTGGAACCGTCGGAGATGAAGAACGTATTTTTGTTTTTTTCCGAAACGACAAGGTACCTATACGTCCAAAGTTTGGCTGATACGGATGGTTTCTTCTTCAGTTCCTTAGCGTAATTCAATAGGTGCTTCTTAATTTTTTGTTGTTCTCGGGACAGATCTTCTAAAATGTAAATTCCTGAGTCCTTCAGCACTCCTGATTTGGATAGGATTAAACGACACTCTTTTGCTTCTTGAAAGCCACATTTAATTGCCACGGTGTCAGTAGACCAAGGTATAATTAGGTAAGATTTGGGTTTAGTATTTGCTAATTCGATCTTCTCTAGTACTTTGGCAACTTCAGCTTTTTGTAAAGATTTGTTAGAACTGCTGATTAGATCTAGTCCTACAAAGATCAAGTTGAGTTTTCGATCTGCATTTGACTGTGAGATGAGATCATTCTTCACCTGGACTACATCGGATCTGATGGATTCAACATTAGAAGTAACACTGCTTACGTCTTTTTCTAAGCTTGCAATTTGCTGAGTGTGTTCCTCGACTGCTGATTTGACAGTTATGAGATCTGACTTAATTGACTTGAGTCGCTTTGTTGTTTTGTCTTGGAATAGTTTGGAGTTTCGATTACAGGCCAATAAAATAGTTTTCACATCATCATCAGGATTAATCTCCTCTTCTTCTTCGGAATTTGACTCATCATCAGAAGCACCGCCGGAATCGCTGGAGTCGGTTGAGTCTCCCTTGCCAGAAGTAGAAAAAACTTTAGCTTGTTTTCCAGACATTTATAAAGTTTTTAGATAGGTTGAGATCAATACGTAATTCAAATTGTGAGTACAGCTGCCTTAGATGCTTAATTATTTATTTAGTTACAGACCTTAGAGCCACCTGGGCCAGGGTTCCCGCTTTTGAGTTCCAAAAAAATGTTTGTCAACTTAATGACCTACCTCTGACCCAGGTAGAGCAATGGGGGTTGCCCTTCAAAGTCCAGTTCAGAACGCCAGTATGAATACGAATACGAAAAAGATCACGAAATTATTCAATGTTAATTGTGTGGGTTAGAGGCAAGTGTAAACTATACGTGAAAGCGTGGTTGAATTTTGTTACGGTTCACAACTTAATTTGTAGACATGTGTGTGTACACTAATTTGTTTTATTTTGTAGAGGTGAACCTGTAGATTCGTTTAAGATATGAAATTGAAACTTTTAACACAGTTGTCTATCAAAATTTTGAAAATAAAATAAAATTTTTGAAGACGAGCACGACAAGAACACCTTAGGTGCGGCGCAGTTTTTAGCCTCTGAACAAATGGATACATTCGAATAATGGTCTTTCCTCATCAGAATGGATCACTGCCATAAAAATGGTTGGCAATGTTTTACCAATTAATGCAATTCCTCGACCTGACCAAGGATCACTTTACTATCGTCATGGCTGTAAGGAGATTGAAACGATAGCACATATCCTTGGAAAGTGTCACCGTGGAGAGCTAATTCGTAATAACCGACATCATGCAGTTCGCCGTTTAATTGCTGAAGCTATGCAAACATTATGTTGGAAAGTTCTTCAAGAAGTCGAATGTACTGGAGATGGTTCAAGGCGTGTTGACATAATTGCGTATAATTCAACAACAAAGGAAGGAATTATACTTGATCCAACTGTTCGAATGAAACAAAACGATATAAATCAATCAGAGGCTGTGCGTCTTGAGAAAAAGGTAATTTATGACCCATGCATCCCCTACTTCAAACAGAAATTGGGCCTGACTGAAATTCATGTGGTAGGGCTTTACGTTGGGGCACGAGGGACGATTTCAAAATTTTTCCTTAACTTTATCAAAACCCAACGTCTACCTAGTACGCTTATTAAAGACATCGTGACCTCCGTTTTGAAGAAATCAATTCAAATATGTGTGCATCATTTGTTTTCGTGTGTGCCTGCTGAATAATAATAATTAATAATCTAATATATAATTACACTAAAAAGCATAAACTAAATGTAACAAAATTGTGTAAACGTATCCTAAGTCCTCAAGGCTATCGTCGTTGAACGACAGTGTCAAGTTTATTTTAATAAAGTTGTCTTTTTCTCTTTTAGAATGTTTAAATTTTATTTATAAATGTATTGTCTTGTATACTGAGCTGTGAATCTATTGCAATTGTGCAACAGTGACTTAATAAAGTTTTTTTACTTTTGCTGTTGGGCTATCGCAATTGTTAAACAGTCACTGTTTAAAATGTCACATAATAAAGTTTTCTTGTTTAGGCTACAAATTTGTAAATTAAATTTTCATCTAACCAAAAGTTCAAATTACTAAGTTATATGAAATAAGGGGTGAATTAATTTGCTGATTTTATATTATCCATCTATTTACAGAATAAAAATAATGGTTAAAACATTAGCATTAAAATTAAAAGTTTTGATTAGTGCACTGAAATTGTGAATTGTTATTGTTATTGTGAAATTTTGAGAATCACAATAACAATTTGATATTGTTATTGTAATCACAATAACTATATCAAATTGTTATTGTAATTTTTTGAATTACAATAACAATACAATTACAATTTGTTTTTTTTAAGAAGGTAATAGATTGCAGACTGTAGAAAAAAACGATTCTAAAAACTAAAGTAGGCTTACTGCTTAGAACATATGACATAGAATATTTGAATTATTATACTATTTTACCAATTTTTATTTTTTTAACTGATGCAAACTCACGATAAGTTAATGTTTCTGTCGGTCTCATTCTTAATAGTAAATAAGTTCTATAGAATCAATCATACTTTTTACATCAGACTTTTTAAGAGCGTAGTTTTTTAAAGACAAATATTTTACTTCCGCCAATTTTTTTATTACTGCCGCAATCAAAACAAATATAGAATGTATAGGAACTAGAACTAAGAAGTAGTAAAGGCAAAGGCACTATTTCCTATTTTACTTTGTACACCACCACATGCTGGACTGGACTAATAAAATCACAGAAAGAAAGAAAACTAATAAAGATAGCAAACGTTAATTGTAAGGAGATTGCTGATAACAATTTGTCACCAATACAAGTAAGTAAAATGATTGACAAACTGAAAACAACTGAAAATTTTGCAGGTTGCTTATAAAAGTAATAACGATGATCCGTTTTCCACTTTGAAAAGTAGGCTTAAAAGTTATTAAAGTCCTTTCGAGTAGTGTTTTATGCACCACGGGTCATGACTACATGACGTTATAACATTAATTCGAAGCCCCTCCCCCGTGGCTTATTATTCACCATTTGGTTAACATTGCCGTTACCCCGCCTAAGTCATGACGGAATACGTAAATGCACCCTGACGCAGGCGCATTCTTGTGTTTTACAGTGATAAGTTAAGCCGACATCAGGGAGATTCCAACGATAACGTTATGTAAAATTTGGTCATGCCCTTTACCCCCACCCAATTTTTCTGGAATGTAATTACGAATATGTTATAAGAAAGGGCAGCTAGAACCCCTCCCGCAACATTTATAACGCTATTATTCGAAGCGCCTTACCTTAACTCATCGTCAATAGGAAACATAAAACCAAATTGTGAATTGTTATTGTTATTGTTAATGGGAATGGTTTTGAAATTGTGATTGTTATTGTAAAGTCCAAGCGTATAGTATTGTTATTGTTATTGTAAATACAACAATTTACAATAATTTACAATACAATACTCTCACAATTTATGTGCACTAGTTTTGATTTAGGTGAACTGTGTACTAATTTTTATTTTGACTGTTTTTAATATTCTGAATTCTATTGCTAAATTGTGATGATTTTGTGTCGATCAATTGATAACAATCACTATGTAATGTGTAATGAATGGTTGGGCACTTGAATAAAGCTTACGAACAAAAAAACAAACAAAATTGCTAGAGCGCTTGTTGCGTCCCGTACTAAAAGACCAATAAGCCATTAAAGTTAAGATATCAAATATGATTAAGCTTATAGACATCCCTACAAGTTATGGCCTGCACGATATTTCTAACTATTTGATATACCTAAAGTATAGCTATTTTATATACGGAGTACATCTAGGCTCGTCGTGCGCAGAGCATGTTTAGATACGAGATATCAATGAGTGAAAAGCATGTGTTAGCATATTAACTACACTTTCCATGATAAATGCCCTAGAAAAGCCTCAAAAGCGTTAAAAAACAGCCCCCTTAATTCTCATATTCCTTACATTGGTTCAAGTCCAGATAATTTTAATATTAAAAGCATAGCTGGCCAACAAAATATTTCAATTCGTCCCTTGCAGCCGTTTTCTCTTAAATCAGAATCCCTTAGAGTCGGATTTGACAGTATTAGAAAGGGAAACGTCAACGCCAAAGTCATAATACACAGACTCTAATTAAAAAATAAGGAACGAATGAAAGATTTCTTTCTGGTTCTAATATCAAAGTGTAGTCAATTACTCGCAAATAAAATATGACACGCTCTTTCGCTATTCATATTTATTTACTACCAGTCTATTTACATCATTTATCTATCCATACCACAAGTTTAAAATACTTAAAATTACCAATTTCAACGTGAGAAGTACTATTCAAAAAGTAATCCCGAGTAGATTTCAAATAACAGAATTTTAATCAGTTACTCATAACGTCACTTTTTTTGAAAGGTTGGCATTAAGTGTTGTACAGGCCAGAAGCTTGAAACAAAAATACTGTTATCTTAGTTTTTGCGGGCTTAAAAATATCGTATCATTTGCTAAAATCAGTCGATTTCAATAAAAAAAACCATTACTTGTATTCATGGATGTAGAAAAAAGTTAGGCCCAAAGAACTATCGCCAATTAGACTGACATAGATTAGTTTCAAAATCCTTGAACAATTTGTGCAGAAAAGGTTTTTTATGTGTAAGTTTGCACACCAACAGAATTTGATTTTTCCCGGAGAAGTCTTGTTTTACCAACTGAAAGAAATTTTTTATAGATATCACCTGATAAGATGATTCACATTAATTTTTTAAAACCCTTCGATAAGATCCCTGTGTTTGTATGAATGCCAGTATATGCCAAGAAACAAATCAGATAATTTTGGATTTACCATTTTATACCAGTATCTGTATTTTAATTTATTTTATTTAGTTGTCAGAGCCTACAACAAATTCAATCATTGATTTTTAAAACCAAACAACATTAGTAATTGTAGTAGACAAACTGCATACAGAGAAATAAATAAATATAAATAGACGATGAAACACTACATTTTATTTATAAATTTTAAAAATCCAGTAAGGATTCACGTAGTTTTATTTTCAGTTCGTTTATTGGTAATCCAACTTAACAAATCAATGTAGTAATTTGTTTTAATTCCCAGCGCTTAAAATGAGTTAAGTAGCATATTTCAAGCCTGGATAAAACAGTATTTGACACTTCTGCATAATGCTTCTGAGTTGTAATGCATAGACTTAAGAGTATTTAGATGTATACCCTTTAAATCACACAATCAAAAGAAGTCTCGTACAATTTGCTAGAACTTTTGTATTTTAGGAAAGACCTTATTTGCTTAGCATTGTTATGCATTATTCTTTCTGTAATTGATAGTAAATTGCACTTATTCAGTAAAAATCCGTCTATTTCTTTATTTACATAGAATTTATCCTTCGCAGCGGACCTTGCTATAGCTTTTTTGTTTTGTATTTATTTTATAAAATAATAAATACATTAAACAATTTATTATTTTTTGAAGTTCACCATAATCCTAAATAAGTATGCATGCCCAGGTTGTAAGGCAGTTATCTACAGGACAGTACAAATGCATGCATTGACAGTTTTAGCATGTCAAATGTTACACGGTTTAAGTTGTACATGGCAGTTATAGAGCAGGTAAGTTTTTTCATTACATGCATGTGGTGTTCCTTGAGTTCGAGTTTAGGTACACAACAAGATATTTATAGCAATAAAATCTTTCAATTTCAACAAATTCAACATACACCTTCCAATTTTTAGGTTCTTTTGTGGAGATAAAGTAAATATTTATTTACAACTGGCGCACTATTACGCTTGCCATAAAGACAAAGTAAGAACAAAACACAACATTAACGTTAATAATTATGGTTCTCGTAAAACAAAAGATATCATTGTAAATAATCAGCTATTGAATAAATTCATATTATATAAATGATTGTGTGCGATTCGGCATGATCCACGAATTGTAGCAACTACTATTTCTTCAACCATTTTTGATTGGGGACGCAATTCCTTGCGAACCGATTCAAACAACCCTGTTATAGAGCCCCTGGCACCAACAAGTCTAATCATCTCCAGCTTCTTTAATCGGTATTTATCCAGAAAGTACGGAATGCAAGGATTATAATGTGCCTGCTTTTCGACATTCAGCTTTGTCAGCTTGACCTAGTGACTGCTCCATACGTATTGTTGGATCCACAATGTACCCGAACTTTAAATATTTTCGCCAGCAGATGATGTCAACTCTTTTTGAAGCACCATCAGTAACTTCTTCATGCACAATCCAATATAGTTTTCTCAGATAATTAGCAATAATTGTCCTAACTTCCTAATGTCTACTAGTTCTCAGTAAGCTTTCCACAAGGCATTTCCCTAAAACATGGGCGAGGGTTTCTTTCTCTTTACAGTGCCTGCAAAGCGATGATTCTAGCAAACGACCTGAAATAGCTTTAACAGGGTATACATTAGCAGACATTGCTAAAGCATTCAACCTCTCCAAAGATGTTAAGCCGCATTTGTCAATTGTATTTTTTTTGCCTTACGGACATTCTTGATACAATTTAACACCTTGTCCTCGAAATTGAAATGAGCACCATTGATCATACTCTTCATTCCTTAATATTTCCCTTAATAGTTTACCCGATTTTGTTTTGGGACATCAATCCATCTTAGATTGGATTTTATCCCCATTAAGTTGCAAAGCTACAATGCAGCTTTCCATTTCTGACTTTAATTCTCTTACGAATGGGATGCATGGGTAATCACAACTTAGCAGGACTACCCAAATAGTATAATGTTGAATAAATGCTTCCTAAGTAGATCTCATTATTTGAAGAAACTTTTTTGAGGTGTACAGCAATGCATTAGGAGAATCATGAGAAATAGCAAGGATATCTTTGACAGAACTACGAATAATCTTATCCAAGTCTACAGGGAATTTCTGAGGCAATTTATTTACCGGGGCGTTTTGTAGTGAATAGGTTAAACAAGGTCATAAATATTGGTTAATAATGGCAATTTTTTGATTAGGAGATAACATAGGTGTGCCAACTTAATTCTGCAGATCTTTGGTAAAATTCTTGATTGTCGAAGCAGGATCAAACGGAATTTCATTACTGAAATTGACACATACATACTTTACCGTTTCTTCTTTTTTAATAGAATCAATGATGTTATTATCATCTACAACTAGAGGATCTTAACGTAGTTTTTCTTTTACGGTTAATAACCTTGCACTTGTTCATATTATTATCATACCCGAGCTTTTTAAAGTTTTTAATTGCTATTTTTGTCAATTCTCTTGCTTAGTCAATAGAACTAGACACGAGAGCAATGTCATCGGCAAATCCTCTTTCTGCTACATTAGGTACATCGTTATGGAGGTAAAACCCATAAGCATCACTGACTTCACGCTCATTGAGCAAACAACTGCGGATAGAGGGAGAACCTTGAAAAACTACTTTTTGTACCAATATTGGTTGAGACTTTATTTACGCGTTTGGATTTGAGCTTTATTTTCAACCATCAAACATAAAATAGGAGAGCGGAGAATCAAGGGCGTTAACTTAGCATTCAACATGAGGGAAGTGTGTAAATGAGAGGTTTCTTCAAATGCTTTGCCAACATCCAAAAACACCACACAACATTCAATTTTTTTACGCTTAGCTTTCTATAGACAACTATTAACGATAAAGGTGCCAGAACATTTGGAAAATCCAACTTGATTTGCATTAATTGTCACATGTGCCTGCGATCGACGGTCTAATATTCGCTCAAATATTCTCAGTAGTATATAAAGAATAGAAATCGGACGCCAATTACATCATCTTTATCACCCTTTTTATGAATAAGAATTGTTCAAGCCTTACGAAAACTATCCGAAACGATGATCCACTTTTCACTAATAGAGCCAATAGAAATATCATGCACTTGTAGTGCTTTTTTTGGCATGTGCCAAAATGTCACATAAACAGTAATTACCACTCCTGGTATTTACCGGTATTTACCATGATATATACCACAGTAGTATTTACCACTTGAACACCCTGCTTTATTCGATTTAAAATTTAAAAATTTGCCACCAGGTTACAGGCCTTCTGCAGCTGTTATCCCATTTTTATAAATTGTGAGTTTTTTTAACCCTCAGTCAATTTTGTAAAAGGGAATTTCATAATTATTATTTTAAATTTTTAGATTGTTAGATAATATTTTCAAATAAATAAAAAAAATTTTAATTTTACAAAATCATGAAAGTGCTTTTTAGAAAATTGATTAAAGCTTAGACAAACTCAAATTCTATCAGAATCAAAGAGCTGTTTAAATTATAGGTTAGCAAAATTTCAAAATTTGAGCTTTTTCAAACATTGGCGCGTCAGTGTGACCAAACAACGTTACTTTGGATCTGTGCTATTCAGAAGTAGCCTGATTTTGTAAAGTAAAGTATTTCCATCGAAAAAGTTTATTTGATGGCCACTCGTCTCCTGCCGTCGGTCAAGAATTTGACTTATGACGAGAGACTTAAGACACTCAGGACATTTCCCTTGAAGACTAAAAATCCGGCGCTTCGCGCCGGATTTGTCGACCGGGGGGGGCCGAAGTAGATGCTGAGCTTCAACAAAGGCTCAAGATAATTCATGTAGCGCTAAAAGACGGTACAAGATTTATGGAAGCTCCCCTAGCATGAATGAGCCATATACAAATGTAAATTGTTGATTGGATTGTGCATGAAGAAGTGACTGATGGTGCTTCAAAAAGGGTTGACATCATCGGCTGGCGAAAAGATCTATTGTCAGGGTATATTCTGGATCCAACAATACAGAAAGAGTAGTCATGTCGTCAAGCGGAAGAAGTTAATATAGAAAAGCAGGCGCATTATAACCCTTGCATTCCTTACTTTTTACTATAAACTGGTACTTTAAATGTGAAAGACGTCATTTTGGACGAGCCTTCACTATATATAGCTCATTTACTAAAGCATGTCCGTGATCTGCAGTAATTAAAAATTCGAAAAATGGTGAGGAAGATGAATTCCGAATGCCTGAGCTAGTGTACGAAGTGTGGACCCCCGTCATGAGAACGCATATTTTCAGGTGCCTAAAACTATGATATTTGTGGGACGTCATGATGAACGATCTCTGAATACCTTTAAACTATATAGATGTATTTGTGACATATGGTTACAATAGTTTGGAACAAAATTTAAAGTTGGCATTAGGGGTACCTAAAACTATATTTGTGGGACGTCATTATAGACGATCCCTCAATACCTATAAACTATATAGATATATTTGTGACATGTAGTTACAATAGTTAGGAAAAAATGTAAAAGTTAGCAAAAAACTATGATATTTGTGGGACGTCATTATAGACGAACCCTGAACACCTATAAATCATATTGATATATTTGTGACAAGTAGTTATAATAGGTTGGAAAAATGTAAAAGTTGGCAAAAAACTATGATATTTGTGGGACGTCATTATGGACAATCCCTGAACACCTATAAACCATATTGATATATTTGTGACATGTAGTTACAATAGTTCGGAAAAAATGTAAAAGTTGGCAAAAACTATAATATTTGTGGGACGTCAATATGGACGATCCCTGAACACCTATTAACCATATAGATATATTTGTGACATGTAGTTACAATAGTTTGCAAATAATTTAAAAGTTGGCAAGGGGGTACCTAAAACTATGATGTTTGTGGGACGTCATTACGGACGACCCCTGAATACCTATTCACTATCTAGATATAATAGCGACATGCAGTCAAAATAGGTGTGAAATAATTTTAAAGTTGGCGATGGGAGTACCTAAAACTGTAAACTGTGAAGGACGTCATTTATGGACGATCTGTCACCATCTATAGCCCATTTACTTAAGCATATCCTTGATCTGTAGTAATGAATAGGAATCCGTAAAATGGTGAGGAAGGAGAATTCTGATTGTCTGAGCCGGTGTTCGAAACGTGGACCCCCGCCATGAGTCACAAGAACTCATATTTTCCAATTCCAACATTGCACTCTACTATACCAGGCTGCCATGTGAACGTACATATGTCAGCAGTGCATTTACTTGTAATGGATATTGGTGAAAATTTTCCATGTGTATTTTCAATGGCGAAACTTGAGAAGCTCTTAGTTCCGTATGTACCTTCCATGTATTTTTAGCCCTTTTTTTTATCTTGAAACATTGATTTTATTCTTTGTCCGTTTAACTGTTAATTGCGAACAAACTATAACTTCAATAATAACCAAAAACTATACAGCACTTGTGGCTCGCTTTTGTGGGCGATTAAAATTGGTTTCAATTTAATCGCTTAAAAAATGCGACCTGTAGCGTGCGACCAACACCCATGGGACAGACAGACAGACAGCAAACACCAGACCAATAGATGCTTGCTCAGCATCTAAAAAAGGCGCGCAATGTGTTACCAATTGCCCCTATGTGGATTTTTTATAGAAATTCTATAACAAGGCCAACCTTAGCAAAAATGTTTTGTAGCAACATATTACCTGAAAACAACGTGTCGAAATTTTATCAAAATATGATTTTAGGATTGGTGCCAAATATTTTTTGAATTTTCGATTTTAGTATTACATAACCGTGAAAAAGTTTCGAATTGAAAGATGTATCTCCAATTTTTTTTAAATTTCAAAAATAAATTTTTGTAAGTAGCCTAATGAATGCAATTATACAGATCTAGTTGCTATTTTTTGTCCTTTAGAAACTTTTGTCGGTACAAATTTTAAAACTGGTTTTTAAAAGTAAAACCTGCGAGAACAATCTGCGGGCTTCAATTTTGGTGTGTTTTCACATTACCACATTTTACGATTTACAGATTGCATATTAATAAAATGATAAAAACAAATATTAAAGTTTTCGGCTGCCTAGCGATATTAAATAGGAGGGGCAAATGCCTGTGCTTTTACTAATATCATATTTTTTGTCATCTTCAACGTTTAAATTAGAATCACGTTTTTTCGCTGTCACCGTTTTGGGTTGGCTTTGTTGTCTGTCCACGTGAACTCGAAAATTTAGTTGGTATTATTATTATTATTCACATCCTCTATCATATAGGCATGTTGCCCATGATAGGAGTGAGTTTATTCAGACAAATTTAATTAAATAAAAAGAAATTGCAGTTTCAGTAGTTTAAGTTTTACAGTTAGGCTCCTGCTACACATAGCAGTTTATTTGAGTGAAATTTACTGCAGTAAAATCAAAAAACTACTGAAACGTCCCAAACCATTGGGACCAGCTACACTCACTGCGCGTAAACCAGCGAGCGCAGTTACCTTCAGGGCGAGTAAATGCGAGTAAATTAAACTAGTAAAAGTTTACTAGTTTAGTGGTCGGATATATACTACCCTGACATGAATATCGTCCAAGGTATGAATTTTCAGGCGCTTTTTTTAAATTGTAGGGGCAACGCAATCAAAGGCCAACAAAGCTAATAAAATAAGAAATAAAAAATATTCAAACCGAAACACCTAATAAATCATAATTTTTAAGAAAAAAGACCAAAACGCTTTACATTTGGTGCCAGCTACTGTTTTAATTTGTAACAAATTACAACAGTTGATGTTCAACACACTTGGTCTTATTCTATGTGAGATTTAACATGGGAGAGCATTGTAGAATACACTATTTTAGTTGTCGATGTGAATATCTCTTTCCAATGTAAATAATATATATTTATCGTTAATAATTCAGAATTAATCAGTTTATATAAACTAATAGAACTGAAATAGTGTGAAATAAGTAATTAGGGTATAGTCTTCTAATTGTGACCAGTCCGGTAATTGTGATCGCTCAGTTTTTATCAGGAAAACGTTAGCGACTATTTTAAAAGTATTTATAACACGGAAGAACTAGCGCTATTCTTCGATGTAAGAAAGTCATATGCTGTCAGTGTTAATGTTTTCCTGTTTAAAACTGAGCAATCACAATTACCAGACCGATCACAATTACCCGCCTCTACTTTACTGGAATTACGGAGATAATTAAAATTTCCAGTCAATAATAATATCGTGGGATCAATTTAAAATCTAATATGCGATATAAGTATGTAATGTGATGAATCACAATAATTTGTATGTCTATTGCCTTACTTGTTGAACTTTGCATTGCAGTTATAAATAGATTCATGAACAAATGTTTCTACAATTAATTGTAAACAGTTTAAGATTAATATGAAAACAGTTTTCCATTTTCAAAATATTTTCAATTTTTAAAACTAAAATCTGAATCAGTGAAAGCAGAAAATTTGAAACTTCGCGCAAGTATTAACCGGAGATTAAAACCGAGTGTAGCTGCAAGTTAAACTAACCAACGGTTTATTAAACTGTCTGCTCCAGTAAGCTGAAAACGTTAACTAACCGTTGGTAATATTAACTGCTATTGGTAGCAGGGGCCTTAGACGTTTCAAAGATTTTAAGTAAAAATATAATTGAGTCTCCTAATAGGTACGATTAAAAGTACTGTAGTTAGTATAGTAGCACAAGTAATTAAATTATACCGAGAAATAACTGAAATTGTTAACATACAAGCATGATGTGTATTTTGTATTAATCACGACGATTAGATGTATATGTTAATAAGTATATTATTTAAAATATTTTTAATGTTAATTCGTAGGAAATTAAGTGCTCCAATTAGATTAAAAGAGGCAGAAATCCAAGTAGAGTGATCCAGTAGTAGATTAGGAGCGTTTAAATTTTTCTTGTATTGTACCCGTCGGAGTTACTTTCTATTGTTGTTGTTATTCACCGATTTTTGTGTGCAGTGTTGTCCCTCGTATAAAGTAGGTCATCGTGGAATTGGTCTGTTTCATTGTGGCGGCATAAGGGTTGAGAATGGCTCGAATGTTTTTTCGCCAGGTGTGCGTGCAGTAGAAATAGAGATGTTTGTCGTCACTTCATCATTCGCAAGAATCTTTTTGGCGCGTAAAATCTCATGCATTTCTCTCGTTCTCAGTATTATAAGTTTAATTGGACGAGGTATTTTAGGTTTCCTGGGGCCAAGACGTTTAACAGAATCGATATCAATATGTCCAAGGTCTAGAGTGCTATGCATGTCCATAATTGTAGCGTATAACTGATCGTGTGTCTCTTTTGGAGATTCCGGGATTCCAAATATTATCAGTGATTTGCGATGTATTTGTTAAAAAACAAATTTCTGTTGTCGTTCAAGTTGATTGATTTTATTTTGTAAAGGCAGCACAATGGATTAGCATATATTTGTGAACTTTTCAATTTATGTTTGTATACTTGCAGTGATAATAGCTGTGAGAGAATTTTGTAGTTGGGTTTGTTGTAGTGTTAGTTGTACACACAGGCTTGCAAAGTCAGTTGGTGGGGGCAGATTATGTAAAGCGGATGTAGACGCACCGACGTTGGATGTATTAGCCATTGAAGAGCTGGCAGCTGTGGAAGCAGGAAGCGAGTTAGAAGGTGGAGTGGTGTGAGTTGGAGGCCGTTTATTCACTGGTTGTAGAAGCGAACTAACTACACTATGCTGCAGAGACGTTTGCTTGGGTGTGTACTTAGAGATGATGGGTTAGGTAGATGAATTGAACTTGAATTACTGCTGGGAAGCTTGAGGGGCGAGCTGGGCTTCGACTGTGCTTTGGAATTTGGCATAGAAATGTTGAGTAAAGCAACGTCAGGTTTGACAATTGCATTTTCAGCAGTTTAAATTTATAACTTCTATAGGTAGCACATTTTATATAGTAAAAAGAAAGGTGTTATTTTACTTGATTGTGGAAAAAGTAATGCACAAATTTAAAAACTACATAGTGTAGCCTGAAGCTGGCAAAAAGATCTATCGATCTGTAGTAGACTGAACTATGTGCGACGAAGTTTTCCCATTGTTTCGACAAAAAATATGGGAACAGAAAATGTGCAATTTTACTCGTACAGAGTACTACGGAACCTCAATTTAGTTGGTACATGCAGTATGAGAGATTACTAATTACCATAATTTAATTATAAATTTCCATATAATCATGGAAATATACTGATTCTAAAAATAGTATATCTGTATTTTACAGCCTTCACATTTCACAATGGGAGCCGAACCTACAGGCTAACCTGTATTAGGGACTCGTTCTCCATACTCCATTCATAACTACATAGTAAAAAACAATATTTTCAAGGAACAGAGAAAAGGTAAAAAGAAGAAGATACATTTAACCCTGTGGTTAAACATGTGGGAGCTCAAAAGCAAAATAGAAATAGTTCTGGTTCTTTGGTATGCATTTTAACCAGGTAGGTTCAGTAAAGTTTTTATACAGGGTGGGCCATTTATTTCCAAAGATTCTAACATGCCATAAATTCTAAGTTTATCATTCGATTTTAATAAACAATATATTCCAAAATAAAGAAAGACAATTTCTGAGAAATTTGTTTGACACCTCATTCATTAAAATCAGTCAAGGACAAGTTACAAAACGGCCTAACTGATTTAAAATCATGTTTTTTCCAAAATATTGTCATTATATTTGTAACTAATATTCTGCCAAGTATCTACAGGTAGCGATAGAAAGTATAAGGAACCTACAAAAGTTACATAAGGATTTGACAGAGGCAGGTGCCTAGGTGAATTACCAGCAGTTAGTGAATCATGCATGTAGGCACTCCATTGCATTGGAAAATGGGCACCTAGCACATTAGATTTCGTGACAACCTAGTCACTACACACGCGGTCAAGTAAAGTAAGTGATCCTTCGAGCTGATCATGACAATAATAAATGCTGATGCTCATAATAATTTGCTAGGAAACACCCACGACGTTTCTGCATTTCAACGACTTCTTTGAACGTCAAGGAAATGACATGAAGAAAATTGAAAGAGAAAATAGGGGAAACGAAACACGCATTACATGAGGAGGACACGGCATCACGAGAGGTAGACCGCACCAATTGCTGTCGCTGTTATTACCACACGGTCAAAGGAGAAGCCCGACGTAGTGGTCCCAATGGTCTGGTCCGGACCACAAAATATGGTCTGGTCCTGGTCTGGTCCGGTCTGGTCTGGTCTGGTCCGAGGATTTTGGACCAGACCACAATTTTTTGGACCAGACCAGACCAGACCACTATTTTGTGGTCCGAATATTTAAAAAAAAAGTCGTTTTCAGAATACACTAAACTAACTTAAAACAACTTGGTGTTTAAGAATATTTGCTGTATTGTGAATGTAAATATTTATAAGCATTAAGTAGTTTGAAAAGTCCATTTAAACTCAATATTATAAGTACGTGTATCGTATATATTAAGCTTAAGAATTTTTTTTCAGTAATGTGGTCCAAATGGTCTGGTCTGGTCTGGTCTGGTCCGAAAATCCGGATCAGACCACTGGTCTGGTCCAAAGAAGTTGGACCAGACCAGACCATAAAATTGGGACCAGACCAGACCATTGGGACCACTAGCCCGACGTCATGCCTATTCAAAATGAAGCACCTAAGGTCGATATCGACATCGAGTCAACTCAAGTCTGTCAAATCACACCTAATAATAATGCATTGGAATACAGAGCAGGAACAACCAGGAGCCTTCCCCTTTAAACACACGTTACTTTCTCTGTGACTTTCTCCCATCCTCTTGGCTAACACCACACCCTTCCATATCAGTGACAAAGAACAGAACACAAGAGCAGAACGGCTCTCACCATGCTGAAAACCAACACCAACCATCCTGATAATTAGTATTGGCACCGTAACGGCAACGGCACAACGTCCGTAGTTGCGGTCCGATGACACATGACACCACATCACAAAAATCTCAATCAGTCCCGTTCACGACATCTGACAGTAACAGTTCACTGACAATGAGTCTTGGAGTCTTTCATCTTGGAACTCCATGCATGCTACCGTGATATGAGTCAAATGAAAGTAGTATTAACTATGTTTTTATTAATTATATCAAACCATTATTAGAATTATACTAAACTGCTGACAGACTGAAAGAAATCCTGTGATAATGATGTCGAGGTATGAATCGTATTCTGGATTCACATGTCGAATTAATTCATGAATTGAAAAAAGTATACTTTTCCATATCACATTTCGTTTTTCTACATCACTTCACTTTAATACCGTTCATTCTCAACGAAAGACTCAATAAAAGCCTCAACTTTCTTAATCATTGGAGTGGAAGAAAGAACGAGGACAGAACGGAATTTATAGATAAACCATAAGTAAGGTATATAATTGTCTCGATATCGACATGACGGTAGTACAGTATAAGCACTGAAAGCACAGTGGGCACAACAAGAACTGAGTTGCTATTTTCTCATCAAAAATTTCAAAAAACCTAACCAACAACATTTTTCATAAATATGTAAGACGTAAGAAGCCTGATATACAGTGTGTCTCATAATTTTAAACTCACCCCCGTTTATGGAGGTTTCTTCCCTTCCAGAAGGAATTTTTCAGAAAAATATTTTTTATTAGATGACTAGTCACCAAAAGTTCATGGAATGTACCAAATTCTTGAATATAAATAATGGCCTATCGCTTGTATAGGTAATGTACAATCCCGGGCGTCGTGACCCCGAGTGATCTGAGTATTGTGTTACACACTGTTTTGTAGGTAATTTAATTCTGATTATGTCCTACGTGTTTATATTTCAATCAGTTGACATTTGCGCATGTGCATTGGGATTTAGTGATGCAAGTCGTGATTTTCCCATGTTATCAAACGGGAGAAAAAGTTGACATGAGGTTGACCCGCCTTCTCCAACGCTACCAGTGCTACAGTTACCCGATGATCAAAGTTGATGATTCTATTCGTAAGTAACAAATGTGAGAGTACGCATACGAATTTTCACATTTTTGCATTGGCTCAGCCGGGCGATATTGCTTTTTGAATTGAAACAACCGTGAAGTGAGTTTAAAATTTTCAGACACCCCATTTTCGATTTTAATTATTTACGAGAGAACCACGTGACCCCTAGAGGTCAATCAAAGTCGAATCCTAATTAATAGTGACTAGTCATCTAATAAAAATATTTTGCTGAAAAATTCCTTCTGGAAGGGAAGAAAACCCCATAAACGAGGGTGAGTTTAAAATTATGCGACACACTGTACATGATTTCATGAAAAAGACAAATTAAGTAATTATTATTTATCTTTATGACTGCATTAATACAAGGTATTGTAACCCATTTTTTACGCATTACTGCATAGAAAGCAAGCTTCTTATAAATATCTACGACAAAATTCTAATGTAAACAGCTAAATGACAAAAGAAAACAGTAAAACTACAGCAAAAATATTGCAACATATAATAATTATAATAATATCATAATTTCTTTGTTATCTAGAGAAAGCACTACTGACCGTCACTGTTGTTGCGTACAAATTAATAAAAAATAGGAAGTACAATTATATATAAAAAAAATCAAAAATAGGCTGACCCGCTCGGCCAGACTTACGGGTATCGATGCGGGTTTATTGACCACCACGAGGTCATCGTCCATGTGAACGACCTCAATAGGGTCAGAGGTCACGGGTACTTCGTGCCTACAATTGAACAGGTTAACATCAATCAATACTTTCTGTCATTTTGGTTTTTCTTAATTTCTCATAATTCATTTTACTGTAGTGATTTTTTTTTGCTTCTAAATCTAATTCATTTGAGTTTCAGCAACTAACTAAGGATTAACTAGGTAACAAGTACTAATAATAGAATACGAACAGCAAAGAAACGAATAAGAAAAGTATACAAATATAAAGGTTGGTAACACTAAGTCATATAACTTTTTTAAAAATCAAGCCATTCTTCTCCTACAGGAAATAAAAATACTTTAATTATATTTGTGATAAACACCTCCATTTATTTGAATTTAATTTTGAATTGACTGTCACAATTTTAAAAAATACTTCGTTCAATATGTTACTAGTGAGGACATAATACTATTCAATGTTGATTGGCTTTAGCTAGGGCGCATTTTAGGTATTTGTGTGCACTGGGAATGCAATTTATCGAGAATGGCATGCAATTAAAAAGGAATAATCAAATTCTAATGTGGGTATATGCAATTTTCAATGATTTTCTAAAGTAAGGAAAATTAATAAAATTAATAAAATTAATTAAGAATTCGGTGCAAATTTGTGTACATCATTTGTATTCTACCTGCATAACTTAATTTAAAAACATGTTCCCTAATACATAATCAATCATAAATTACATTATTGTGTATAAAATAGGTTCTGTTACGTATACTGAGTCTTTTAGGCTATCCTCATTGGAGGACAGTGTCAAGTTTATTTTTGAACAGAAAATACATCTACTAGAAGAATATAATCAATACTAGGCTGGATTCTAATGCTGATAAATGTTCATACTATAATATAATATGAAACTTCCTATATCCTACGTTATATGCTGTAACTGTATTTTTGTATTTTGTTGTCTATCTCAAGTATGTACATTGCACTGTTTGGATATTATAATATGATATGAAGGTGTAGCTACTTTTTTGTAGCTCTCTGTCAGTCAACAAAGACGTCGTCAATAATCCTACTACACAAAATACAGACATGTATGCACAGCCACCAGCAATCGTTGATGTAAAACCTAAATCAAAACCAACACCAACCCCCACGCCTTATAAACTGACCTGGTGTTCCGCATGCTACCCATTATAATAATAATAACTTTTATTAATATTCAAAAACTTCAACTATCAGCTTTAAATCAAACTTCTATGAACGAGAGCAACTACCTATACTCTGTGCGATTACATTATTATCTTGTATCTTTCTTCTAGAACCCCAATTATTGATAAAATATAACAGACTTACAAGCATTCTGTGTAGAAGTAGAGCAGCTAAACTTATATAGCTCCTTGCAAAGACAAAGGTACAGTAAAGAGTATATGTATACTGAATTGCCTGACACTTTAATAAAAATAAACTCAAACTCAAACTCAGGGAAGAAAAAACTTAAAAGGAAACGTGAAAAATAATTGAGCACGCTTTAATAAAGTCTCCTGGGCATGGACAATTAAAAAGGTAAACGGCGGTTGCCAAATTTTATTTAAGGCTCCTATATACCCACTCGCTATTTAATGTGTTGCAAAGTGTAAGGACCCAAAAGTCCATGCAGAAAGCATTATTGAAGCCTAAAATAATCCTTAAGATGCTACAGTCTTTCTTTTAGCTCATACTTGAGCATTGTATAGTACAAATAGAAACATATTGCGTGCGGGAACACGCAATATCTACAAAAAGCATTAAAAATCTCTTTTCTTGATAGTAGTAATAGTAGGCGGGCAGGAAGAACGGAAAAAGTGAAATTATAACGTCACTAAATTTTTATTTACATTATCTAATTTTGTTAACATCTATTTGTAAATAAAATATCCGTTTTGATAATCTTGTTGTTCGAAATGGCTGGAGAAAATAATATTCATAAACTGGGAATTTGTGCATTTTATTTATTCCGCGGGACTGCAATAGTACGCTTGTCTGAGAGATCCAAATTGGAAAAGTACGCGAGTCGTACTATTGTAGAATATACGGTAGGTAGGTAAGGTAGGTACCGTAAATGCTCTAATACAACGACCCGCATTGTATTAAAACTCCGACTTGTACCCCCCGTGTAATATTAGAGACCCGTGTTGTATCAGGTTTGCCCCCCCCCCCGCGTTGTATTATAGACCTGCGCTGTATTAGAGACCCGCGTTATATTAAAACATTTACGGTAGGTAGTAAAGGTTGGGAGCTCTCTGCCTTTCCCCTCACAAAGCTTGCTTAAACTGAATCTCCTGCACAAGTGAAAAGCTGGGTTTCCTTTTTATACAAAATATAAAATAGAAAATATAAATACTGAGCTATGCTATAAAATTACGAATACGAAAATCACAAAATTAGTACACTCACAAGTCTGAAAATAAGTGCACGGAGTACGTACCAACAATGATATTTTGTTTTAGCTTTTAGTATTATGTAGGTACTTCTTTTTGTTTTTCCCTGAACCTAAATGACACGGCATTTTATACATAGTTGTATAAAGATAATAAACATACAATAAAAATAAAAAAGTAGTACACTGCACAAATATATATTGTGAGATTACAAAAGTTAGAGATAGGTACAAATATATATTGTACCTATCGTTAAACGTTAAAAAAAGGCTAAAACAAGTGAGTGAGAAAGTAAGAACTAAACAACAGAAAGAATAACAGCCTATAGCCCTGAAAGAAAATCCCTTTTGACAACTAAAAATAAAACAAAATTTTTCCACTGTAACGGTGTATAAGTGAACAGAAACGCTACATAGGAGCATACTATCATATGCAAAACAGAAGGAATTACCAATGGATTTGAATATGTATTGTCCTAAACATGGTACGGAAACCAAAAGGCATTAATTACTTAATATAAAATATGGAAACAACTGTTATACTATCTCTAGTATTGTACATTTCATCTACCTAGATAATAAATAAATCTTTCCCTACTGCGGCGCCTGTATCTGCAATATTTCAGTTTTGTAAAACTCAAAAAAAAGAAATGAAATGAAATCAAATAGAAATAAATCACCGCCAATAAATATGCACCTGCCCCAAGATTGCCCCTTTCAAGCGAAGTATTACTTTAATGAGAGTTATGCTGTATATACCCCACAAAATTATGTACACCTAAATATGTAGTGTGATTTCTCATTTTTCTTGCTGACTATGTAAGGCTAAATATTTACTCTTAAGTAAATACACAAAATTGGGGTTGAAGTTGGCTTGATTATATTTGATTTGAAGTTTAGATAAGTATACAACATCCAATAACTAATTATAAAGTAGGTAAAAATATATTTTACAATTAGATTGACTTAATTAGGTATGCAAAGAAAAGAAAAGCAATAAAAAAATGCTTAAAAAAATGAGGAAAGGAAACTTTTAAACTTTGCAGAATATAATTCAAATTAAGGTATTTTTGCATATAATTTTTGTATACCAAACAAAGCATTGAACACACCCAAAAAAATAAAAACACATTAAAATAATCAGATCACAAAAAAAATAAAGAAAGGAAGAATAATCTAAAAATCAATCTCTGAGTAATTAATTATACGAAATTATTTATAACCATTAAGTGCGCTACATTACTGTACAAAATCCAAATCTAGATCAAGAATAATAATAATAGTAATGACTATATTAATTTCTTTGAGCATATCATTCATTTTGTAGAGTCAGATATATAGTAAAAATAAATAGTAATATTCATACAATATTCTTATTTTGTCTTATTTCAATATTATTGTTACATCAAGCAACAAGATTTAAAAACAAAGTATAAAATATGTCAAATTACCTATGCACAATGTTAGCTAGCAAGTCATTATGCTTAAGTCGATAGTCCGTTTCGACTTTAGTGTAGTTGACCGTCAATGTACCGCTCTTGATACACCGTTCCTGCATCAAAGCAGTTTCCAAAAAAGAAAAAAAAACCAGAAGAATATATTAGATCAGATTCAAGTTTCAGATCACCAAACCATACACAGTAATGGTAATTTAAATAAAAAATAAAACATTTAAAAATAGTTTACATGTACAACTGCCACATAATTATTATTACGCTCATTGTCATGGAGTACTGGTATAGAAGAACCTATGTACCTATATGGCATATTACAATATAGTGAAATGTATACGTGTTTACTGTGTATACTTATGCATAGAAGGAGAATATTTTATAATTGGGTATATAATTCATTTTTCTAAGTATTATTCTCAGGTAATGGATTCCAAGTTTACAACTTTACAAATTACTTCACACACACATTAAGACGATTTACTGTAAACAATAATACTTCATACACAAAAGTAAATCTCTTTCTAATATTATTTTCACTATTAAAACCGCTACATTCACTACATTATTCTACTTTAACTGCATAGAGCTAAGAGTAAAGTCCAATAATTTCAAAATGCTGGATTTGGAAGTAAATAGGAGCTACGGTAGAAACCATTTCTAACTAAAGAAGACAAGCAACAACAACAATATACTGTAAAAGTGAATACATAGTAAAGAAAACGTTTGAGTGTCGAAGCTCTATGCCGAGATGTAATACCAGATGAGCGTTGTCGTTTATATAGGTACATCAAGAGTAAGAGTCAAGAGAGGTATATATTATTATAAATTATAAACCTTAAACTCCCAAAACTTGGGTGGATCGAAAACCTAGATAACAATGTACACCTCTGTGGGAGTGTGAAATGGAGACAGACATGTTAACTTATGGATTGAGCTTATCTAAAATCAGCAGAGTGGAGATTGGCTGATACAAAAGTCCATTTAATTTCAAACCTTTGCCTTTATGAGAAGACCTACAGTTGCGCATTTAAACTTAAAAGGATACTGACCAATATTAAGAAACTGTAAAGAGAAGAGCAAGTGGTAATGCTAATGACTTCATACGAATATCGAGCGTATAATATGATAATTCCCTGGGATTACGCTGTTTTACATTTGACCCTCGAGAACGCACTTACTACTTCCTCTTCAGTAACTGGATTATTCACAGGACTAGCACTAATGTTATTATAAAAATCATCCAAATCTAAGCTTACGTTGTTATCAGCTTTAACCACAAACAACTTTGCTAAAACATCCGATATTTCCTCAGGGTCAGTTATAGAGCTATTGTTGTCGCTTAATTCTGTTAAAGACCCTGCACTACTTGCTTAACCAACCAGCTTTTGATAAACTCTCCATATGTTACTAGATGTTGGCATGTTGTTAAATTGACTATGCGTGAAGTTGAACTTGGCCCGGCTTATCTCCTTTTTAACCTCATTTCGAATAGCTCTGTACTCATTCCGCATTTCAATGCTATTATTCTTCTGACATTTACGTCTCAGATTATCACGCATATGCATTTTACGTTTAATATTTGATGTCAACCAGGGAGATGGCTTCCCCTTTACTCTCCTTCAAATTAGGAGACTGAAAACGAAACACGTATTGAATTAAATCATAAAAGAATTCCATTGTAGAACTGCATGGGTGTATGACGTATCCCTATAGTATAGCTGCGCTCTTATATATACAGTACGCATTATACAGAATACGTCTGGAAATCCAAACTGCCAAAATCCAAGTAAAACAATGTCTCTAGAATTATAAACTTTAAAAGTAAAAAAGGAAAAGCAAGGCAACACCAGCTCATCGTCCTGCATGGAACTTGTGTAATTTATTGTTATACTCAAAAACTACTATTGAAAATTACATCTCTCTCTTTAACATTTTGTAACCAATGATTCTGATTGTGGTTTTAGCCTGTTAGTACTCCTATACATGTAAGCCATATATCAAATGAACATAAAAGAAAATAAAAAATAAATTATAATTTTTATGTTCAGCCTCCCGGCACCAATAAGTTTAGATAAAAAAAATGACGAAAATGTCATCTTAACGTATCAAATAAATTAAATTCTTTAAGACTGATAAACAATAAAGATTTGCGGAATGAGCAACCATAACCAAAAAAACTTTGATAGAACCTAACTTCATAAAAAACTTTCAAACTTCAACATAACTTATCAAAACTTGTATTTAAAAACAAATTAACATTTAAAGTGTTATACATAATGCTAAATGCTTATGTCATGTCAGTTATAGATTAATGTTCTCCGATGTGGGCTGTACATTCCAATACTAACCTAAATTATATTCATAGGAAGCTAAATTAATTTATTGTTTGTATCAGCTATGGAAGAAAAAGCATGCTAAGACTAAAATTAAAATAACTGAATTAGCTGTATTAGAAAATGCAAATATCTTATCGGTGACTGAACAAAGTGACTACAAAATGTTCACTAGATTAAAATTTTTGAAATGGAGGTCAGATATGGAATTTATGTCTCAACTTATTATAATTTAAGATTGTTAGCGATCAACTAGGGCGGCCGATGGCATTGTATTAGAATGTAGTTTACGTAGACCAACAGCGACTTACAAAAGGTCGTTTTAGTTCAGACTGGTACAAGCCTGGAATAAACTTCATCTCATTCATTACGTAACATTGATTTGTCAGTAAGCACATTTAATAATAATTTAAATAAACAATAAGCTAGCATTAGAAACCAAATCCCATTTGTATACATTCACTCCTAATAATAATATTTATATTCTAACTAATTTATATTCACCTTCGCATTTGTATTTTGACTGTTTTTGATATTCAGGATTTTCTGGCTAAATGTGATGATTATGTGTCGATCAATTGATAACAATCACTATATAATGTGTATTGAATGGTTGGACACTTAAATAAAGCTTACAAACAAAAAACTACATAATACGGACATAAGGAAAATTTTGCCTTAATTTTATTCTAGTTCTGTTCAGCAACATCATTTCACTGAAAAACTGATTATTTATTTATAAGGTTGTAAAAAGAGCACCCCACGGCTTTTTATAATTCACTTTATTGTAAGCAATAAGAGTGGGATGTTGCATCATACGGCCCAGGTCCAGACACACAAACGCTACATGTCACACCACTTCTACAGATATTACATACGTACATACTATATTACGTATGCATTAGCAAGCTTCAAATATGTACTAGACCAAAGCCCATCTCAATGCCATATAATAGACAGACTCCGTCAGCCCTGGGAATGCAATGTCCAGAGCCATAATAATACGTGAGGATTTATAGTGAAAACGAAACTCTTAAAAATAAAAGGAAATTCTCCTGCTATATAGGCATATATGTAGGTAATAATTATTAACAAGTCTCGTACAAATACACAAGAAGAACGACTTAGGAGCACAACAAACAAAACCAAACCTATGATCGTATATACAGACATGAGTATACCTAGTAATTTTAGTTTGCAGATCAAGTCCTCGTAAGGTGCAGTAAATATCAGTTATGTATGTGTAGGAGCATATCATTGAAATGCTACTACACTCCACCATCACTACCACTACCACTACTGCAACTATGCAACTACAACCTGAGCGGAACTCTGTCGCCAAGAATACAAATGTAAAGGACCTAGGAGCAACAATCCTACACCTTACATTTCTTCGCCTTCCTCTCTGGACTTCCCTCTTCGCTCTCTGGCAAATGTACGATACCATGGAAAGTCATAGACAGAGCCATGTAGCCCCATTAAATGATGACGATACTTTGCATACCGTTAAAACATTTTCAATTTTATGAACACACCTAAATCAAATGGCAGTCATTCAATACATAATAATTATTTCGAGCTCTGTTGAGTCCAAAATTCTATGCAGACTGTCCACACATCCCGAATATTTGGTGTTAACTTTCTATTAGCTATACATAATACTTTAAAGGTGAGACAATGAGACGCTATACATGCTACTTATTCTTTCTCTCTGCATTTTCAGTACTTGAGTCATGTAGAGAGCGGTGTGGAAGTTTGCAAAATTCTGCTGCAAAATTTAGTGGTGTTCTATTATTCTACTATCTTTTCATCTACTAGTTCTACTTCTATTCTTTTACTCAGCCTAATAACATTCAACATTAGAAGACAGAATTGAGATTGAAGATGCAAACTTCACGGAGAAAAATTTATTTCCCACTGCAACAGACAATGCAATGCTGATATCATATAGTCATAGGTACATGGACTATGGATGTCCCCAGCGGGACAAAGATGATGACGACGACGACAACGACCAAGCATGTGACAGGCTCACCATGAGTTTGGCGAGCTCGGTCTCTCTCTCACTCCTCCGCGTGCCTGTATAAATAGCATCTTCATCTTCACTCCTCACCCGGTATGCCTTTCGTTCATTCGTACGTATCTCTTGGAGTAGACGGAACGGAGAGATAGCGTTACCGTACCGGCAGCCTGTCCATGATGTACATGCCGAACGGCATGGCACGGCAATTACATAGGTACGGCATGATACCAAATACCCGAAGAGATACACAGACACTTCGTCTCATTCTGATATCGCATTTTCATCCGCTTTAAAGCATGCAACACTGATGACTGATAATGATGCTCAACTCCTTCTTTTTCTTCTTTCATCCATCTCTCTCTCTCACTTTGTGCTCTATCCCATATGTAGTTTAACGTAGGTAGCTACGTGCTATATTTTTCACGTAAATACACATGCTTCGACCATGCTATTATTATATGATACAATTTAATCCCTCCACACAGATGTACATCTAAAATTATCATTTCACTCTCTTGGGGATCGGTCACTCACTGGTAATGGGTATGTAAATCGAAGCTATAGAAACATGAACATAGAACACATACACCATAGAACATGTAACAATATCCCCATAATAATAAAATCCAAATCACGGTGGCCGATCTCAGCTGTCCCAATTTCTACATGCTCTAATAACAATGTTTTGGCGCTTACTAGGGCCAAAATACCTTAAAATAACTTTAAAAGAGTTCAGTTTCGGAAAACCTACCATTCATTAAGAAAAAACAAAATAAATATTTTAGGTACTTGCCGGGCAAAATTTGCAATTTCTTAGAAAGCAATAAAGCTACAATAACGAGCAACATACTATTCGATAAAGAATCAAATTCTACGTCAAAACCTTAAAAATCTGCGCTGTTGATGGCTTATCATTACTAAATGTTTAAGGAAGCCGCAAAAACTAAGGAACTTTTGTTTCCAGCTACAGTAGCACTGTTTTTTGAGGGTTTCGCTCAATCTTGTAGCCTTAACGCACAGCAGACATACGTAGGTTACCTCCGCAAAATACGGGTGCTGTGCGGAGTGCTGTATCTAAGCCTAAGTGGGCGTCGTTTTCTCCTCCGTATCTACGTAAAATGTGTTAGGCAAGACCTAAAAACCTACGAAAGTAGGTAAGACGCGGGTGATGCCTAACTAAAGGTCCTGCACTTCCTTAAACAAGGACGCCTTTGAAACTTTCCTTCATTGGCTCTGAGCAAGCATGAGCTCGCGAGTTTGATTAACCAATCACGCTTGCTCTTTTTAATTTAAGTAAGGCTGTGAGGGTTATCTCTTCGTAGAAGTTCCCTACAAGAGATGACTGCGCGAAAAGCTTGACCTAACTATGCAACCTCCGCAGTTCACCTAACTAGATCACAGTGCGGGAAGACAATTTTATCCTTCATTTTTATTAATTTTAAGTTATCCCAGTTAACTTGAATCCTTTTACCAATTGGATGTGTGTTCCGCTGGGTAAAACGTCTTAGTTGCAGTGTTACAGTGTCAATGACAATATCTAGATTGTAAGTCGCTACTCGAAACAATTTTTTGTATTCTTTTTTGCAAATCTGGGTTTCATAATTTCTTCTAAACATGTATTTGTAAAAATTAAATAAAAAAGCAAAGTCAGGTACCCCCATTTTAAGCCGCAATACCAAATATTGCCATAAGAATTACCAGATAATTACGTACAACTGCCATACAAAGTACTACATTAAAAAAAACTACAACATACATTAATATTTCTGAACAAATTACTCTTATCATTTGATCTATAGGTTATATCTATGGGCATAATTTAATATTTTTATAAACATTTTTTTATATAATTTATAATAATTCTATAGGATCTATAGGCATAAAATACTTTTTCTTTTTAACCGCAGTAATTTCCGTCCGAAGGACGGGCTTACTTGCTAGTAAATAATATGCACTCTTATTATACGTATCCTTGTTAAAGGATGAAAAAAGTAAGCCTTTTTTTCATGAAATATAGACGTTTCCTAATAATACGTTTTTAAAAGCGCGGCTTGGAAGTCTTCCTTCGGGGGAAGCAGACTGAGGTTTTTATTTGCAAAAAGATGAAAACAGGTTATTTTGCACTTAAAAAAAAACAGATACAGCCTGTTTTGTACCTTAAACTGTTCAAGTATGATGTTTTTAAATTATTGAAATTATAGTAACAGCAGCAAAATTTATTCTGTAATTGTCAAAAGTGTTACAAAAAAATTTAATGGCCCCGAACCGCGAACGCTTCTTGTAAAATTAGCGAGACACTCAAATAGCAGGTTTTGAATTCAAGAAAAGCATACGGCTTGTTTTTATTTTACTAATAAATGACAGTATGTATATAGGTGTCTTGCGTAGTTCAATAGCAGGACGGAAGCCAAGCAGCCGCTGTAAATAGTAAATGCATATATAACTAACAAGGGAATGCCGCCGCATGTACTCTCTCGATTTTAAAAACAGTGCCCATACTAGATTTGGCTGCACTTGGTTACTACAGATCGAAAGTAACTTGACTGCATTTTGCGCCGTTCGCTCACAATCACCCGCCAAAGTTCATAAAACTTGATTTTTTGCAACTTTGCAACCCTGTAGTTTCTACAATGTTCGTCCGATTTTCAAAAAAATTAAAGTTTTTTGATCTCTAGGACATTGTCTTAAAACAAAAATTATAATTTTTTTAATTTTAAAATTTTGTATTTTTTTCCCAAATTTTGAAAACTAATTTTTTTAAGGCACTCATACCCCAATTTTATAAATAAAATGAACATTTTTCAAATTTTATTTAAATTTTTAGATAATGTCACAGAGATCACAAAACTACAAATTTTTTGAAAATCCAACCAAAATTTTAGGAGCTACAGGGTTGCGAAGTTGCAAAAAATCGATTTTTTTGTATTGTATTGTATATATTTATTCAGTTGTCAAAGGTCATACATCAAACTTAATCAATGGTTTCAAATACCGGACAACATAAGCTATAGTGTTGAGAGGGAAAGTAGTGATAAGATAAATAAAATTTAAGCAACATACCGTAATGAAGTTAACGCTTATTACAATATAAGTATAATAAATAAATAAAATGACTATGTAACATTATATACGAGATTCGATTATCCAAGTACACAAACGGCGGCGGATCGGACCAGCATCGAAGTCCCTTAAAGAATGTGGAAGCGAGTTCCACATTTTTACATTTCTATAGACAATACTACTTTTAAATACTTCTGAATGGTGAGTAGGTATTTTAAGTGTATTAATGTGGATCCTTTTAACTGAATTAAAATTATACTTAAACAAATCGTCATACATATGTATAAAAGCACCAAATTGTAAATAGTAGAATAGACGGCTACAATTAATATATAGGGCACGTTCTTTTAATGAAAGTATATTGCACTTCTCCATTAAAAAACCCTGCATCTCTTTATTAACAAAAAGTTTACCTCTTGAATTTCCTGTCATTGTCCGTTTTCTGTCCCTTTGGTTTATTTTATAAAAATAGGAATAAATTAGTCTATTTAGTTTGTTTTGTAAGTACTCAACTTCACTATTTGGTCTTGAGAACCAGGAGGTTACACAGTAGTCAATATGAGAAAGTATAAACGCATTAATACAACATTTAAACATTTCAAAGGTAACATATGGCTTGAGCTTGTGTAAATACGAAATGGATTGAGAAACTTTCTTACTGACATGCATATAATGACCACTGAATGTTAAACACTCATCTAAATGCACTCCTAGGTATTTATAGAAAAAAACTCTTTCAATTTCTACGCCATTACAGTACAATTTAAGGTCCTTAGGTATTTTCCTATCATGTGTTTTATGCAACAATATAAACTTGGTTTTTTCGTAATTGATTTTAAGATAATTTGCCTTGCACCAGTTGTCAACTACAGTTAATTTCTCCTGTAATAATTGAATAGCTTTGTATGGGTTTTTGTGGTCACAATATAAAATTACGTCGTCTGCATACATAACTAACATGCAACCAACCAGTGCAGGTATGGCTGCCAATATGCCAGGTATCCTGCCATCCCTGCCAGTTCACAGTGCAGAGGTTGAATTTGAACTTCAACTACTGCTGCCCTTCACCTTCAAACCTTGTCCCGGTCTACTTACAGTACCAGCTGACCCGTCCATCTGACCAACTCCATTTAAATACGAATAATTAAATGGACTTGGACAGAGACCAGTGCCAGGTACTTTTTAGTTCTCACTTTTTTTCTTAATTCCATTTTACCTTCGATTGAGATCGGGCTTCCAGTTCTCCTACCCAACTTTTGATTCTCTATTCAGTGAGCGTAGTTTCCAGTTTGGAGTTTCATCTCCCCATTATTATTTTTTTTCGAAATATTACTTTTTCGTTTTTTGTTTTGTGAATTTCCCTTTGGAAATTCACTTTCTTTTACGATATCGTCGAGAGTTTCTCCGATTCATACATTTTGGCTTAACTACTTACATTATTATTATTTTATTTTACACTCTCCAGTGTATTATTTTCTTGGCTTTTCAAAACTATCGTGTATTGTGAAATATAATTGTGAAATCCTCGGTGTCTCGGATATATATATCCAGACCATAAATTCATTTATTAATTTCGGTTTTGATTTCATTATTTTCAATTTCATGTTTTTCTCTCATTGTGTAACCCATGTTAAATGAAACTCCCCCAGTTTCACGTAACAAATTTGAACTTTTTGAACTTTGGCGCGTGATTGTGAGCAAACGGCGCAAAATGCAGTCGAGTTACTTTCGATCTGTAGTAACCAAGAGCAGCCAAATCTAGTATGGGTACTGTTTGTAAAATCGAGAGAGTACATGCGGCGGCCTTCCCTTGTAAGTTTATTAATGCATAGTATACATTTCTGTCTGCGAATTTGAATACTACTGTAATAATGCCTTCTTATACAATTTATACTATCATTCATATTCATCTATATTAATAGGCTTACATTAAGCTGTACTCTATGTAATCTGAAATAAAATACAAGTTTCATTCATATTTGATGCGTTCCATTCATATAACAAGTGATGGAAAAAGCCTGGATCATTTTCATTACTACAATTCAACGACTCCTTTCCCTTTCCTCTCCTTGCCATATTATGTAGGTAGGTAGTGTAGGTACGTGTATTAAGGTACTTCTCAGAATTACTTTCCAGTTCCAATGTCTTTCCTTTCCTTCCTACCCTGCTGCTTTCTGAGTCTGGAGGTGAGTTCAGCTCTCACCATAATGTTATTCAAGAGCGCGCAAAGTCGGGACCAGGACCGAGACATGGTGCTATATACGTAGGCGAACTGGATCTCACTGCTGACAACGATAAGCTTCTTTGGAGTTTGGACAGAAAGTTATCGCAAGTCAAATGCATAGCATGTGCAACTAATTACCAACGCATATCACGTTTCAAATCTCAAAGGCACATTCATGACGACGACACAGAGTACACAAGTACCAAAATATAGTGAGCTCATCTATGCTCTCTCCGCCCCATCAACCATCTACTACTACTCCTATCTACGCCTAACTTTCTTCAAAATAATTACACCACAGTATGTGCATACCCAGTTCTCATTTTGAATCTTCATACAAATGTGGGCAATAACGACAGGTTAGCCTTAACTCACAGACTCCACAAAACTCTATATACACTCGGACTTCCATGCATGTAATTATTTTAGGGACTCCTACGTTTACACATCTGCAAGAATTTAGATTTAGCATACCTACATTATTACTTTATAATCATAGGTGCTTGCTCATCGTAATTAGTATAGGTAAACAGGAGTAAAACTTTCTCGCAGGAGTTGTTGGCACTCCTTCTGCGTGGATGATCTTTACAGACTGAACGCCTTAAGAGTATTAACTGGAGAGGTCCAAATTAATCCACCGTTACACAGAGGTCACCAGTTCCACGGTACAATCTCAGGTTAGGCTTAGCATTTAAGCAGAGTAGAAATATTGACCTAGTTTACATGCAAGGAAAAGTGGAATAAAATGTGGAATAAAGGCTTTATTCGACTTTTTTAATTCCACATTGGTAGTGCATGTAAACGCACAGGAATGCGGAATTAGACCGAATGTGGAATATGACGTCACATGTGAAATAAAATGTGGCATAGTATATTCCACTTGTTCTAGGTAGGATAGTGGGAAAATGTGGAATAAGGGCGGTTTCAAAATACCGCGCGCCGTTTCAAGCTTTCATTGTCATCCTTGATTATCCTTGCTGTATTTAATGCCACATTTTACATCGGCATGTAAACGCTTCTCTTAATGTGGATTAATAAAATGCGGGATAATTTAAGCTCTCTTTTTTAATTCCACATTTTCTTATTTCACATTTTACTGCGCATGTAAACTAGGTCATTGAGTACTGTCTCAGCGAGCGGAAGCATTCAATGTTCCGTCTCACGAGTCGAATCTGATATAAAAAATAGCACTGTATATGGGTAGATACCCGAGAATACAATAGTGCAATACTACTACATTATTACTTTATATAATAATTACTCTCCACCATTTAAATGACTAAGATTAGGCTATAATATTATGATATTAAAGATAGGTAGGAACAATCTACGAACTAAACCCATAATTTAAAATAAGAGGCTGCAGTTTGATAACCTTCAACTATAAATAATAAAAAAATATAATTATTACTAAAAGTAACATTTAAAAAAAAATAGTTAAAATAAAACGTGAATTTAATTATTAAAAAGAAACATAGAACGTATGCAGTGTACGTATATGTGGTAGCCCAGACAAAGTTTAGTCCATTGGCCCAAAGGACAAGTCTACAAACCCCCAAGGTCTTCTAGACTAGTCCAGAAGAAGTTTCCATAGGAGCCTCTGGTCCGACTAATTCAGACTCCAGACTTGCACTCAGAAATAAATTTAAATCAATGCATTTTGCTGGATCTGTCGGTATCAGAACTTAAACAGCTACGTTCCACACACACATCATCCTACATGTTTCAGAATGAAATGATACTTCTACAATTTTGGTCTTTGTGGTCGTTAAGTCAAGACGATCCGACTGTTTTACTGGTGAGCACTTCGTCGTTGGTATATGCGAGCGATGTGCCTAAATAAGTTATCCTACCAAGAGTGGCAGCCAAATACATTAATTGAAATTTAGGTTTGGGTCCACCTTTGGAGTCTGAATCCGACAGAACAAGACGCAGTCCAGAAGATCTTGAGCTTGTGGACTAGACCTTTGGGCCAATGGGCTAAAATTTTTCATGACTACCGCATAATATATAACACATAATATATATCAGATCAGTATTTGTATACTTTAAACTTACATATTCTTCGACAGGATGTGCCCGAAATTCCCTTGCAAAAACATCTAAAATCTTCTCACCCACCCACCGACCTTTTGTGAACGTTGTGAATGTAAAATAGTACGGGTAAACTTTCCTCAGACCTGTAAAAGATGTAAAAACAAAGTCAAATTTAAATACCCAGTGTTACAGATATATTAAGTGTTTAATGCTATGGTTTTACTATGAAATAATATCATTATTATTTCTTCAGTAAATTATTGTAAACTATGACAAAATAAGTGAATAATTTAGTTCAGCGTAGACTGAAGCTACAGATTACCAATTAGTTGCGATTTAGTCACGGTTCATGGCTGACCTGTGCGAACCTGACTATGAGAGAAAAATTGAGCTATTGGAAATAATGAACATATTTGAGTATTTCTGTTTATATTAGAAAATACAAATAGAATCGTAAACTCATACTGTTAAAGGAATTTGTCCTTTATTTGAACTGACACTTTATGGATCTCGTGAAACGGTGAAACGTGCTATTCTAGCCAGGCCCGGATCCAAGGGGGTAGCATCTGGGCAGTTGCCTCTCCCGAGAATTTTTAATTCGTTGTAGATAAGACGGGAAAATAAAAAAACACACAATAATTTGGTGTATTTTTTACATTTGCCCATCCCGAAAAAAATTCCTAGATCCGAGCCTGATTCTAGCGTTTCTTACACCCTGAAGGAAGATGAACAACTTTAACAGACCAAATCCTTTGTATTTATAGTAGGTGGGAGCATATATTTATTACAATAAATTCAAGCCATCCACCCTTTATATACCTACATTTATTTATTTACCACACATGGATAGCAGGTTTGGTTATTAGTAGGCCCCGCTCCCTTCGGCCCCGATGTATTTGGCCCCTGAATTCTGGGCCCCTTGATTTATTCGGCCCCGACGTATACAATTCAACGTTAATTAAATTGTATATGCATCATATTAGGTATGCCATAAATAACATCAAATTTGGTTATGCGTGTTTAATCCGGTTAACCGTCGTCAGTAAAAAAATTAAAAAAAGAAAAGAGAATAAAAAGCAATGCCAGGGTGTGACTTCAAAATATACCGTTAAAAAAGTGATTCTACCATTCTTGAGTTAATAACTCGTCAACTTTTCGTCGTTTATTATTAGTTGAATGTTGGTAACTGGGAGAACAGGCAAAATTGTGATTTGTACTATGTAATCGCCGTGGCCTTCCTGGCCTACGTCTTGGTGGGTCTGTGGATGAAAGTATAATTGGTGGTATGTTCACTGCGATAATAACTGGGCATGTGTTGACTGGGCTTATTATCTTATTATCGTCTTGTGCCAATGTCAGTGTTGGAGGAGGTTCAATATTAGCATCCGCACCTCGATTCTTTGCTTTAATACATCCAAGATTAAAAGCAATCCGCTTAAGGGTAATCGGACAAATTCCCCCTGGACAAAGTCTCCCCGGACATTTTCCCCCCGGACTTTTTCCCTTTAAAGTAACAGCGGACATTTTCCCCCCAAACTCGTAAATGTTATGTGTCGTAAGTGACGATTTATGAAATGCTGGGTTATAAGAATATGTTTTAATTTTATTCTCACTGATTTTATATAATCTCACAAATTCTATGCAAAATATACTTTATTAACTCTTCGAATGCGATTTTTTTCCCACCAGACGCTGTTTTAATTATTTCTAAAACCATTGCAATTTCTACTAAAATACTCAGAAGTAAGTATTTTAAGACAGTGACACTGCTTCGAGTTCTGGATGGACACTGATAAAATAAAACTTCAACCGAAGCGGATTTGTGTATAACCATTTCCTTGCTGGTCAGATCAGCAAACATAGTAATTAAAAGTATGTAAATGTGCGTAGGTTTGTAGATTGCAGAACATTTAAATTTACATAGTAATTAGTAAGCAAATCGTGAAATAATACTCAAGACCAGCTCCTAGTCCTACAGCTTACAACATTGAGTTACTTCTCAAAGTATGCACCCTTAGACAGTAGTGAAATACCACATACCAGTTGTTGCATTTTAGTACTAGGGGGAAAATGTCCGCTGTTACTTATAGGGGGAAAAAGTCCGGGGGGAAAATGACCGGAGGGAAAATGTCCAGGGGCCAATGTCCGGGAAGACTTTGTCCAGGGGGAATTTGTCCTACAACCCGCTTAAGGTATTGTATTTTTAGTTTGTCTTGTCGATTTTGGACGGCATTGTAAAGACTTTTTCTCCTGTTTCAGCTTGTCCAGCTTTTTTTCTACTTCGACTTCGTCATTATCAGGAACGAATTCAAAATCTCAGTCTTCCATTTTCACTTTGCGTGAAATTACGTTGTGTGGAATGAATTAAAAGTAATCGGATGAGCAGATAAATGACGACTGGAGAAGTAACAGAGCGACTAATTACATCTACCTTCGTCAGCTCTAACTCCAGACTTTCACTTCCAACACTTACAGTTAGTAAGTACTGGACAGTGGCATCATTTGTGAGTGCACTTTAAGTGAAATAAAATAAATGATTTATTTTTTTGAACGCCGAGTCTAGAGGGGCCGAATAATTCTCGGGGCCGAGTACGTCGGAGCCAACCACTTGGGGGCCCAGATCGTGGGGCCAAGATTATGCGGGGTCGATTAATACCCGTACCGGATAGCAAGCATGAATGAAAAACTAGCCAATTTTGTTTACTGTTAATTCAAGAAAACAGTGTAGACTGTACATACATGCAAAGTATACGCCACGTCATTGAAATTACACAATGATTAAGCTCGAACGAAAGCTAAGTTACAAAAAACAGTACAGAAAAGGAAGGTGTTTGCTGAATATCTATGTAGTTAGGTAGGTACATACATATTTTAGAGGAGCACAATTTCATTTTGTACTTACAGCTCAAGTTGTTGGTTTTATTTCCTTATCGTACAGTCAGTCATACAGAATGCATAGCATTCGTTTCTTAAGAATTCTATTGCATGTCTATACTATAATGTTGTCAATATAGTGTCTCGAAAATGAGAGCGGGAAGAAAACTACTGACAATTGATAAATGAAAATAAACAGTCCCCAAAACTTTCAAGCTTAAAAAGTTTTTCCTTTTAGTTTCGTACTCTATGAGTATTATTACATTACTAGTACAGTGTATTTTAACGGCGCGTTTATGTTATTTATTTCCTCGCTTGTTTTCCTTGTCGCTGTCTTAATAATGAAAAAAAACCTTAAATTGTACTCAACACACATGACAGAGCATTCCAATAAAAGTTACGATTGTAAGTAATCCTCAATTCAATAGTTTTGTACAACACACGTGCACTCCTCTTTACAAAGCCAACTTAAGTACTCATATCACATATCAACAGGCGGGGTGAGGAGTCGGTGGCAGTGATGATGGTGTACGTATGTACAACTGCAGAAATGCACATGCCAAAAAATCCTTCAACCACAACCGTAACCTTTGTCATTCTTATGTTCCTCATAAAATTTTACAACTGAGGTAAAACTACAACTACAATCCCACAGAGCACAAAAAACATAACATAACAACCCCTCATAGCTTTACCACACATGCAAAATATGCCATACCACATACAATAATCACTTGTAAAAACAAAACAAACAGAAATGTGTTAAAAATTTAAGAAAATACCAATATTAAATTAAATTTCAAATCCCACATGAATGCAATTGCTAAAGGTGTAATCTGTCAGGGCTAATCCTCCTAATCACAACCAATAAAACGCTTACTAGCCCGAAAAATAGAAATCAGGGTATTATAGAACAGTTGCGGAGCCAATGGAATACAAACTGTCCTACCAAAAAAACGTATAATTAATAATTTTCAATTTACTACAAGTATAAGTAAGGAGGTAGACCAGGAGTCATCATGCAGAGTAAATAAGAAGAGCTCCAAGTATTTGTGTATGTGTCTGCATGGTACGTCTTCACTCAAGAATAATTACCTAACTCTTGGCAACTGGCAACTCTTTGCTTCCTGTGCAGATATCTTTAGGATATAGGAAAGCAGTAATAGTGGGGTGCGCTCAGCGCTCCTCGAATTCAAGAGCTTCTGAAGAAGAAGACGACGGAACGGAGGCAGGAAGTATTCAGCATGTCTCTGACTAGTGAGCAGAGTCAGTCTTCGTTATTCACATTCGAGACTCGAGGTCATCTTGGTTAGGTTTTAGTAAGTAGGATTTAGTCTAGCTCACTAGTTGAGACGCTACTGAGGCAGACAGTCCTGATGCTAAAGTACCTACCACTGGTTGTTCGTCGTTCGTTCGTTGGTGGTGGGATGTTGGAGAATGTGCGAGAGAAGAAAATTTCGGAATCATCCGCAGTTCAAATGTTCAAAGTCCAAGTTAAGATTATACAATGCTATGGGACATGGGACTGGGTGACGCATAGCACATGTTGTTGTCTAGAACTTTAGTAGCAGTTACCGAGCCGTCCATTTCTTCTACTACTACTATTCTCAAGACTCCGGCCATGCTAGCACTAATCGAAAGACCAGGAACAAGAGACTAAGAAGACAGAGATCAACCTTTGTTGAATTGAGAAAAGTCTAGGAAAGTATCATTAATTTTAGCCATCGATTCCCAAACACGTCAGTGAAAAACATTGTTTACACAATTGAATCTATTTAATATCATCAATAATTCTATCCTTTCTGTTCTCTACACTACATATTTTCACTTTCTTCCACTACCCCTTACAGTATGACGCCATACCAGAGAGGCATAGCCATTCCCATACCACACTGACTGTCCGAAGTAGACTGCACTGTATAGGACATAAGCCTATACACACATTCCCTGGAACTGGAACACCATCCCATTTTTATCTATCTCCAAAGTTTTACCTCTCTCCCTTCAACGACTCCTGACTCACTGAATTGAATGGAGCGAAGGATAAATGCTAATTATTTGTAATTTGTGACAATGTGCCCCAAGGTAATTATAATTTCAGCACAACACGCACCACTGTACAAAGACAAATACGAATCCATAATATACTGAATCTGAACTGAACTGCAGTCAGCAGCAGGACTGATGCGATAGCGGTAAAGACAGATATACCTCCACATATATCACTGACGACCGTTTAAACTTGGTAGTTAGAAATCAACTGAAATTCCCTTACTAATCCAGTATAAAGCATAATAGCTCCATGTCAGATTGTCACAGCCAAAATAAATCTGCTTATATCTTATATCTTATCTTATATATCTTATATATCCATCAGTGGTCTCACGTCCCGAGTCCGAACGCACTTTGTACGAAAGTCTTTTGTACGACGTTCGGTGTCCGAAAGTATGTGCATCTTGTACGAAGTCTCTATGTCCGACGTGCATTGTGTACGAAGTCTCTATGTCCGACGTGCATTGTGTACGAAGTCTGTATGTCCGACGTGCTTGGTGTACGAAGTCTCTATGTCCGACGTCTACGGTGTACGAATTCTCTGTGTCCGACGTGCATAGTGAGTTAGTCCGTAGGTTATTTACTGCAAGATGAATAACGCCACTAAACTATGCGATGTCTTGTAAGTGTTTGTGGGAAAGTTTGAAATTATCAGCTGCAAGTTAAAGAGAAAAAGGAGTGGGATTAGCAGCTGTGTATTTATTTTAACTCGGTTTTTAATTTTCATTTACTTGGTTTGTAAAATGGCAGAAATCAACGCACAAGTAATAGCAGGTCCAAAAAAACAAGCAATTTGTGATTGTTTTTTATACACATTCAATAAAAGCTATGAGAAATTTGTTCTATTCGACGGGCTTGGAAATCACAGCAAGCAAAGAATAATAATTTTTTCAACTATATCGTTTATTGAGGTGACTTTTAAATACTTACTGTGCTTAGTAAGAAACGTAACAATGGTAAAATTTGATAATGATGGCAAATTCCTGGTGTTGTAATGTTGTACGGACATTACAGGTGTTATCAGCGTGTACAACTATTGCTATAGATGGCACTTCCAAGGTTTGCCCAAAGATGTTTTATCAACTCTATACCATTCATGGCCTGGGCATCACTACTTCGGTACCACTGGTATACGGTTTTCTGCCAGGAAAGTCTAAGGCTGTTTATCTAGACCTTTTTGAATTTGTGGCTAAAACGGCACTTGAGCATGGGACACCAATAGCGCCGAAAAATGTTCTCACTGATTTTGAATTATTCGCAATACAGGCTTTAAAAGAAATATTTAATCCAATTAATAGTTACGGTTGCTTGTTCTATTTGGCTATTATATCTCGCACGCACATACAGCTTTCGGTCATACAGCTCTCCGTGCATAAAGCCTTCGGTCATAGAGCTCTTCGTACATACAGCTTTCGGTCATAGAGCTCTTCGTACATACAGCTTTCGGACAAAAAACGCATTCGGACACCGAAATTCGTACAAAAGACTTTCGTACAAAGTGCATTCGGACATGGGACATAGGATAATATCTGTATAATCCCATATACTTTTGTTTGTATATGCATATACCATACCCAATAAATACTCTCAGCCTCGACTTCGATAAGGTAGAAGCATTTGGACTTGTAATGGAGTTGGAATCTCTACCCTCACTAACTAGACACAGGTTTACGAATTTACACGCAAAATCACACACACACATGCATTGGTCCAAATACAAAACACCAGGAAATAATCTCTCACAATATTTTAGCAATACTAAAAAGGAGAAGACCTCCTCTTGAGCATTCGCTCTCAGGCACTTCGCATGCATGTTGTCGAACAACTCATAACACAACGTGCATATTACTACGTATTTGCATGTACATTTATATACGCATTACTACTTACCGATACAGATTTTAAGAGAGTGGAGAAATGACAAAAAAAGTAACCGCTACCATAAAGGAGTAGAGCAAAGAACTAAACAAAGGTGATATAGCCACAGTAGCCTCAGATAAACGAGAAACATCTGTGGACAGTAGAAATAGAAACATCAGCCGACCTCTGAAAAAATGAAAAAAGACGAAAAGAAAACAAGACTCAAGAAGGAGGTGCGTTACTGCATTGGGCTTTACTTTATCAATGGAATCCTAATCCCGATCCAGAATTGTGATGTGAAAACGAGAAGTAATCATTATAATCCAAACTTAATCGATTTGACCCCTTTCATCCCTTCCCCTCACCCTCCACATTCGCATCACAGAGAAGCTGAAGGAGGAATGATTTCAGCATAAAGTCCTCAAGACTTAACTTTTAGTACGGTAATAAGCTGAAGCTTGTTATAGGTACAGACAAGTACGTGACTCATATCAGACTAATTACTTTGTGAAATTGGGCAAGACAGGACTGACAATATTAAATGCATGTCAAATAATTACGTAGAGGAATCTTCCCAAGGTACAGATACATAATATTTAATAATTATATCTACACAATCTTTAACGTCTTTTTCCCACCTTGGCTATGCAAGATAGAGGCACTTACAGATAAGTAGAATTACCCTACAGATACTATACATCCACATCAAAAGGAGGCACACGACATATTTGCTGGGAGGTAATAAGCACGTCATAAAAATGTCTGGTCAGCATGAAAAAGATCTTTAAAGACACAACTCATCTGAAAAATGGAAATCACATCTTTTACACAATCTCATATAAAAAGAATCAATTTAGTTTATTATTAAGACCACAATTTTTAACGTATGCAATATCAGTAAATTTTCTGCATTTATTTTAAAGTGCAAAATAACCTACCGTAAAGCTTCTATTATAAGCCGGGTCTCTAATAGAAGCCGGGGGTTTCCCATAAGCGGTAATGTTATTTTTTCCAACTGAAACTTGGAATTTTAAATAGAAGCCCGGGCTTTTATTAGAAGCTTTACGGTACCTATATATGATATATTTTTTGAAAACGAAAAATATACTAGTTCTTATTACTTTGTAAAGCGCAAACAGCAGTATTGAAGTTTTCAAAAAAGCAGAATTTTGGTACCCGAAAACTCCTTTCAAAAACTTATTGCTTCACTTGGAGCTTAAGTATTTAAGATTTGTTTGGATTCTTCAGAGACGGTTATTATGTTTATAGACAATTAAAAAAGAAGATAAGAGTGAAAGGAAGGAAGTAAGGAAAGGAAATACAAAATTACAATGGGAAAGACTCAAAACACAAGTTGGTACTTCCATACTCTAAACAAATGCAGGAAAGGGGAATTCTTCGTTTGATTCTACAGGAACAGTAACGACTTTGCTGATATTCTAAAAGACCAATTCTCATTGTTTTTCGTCACAGTCGATGTCAATATAGTAGACACTTTGTGTCTATTTATTTTGAAAGTACCTAGTTTAGTTCATCAAGCTCATCCATAGCGTCACCATTAACTCTTAATGGAACCCGAAATACCGTTCTAATACCATTTCAATTCAATCCAATGATAGATATTTTGGATCTTTGAAGTGAATAAAACACTCACTACACACGGGGAGAGCTCAAGTAAACGCAGCTGAGGAGAGAGCAGATCTATAATCACGAACCATGCCATCCACATATTATACTATACCATCCCCATTTTTATCTCTACTAAATCAATAGTAACGTTGGAGTAGTAGTGTACAACAGGTAGGTTCGAAAGAAGTAAAGGGATGCGCCTATATGAATGTGTAGATATATTATTGGTTGATGAATTCTCTTCCACTGGTATCCTTACTTCCCTTATGTAGGTAGGCGCATAAGGATGAGGTCATGTCATGTATTTTTACAGTACCATGTACTCGTCTTACATTTGCTACGGTCCCTGTTGATGTTCTTCACCATTGGATTTGTTCATTTACTTCCACTCGATTGAGTTTATGTACGTCTTGAAAAAATATTTGCAGACTAGGTGCATTGAACTTTATTTGACCCCATCCACACTCAGCGGCTCAGCTGCTTAGAGTCAAAGTCATCCTGCAGTTCTCCTTCTGCCAAAGGCTTGTAGTAATGTAGTTATTAATTATAATGTGTTTTCTGCGTTGCTTCTAGATCGTGGATTGTAGACGTTTGGTCGTTATTTTGGAGAGCTATCATGAGAGCTACCATGACATCATTCTTTGAAAAATTTAGAAGACAGTTAGCTTTAAGTCCAACAATCATTAAAGAAATCGTAGTGTCAGCAATTTCAGGTTTCACCTGGATAGCGCATCATCATTTGTACAATACCAATTAATTACTTAAGTATAGAATTAACCCAAATAATATTTGTTGAAAACTTGTTTGCATTTTATTGTGCCTCGATGGCAAATACTATTGTAGTATCAGTGTAATAAAATTACAATCTCTCTCTGTCACATTTGATGGGTTTCCTTCATGAATTCGTTTTCTATTTTGAGAACTACTGCCCAAATGGTTTGTTTTGGAGGGATTCTTTCCCACTTACAACATAGTTTTCTGTTTTCAAAACGACTCTGTAGGCATTTATACAATTACAGTCACGAGGACGAGGATCCCCTATTCCCATATACTAAAATACTAAACTAAACTCTATTCTCTGCCCAGTTACATTTACACATATAGAAACTCTCACTTTCTGTCTCGCCCATGATATCATACGTGTTCACTTTCAAAGTTTCCAATTACCGTATACCTCTTCCATTTTGCTTTAGAAAAATACCATTAACAAGAACTACAAAAAACTCTGGAGCCCATAATGATCAAATCTACAAAAACATCTACAAAACTACGAACTTGAACAAACTTAAATTTGAGGTATGCACTATAGAGGGTATACGGACATTTTCCCCCCGGACTTTTCCCCCCCGGACCTATTCCTCCCGGACATTTTCCTCCCGAACGGTATACGGACATATTCCCCCTGGGCATTTTCCCCCCGGACCTTTTCCCCCCTGGACCTTTTCCCCCCGGAAATTTTCCTCCCAAATAGTAACCCCGGACATTTTCCCCCCACACCCTTAAATAAGATACTGATGTATATTATTACGCGGTCGTGTAAAGGCACGTATTTAATATAATAATATCCAAACAGAAAGTTTTTTATTCATCGTGCAATTGCAATAGTGATAAGTACCGTTATTTAATGATTTATAGTTGGGTTTTGTAGTATCATGTTATTGTTTTAATTAATAGTGTAATAAGTTTAGGTGCTATGTACCTAAAGGGCTATTTAAAGGGTAAATAGTTTTACTTTCGTTTTCTTATTACCCATCTATTAAGGAAGGATTTTATATAATGCCAGCATACATAACTAATCTACATTTTTTTAGTCATATCGGGAAAAAAGTATAGTACATGTTTCTGGAGTAAGTTTTCAACTAACTAATATGCTAAATATTTTACTTATGGTTAAAACTAGTTATTTCTTGTGATTTAATTTTCTATGTTAAAATTGATTTTTTTGTATTTCTACGCAAACCACGCTCAGGGTTCAATAAAGTATAATTTCGATTTTTATTTGTGACATATTACATTATTAACAAACATTTCATAATTCATAACTCTATATAATCAGCATTTCAGTATCTTATTTAAGAGTTTGGGGGGGGGGGGAAATGTCCGGGGGGAAAAGGTCCAGGGGGGAAAAGGTCCGGGGGGAAAATGTCCAGGGGAAATATGTCCTACAACCCTCCAAAACCCTTATTTAAGATTTACGCGGTCGTGTAAAGGAATTCTGAGAAAATAATACTAGTGTTGTAACGAACGTCCAGTTTCTAGGAATTTTATTCTGATTAGAAATATGCAATCTACAATATGCATTAATTTGCGTAATTATATTTAACATATTATTTTTATCATATCGGAATGGTAATGCGTATACACTAATTCATTTCGGTTTAAAATTTTATTTTATCAGTCTGTTTCAAGAGCTCGTAGTAGTATCACTGTCATGAAACTGAATAGCTGCATTCTTATTCCGCAGCTTCAGCCAGTTGATAACAACAACGCTGGGGTTACTCGCTTCGATAATTTACTCATTTAGTTTGGATTTAGTACATGTTTTTCTACATCGTCAGTGAAGGTTAAAAATATATATTACCGTCGATTCGGGGTTATTTATGGCCTTCGAGGGAACAAATTATGCATGTTGCTGATAGAACTATTTTGATAGACTATTTTGATGAAAAGTTATTTATGGCCTTCGAGAGGACAAGTTATACACAATGATATAAATGGATTATTTATGGATTTGAAACAAAAAAATCGCATATAATGTCAACAGTAAGTTATTTAGGGCTTTTACGAGAACAAAATATTCTGTGTATTTTTAGTACCGTTCTGAAGCTTCGGATTTATTCGAGGGTTTCCCTCGTCAGGTTATTACTTAAAGTTAGTGCTTTACTTTATTCTTTAGAATTGCAATGACTTTAGAAATTATTAAAACTGCGATAGGCGGGAAAAAAATTGTGTTAAAGCGGTTTCTGATCCTAAAACAGAAACCTCTATCGTAAAATGTATGTCGCTATGTACTTAACTGATATAAGGGGTAAACAGTTTTAATTTCGTTTTCTTACCGATTTAGTAAGAAAGGTTTTTATATAATGCCAGCATACATAAATAATCTATTACTAAATACATTGTTTGTAGTCATATTGGAAAAATAGTATAGTACGTGTTTCTGGAGTAAGTTTACTACTAACTAATATGTTCAAGAATTTTACTATGATTAGACCTCTATTGCCTTAATTATCTGTTATAAGTGATTTTTTTATGTATTTCTACGCAAACCACGCTCAGGGTTCAATAAAGTATAATTTCGATTTGTATTTGTGATATATTACCTTATTAGCCAACATTTCAAAATTTATAACTTTATATAATGAGCATTTTAGTATCTTAAATGAGAGTTTGGGGGGAAAATGTCCAGGGTTACTACTTGGGGGGAAAATGTCCAGGCAGAAATCGTCCGGGGGAAATAGGTCCGGGGGGAAAATGTCCAGGGGGATGTCCTACAACCCCTACAGAGCTGTTGTCATTTACTTTTGGTACAGGAAAGTAAATAGTAAAGTCAGCAGTGAGCTTGGTGGCTGGTGGCATGTTATCGAATCAATTTATACCTATATTGTATTGTATTGTATTTGAAGGGATCTTGCATAGTATAATACTATGCAAAATGCCGCTCAGGCCACTAATAGGCCCATTGCAGACTACCCTTATACTATAGCTTTAATTTAGGCATTACGCAAAACGACCTGTTGCCATAGAATAGGACAACAAGTCTCTTGGTGTAGCCAGTAGTAGTTGATCAGTTGTTAAGATGCATGCACCTAGATAAATATTCCTGACCATGATATATCTCGGACACTCAGCTAGAAAGTGACGTGCTGTTTCCTGCTCTAGTCCACAATGTGAACACAGAGGTGAATTGGCTAGTCTCATCCTGTGCATGTGTGCCTGGAATCTTCCATGACCAGTGAGTATTTCCACCAGCCATTTTAAGTGCGTGCGCGAGAATCTTGTGAGCGAGTGATTTCCATACCAAGGTTTGTCAATCCATCGCTTTGACTGCGCGCAGGTAGATGTTTTAGTCCACCTCTCTGTGTGTGCTTTCCTTCCTCTAGAGCGGATAGCCATGTTAACCACAGATGTTGCAATAGGAATAGAATGCATTGCCTCCTGTGCGGGAGCAATGTTCTCATACGATGCTTTGGCAAGGCGATCTGCCTCTTCATTGCCTCGGTAGCCAGTGTGACTTGGAATCCATGAAAGTCTAACTACGTTGCATGTGGCCAGACGGTTCAAACTTTCGTGACACGCAAGCACTAGCGTAGACACGGTGGTATCTTTTACCAGCGCATTTAGTGAATTTAGACTGTCGCTAAAGATGTGTATTGTTTGACCTTCACAGCCCATCCCCAACAGCCAATTTGCCGTGTGTAGGATTGCAAAGATCTCACACTGAAATACAGTAGCGTACTTGCCTAGGTAGATGGATTCTGAATGCAGTGTTTCTCGGGTGTTGGATTGACACAGCTCAATGAGGACACCGCTTCCTGAGAGAGGCCCATTTCTGGATCCGTCTGTGAAGCAAACATACCCATGTGCTAGCTCCGATAGATCACTGTCCCAGGCATTTCTGGGTTGATTTTCTACTAAGTAGTAGATACTATCCTTTGGAGTAAGGATGCTACAGTCAGTGCCCATTTGGAGGATGGGTTCATTGTTAACCCATTCATCCCAAAGGCGTGTGTGACTGCGATGGTCAAGTACTTGTGGGTTGCCATGCCACAGACCCCTAGCTCTCAATCTATGCATTGTACGAACTGCTATTCCAGTTAGATGTATATCCAAAGGAGTCAGTCCGACCAAGCATTCGATTGCGGACGTGGGTGTGGTCTGCATTGCCCCTGTTATCAAAAGACAAGCGTGTCTTTGAACTTTTGTGAGAACTTTAACAGCTTTTTGAGTACGAATAGCGGGATGCCAAACAGCAACTGCGTAGTCTAGGACTGGACGAACCATTGCTGTGTACATCCAACTTACGACTCTAGGCTGAAGTCCCCATGATTTCCCAACCATCCGCTTGCATCTTGCAAGGGTGGTCGATGCTTTTTTCCCAATAGATTCACAATGTGGAATCCATGTGAGCCTCTTATCCAGGATCACACTAAGGTATTTAACCGTGTCTGATTTGGGTAAGAGGATACCCTGATAGTATACAGGTCTCCCTTTAAAACGGGGGTTTCTAGTAAAATCTATTATATAGGTCTTGTCAGGCTTCAACCTAAGTCCATTATTAGAGCACCAGGCATCCGTCAGGCGTAAACCCGCTTGGATCCTGCTCACAATGGCGTTGAAGTCTCGACCGCTTTGTACCATGGCTGCATCGTCTGCGAAACCTTGGGATAGCATTGATGGTACTTTGGCCTTCAGAGTGGCAAGTAACTCATCCATTACTAGGTTCCAAAGAAGTGGTGAAAGAACACCCCCATGTGGGCATCCTCTCTCTACACTCCTTGTCCTAGTTTCTTGTTGCAGTTTAGAGTGTACTTGGCGATTGCAGATCATGCGAAATATCCACCTTCTGAGGAAGGGAGATATTTCCAGACGCTCCATTGCTCGCTGTACAGCACTGAATAATAGATTGCTAAATGCTCCTTTAATGTCGGCAAAGACAGCAAGGACTAGCTCTTTCCTTTGCAAAGCTTTTTCTGCATGTGTGACTAGCCTATGTAGAGCAGCTTCGGTAGATACTCCTTTTAGGTAAGCAAATTAGTTATTGGAGCGCAACAAGGCTTCTAATTTAGGAGTCCTTATGTGCCTATCCGTTAACCTCTCAAGTGTTTTTAACAGAAAGTTAGATAGTGAGATCGGACGCCACGATGTGGGTTCGCTATAATCTTTCTTTCCTGGTTTAGGTAAGAATACGACCTTTGCATTACGCCAAATTGTCGGTGTGTAGCCCAATGTTAGGCATCCTTTAAATAGAAATTGCAGATGTTCAGTGAGTACAGGTAAGCTGTGCTGTAGTACAGCCGGAGCTATACCGTCTGGGCCTGGTGCCTTATACGGCATAAAGCTGTTCACTGCCCATTTCAGCTTTTCTGGAGTTATAATAATATCCAGCTCCGGCACGTTCATAGGAGTAAAATCCATAGCTGGAATAACCAGCTGTGGATCACTAGGAAAGTGGTGAGCTAGAAGAATATCTAGAATTTCAGCCTTGTCCTGGGTGAGATATATTGTGATATATTACCTTATTAGCCAACATTTCAAAATTTATAACTTTATATAATGAGCATTTTAGTATCTTAAATGAGAGTTTGGGGGGAAAATGTCCAGGGTTACTACTTGGGGGGAAAATGTCCAGGCAGAAATCGTCCGGGGGAAATAGGTCCGGGGGGAAAATGTCCAGGGGGATGTCCTACAACCCCTACAGAGCTGTTGTCATTTACTTTTGGTACAGGAAAGTAAATAGTAAAGTCAGCAGTGAGCTTGGTGGCTGGTGGCATGTTATCGAATCAATTTATACCTATAACTACCCATGCATCAATGTATATAATATGTAGGAACGTACATTCCATTTTCAATCTATAAAATCAATTTGTTATCCTTCCCCATTTTTACTCCTTTCATTTCAAGTTGAACTGACTTGGAAAGTATTTTACATGTAACTCTAGGATCTAACCGATTGTTACCAAAACGTCTTCTACTGACCCTAGACACTTCCACTAGTATATAGACTTGAGTGCATTTTGCGCTGTTTGCGCATAAAAGGCGCGCTCATTTTGAAAAAGTGGTCGACTTTCAAAATGGCCAAATCCTTATGGGATTTAACATGTGAAAGTGAAAATGAAAAAATCCAGGTCCCTTCCTGTGTTTTTTATTCATTTTTGACAAAATCTCAAAATAACTTCAAAATACCAAAAAAAGTTGTAATTGCAAGTTTAAAGCAGAAACATCACAAATAATTGTTTGAAAAGTATGCCTGTCATTCATGCATATCGTCGGTGAACAGTCATTCTGCCGTAAGTCCAGTGCACAGCTAAAATCATTCTGTCGCAAGTCCATACGATTGGTAGCTGCTGTCGAGGTCGCTTTCGCGTTGTCCTTTGCATTGGGTGGGAGGGGTATGTTACTGACTGTATTGTACTCATAACGTACACGTAGGGGTCGTCCACAAAAGACGTAATAAAAATTCAATTTCCAGAACATTAACAAAAACACTTTTTGAAAAGTGCAAAATGTCCTATTTCCATGTTTTTGAATAGTGCAAATTGTTCTATTTACATGTTTTTCAAAAGTGAAAAATGTTCTATTTACATGTTTCTGAAAAGTGCAAATTGTTCTATTTATATATTTTTCAAAAGTGCAAATTGTTCTATTTACATGTTTTTCAACAATGCAAATTGTTCTATTTACATGTTTTTCAAAAGTGCAAATGGTTTTATTTACATGTTTTTGAAAAGCGCAAAATTTTTTGGAAATTGAAAAGAGTACGATTTGTATCGTTTCAATTTATTAATAGATACATATATCGTCACTAAAGAACCAAAATGACCCATATCCATTTTCCACTAAAAGCAACCTGAGCTATTTTGAAAACGTTCTAAAAACAAAATGACTCAAATCCATTTATTTATACGCGTACGTCTAAATTCAAAGCAAAAAATTCCTGTCCAAACCTGCATCTGCACCTACTGCGTTTTGTATTTCCAATGACCTAGGCGTACGCGTGGAAATACATGGATTTGATCATTTTGTTGTTAGAATGTTTTGGATATGGCTCATTTTGCTTTTAGTGGAAAATAGAAATGGGTCATTTTGGCTCTTCACTGACAATATAGCAAAGAGCGTAGCCTTGGTTGCGGGTCGCAAATGTCCAGGTAAAAATTGCCCCTTTGGAAAATGCTTAGGTTGCAAAAGTTTGGATGGCAAATGTCGGCACACACTTCCACAAGCCTAATGTGAAGGAAATGTCAAAGCGCAAGCAATATCGATACAAAGATTGGCAGAGAATGAACGTCATTATTACTTGGCGTATACCTTTTAATATATGTTGTATTAAAAATCGTAGGCTTACGTTATATTAGAGACCCGCGTTGTATTGAAAAGTTAACATTTCCAACCACATATGCGCAATGTTTAAGAATAGCGAGCCCTTGCTTTATATTAGAGAATTAGAGACCCGCGTTGTATTAAACATCTGACGCCTATCCCCCGCGTTGTATTAGAGGCTCGCGTACTAATAGAGACGATTTAATAGACCCGTGTTCCAGTAGTGACCCGCGTTCTAATGCAGTCCCACCTTCTTATAGAGACCCGCGTTGTAATGCAGTCCCGCCTTCTTATAGAGACCCGCGTTCTAATGCAGTCCCGCCTTCTTATAGAGACCCGCGTTCTAATGCAGTCCCGCCTTCTTATAGAGACCCGCGTTCTAATGCAGTCCCGCCTTCTGATAGAGACCCGCGTTCTAATGCAGTCCCACCTTCTGATAGAGACCCGCATTCTAATGCAGTCCCACCTTCTAATAGAGACCCGTGTTCTGATAGAGACCCGCGTAGTGTCAAAAGATATGCGGTATTTTTGTAAATATTTATTTGTATATATTTGAAATAAAATCAATACTTCAAAAACAATATTTTTAGTTTTCGCTATTTATAAAACTCAAAAGGTTAACAAATAAAATTTTGATTAATAAATAGGACATTTTGCGCTTTTCAAAAACCTTCAAATACGACATTTGACACTTTTGCGAAACATATCAATAGAGCGCTTTTCAAAAACATGTAAATAAAACCATTTGCACTTTTGAAAAACATGTAAATAGAACAATTTGCATTATTGAAAAACATGTAAATAGAACAATTTGCACTTTTGAAAAATATATAAATTGACATTCTCGGCTTGACAGCCAGACCATTCGGACGTGTTCGTCGTTTGGTCTCTAAACCTATCTCTGTTGTGCCTAAACCCTATACCTTGGACTCGTGATATAAGCATTAAAGTACCAGTAGTGCACACTGGGGCAGAATGGAAGGAGAAGAAGAGAAGGAAAAGCTGTACGGAATTTTACTAAAAGCAGTAGAAGGTCTTACTGATTTAGACTATTTAGAAGAATGTGCAAAAATAATAGACCCGTCAAAAATGGTATCCTTTGGTAGGATGGCCGGAAATCAGTATGGATTATTTGTCGACTCACAGGAGACTTGAAGAATTAAAAGAACACCAAGCAATAGAAGTTAAATCTGCAAAAGTTGATATAAGTATCTACTCACCAAGTGTTAAGACAGTCTACATACGCGGAGTTCCAAGATTAAGCAGCTACGAATTTATAGAACAATTTCTAAGCAACTACGGTGTACTAAAAGAACCAGTAAGAAAACCAAATGTGAAAACTACTGAGAAAAAAAAACAATTTAGCCACGTCCTCTCAAATGTGCTCATTGCCAAGATGACTTTCAGAAAAGGAGTTAAACTCCCTGAGTTCCATAATTTCGAGAAAGGAAATTACATCTTTCCAGCAAAAATTGAATACGGAGCTCAAAAGTGCTACAGATGCAATCAAAGGGGTCATCTTGCAAAAATGTGTACTAATGACCAGTCAAACTTCCCAAATATATTAGCAGAAAGTAGTAATCAGTACAGAAAACCCACAACAAATATAGTTGCTGAACCTGAAAAAGAAGACATAAAGATCCGTATCATTAGCAGTAATAACGAAGAAGACGGCGTTGAAAATAATAAGATTATTATTGATGACGATTTAGAGGAGTCAGATGACGAAGAAACAAGTGATATAGATAACGAAATTTCCAAAGAAGAAACAAAAGGCGAGCGTACTGGTGATAATTTCAAGCCAAGACTGAATTCTACAAGCAAAAGGACAAATAAGTCTATTTCATCTGGAGAATCAACCAGCTTGTTAAATCCATTTAAGCAACTCAAGTATGGAAGTAGCAAAATCAAAGCAGATTTAGCCAAGTCCTTTAATGAAAATTAGAGAGATCAAAAGCTATCAGGCCCTCTCAGTACACGTCACATCCTTGATTTTTTACGCCAAGCATCTGAATCAATTAGCAGCATCCCTCAACTAATAAAGGAGATGACAGCTGACACTAAATCCTTGCGCAAGTCATTAGGAACCATTAAAAGTAAACTTCCAGCTGAAATGGAGGACCTGAAAATATAGATGAATGAAGTTTCTGACAGTATCCCGGCCCGATAATCTGAAATGAAAATTGCTACTTGGAATTGTCAAGGATTGCGAAATTTACAGAAACAAAAGGACTGTAGTAATTTACATAATTATCTTAATATTGATATCCTTTGCATTCAAGAAACTAACATAAATAATTTAGTAATTTCAAAACAATCTTTTCCAAATTATAATATTATTTGGAACGAAAGTACAACAATGTTTAGTGGAACTGCAATAGTTATAAGAAATATATATAAGGTAATTGATAGTAAAATAATTGTACCAGGTAAATCGCAGTATACTGAATTAGAAATTGAAGGAACAAATGTGGCTATTTTTAATGTACATATTGAGCATAATGATAAATTAGAGGGAGTACATGTGGGCTCGTGACACTACGGAGTGTGCAGAGATACGGAGATCGAACCTCGGCGACGGGGATGATTTACTAATCCACATGTACTTCGCAGAGAATATTTTCTACTGTCTCTCTATGTAGCCGCCTGTTACAGAGGAAGGAAAATACAGTGGGGGATGGCCCGGCCGGTCATGCTCGATGATGAGTGGTTCACAGTTATCCGTAGCAGATCCGATTCCGACTCAGTAGCTATAAACGGAGCTGGACCTTAATGGTATATTATTATGTCGGCTCAAATACTCGACGTCATATTCTCCCTCTGTAAAACAGGGCCAACGTAGAGGTCGTCTTATTAGATTATATTCTCTATACTTATGGTAAAGGGGAACATAGAGTACTCTCTTGCCTGGTCTATTGGTACTGGCCTGGTGATTGAGTGACTCTGATTCTCACGGCCTTTAATCAGATTCATGTGTTTCCTTGGCAGGAACTAAATATAGCACCTCTAACAGAGCGGCAGTTTCAAGCCCTTATCACTAGGTATGACTTCCCAAGTAAGTTTAGTATAATATAGACAATTTCAAATCAGCGAACCCGAAGAGTGCACTTCAATAGTGTATCTCGGTGGTAAGCTGTAACAGTAAATTGTACCGAGTGTGTATAGGCCTAGGCCTTAAAACACAATACTCAATACATACATACATACATAATGATAAATTAGCAATTATGCAAATTAAGAATATATCATATGTATTAGATAAGCTTAAGCCAGGAACCATACCTATAATACTAGGAGACTGGAATTGTGTACTTGAGCCAAGTAAAGATAGCGTTAATAGAAACGAACCCAGAAAGAAATTAGTTTTAGCATTATCTAATGTTATCTTCAAATGGGCTAACTGACTCCTTTCGATCCCTGTATCCTCATGAACGCACTTATACCCATTTTGGACCGCCACCAAATAGACCTGCAGCTAGGTTAGATAGAATTTATACCCCAATTCACTATATTAATAAGGTCATTAAAAGTCAACAATTTCCCTCACCAAGCGATCATGACATAGTAACGCTAAAATTAAAAAATTATAAACATACAAAACAAAGAGGTATATGGCGATTTGACAACGCACTATTGAAAAACAATTGGTTTTGTCAAAAGGTAGTAGAATTACTGGATAACTTTATTAAAAATAAAAATAAATATTCATTTAAAGATTATGAAATTCTAAAAACAAAATATAAGATACTTAGCTCGAGCAGCAAAACGATATGAAATTAAAAGTAAATTGGACTTCATACATAATTATAGTGGTCCACACATACATAGCAGTAACAACAAACAGCTAGCATTAGAGTTTATAGATAAAATAAACCAAGCCTATAAGGTAATTGATATTGAAAGCAATAATAAATATATAATGAGAAATAATAATGCTGATCAACCAACTATAGCTACGACAAGCATAGGTAATAATATTCTAGATAAAGCTACAAAGGTTAGAAAATTCTTTGCCAATAAATTTAAGTCAAATAATGTAGACCTTTCCCATCTTTCTGAACTTTTATCACATCAAAAGAAATTAACAAGGTTAGAATTTAGTAGTCTTAATTTTAAAATATCTGATAATTTAATAATAAAAGCTATAAAAAAATTGAAACTAAGCTGTTCACTAGGGTATGATGGATTGAAGTCAGAGTTCTATATACATTTTCAAAATCAAATGCAAACTATATTACTATGGGTCTGGCAAATGTCATATGAGCTAGGCGTATTACCTCTTTCTATTCGTACAGGACTAGTTACTTTAATCTTCAAGTCTGGTGACCCGTTAAACTTAAAAAATTGGAGGCCAATCACACTAAGTAATACAGACTGTAAAATATTTTCAATTATACTAAAGAACAAAATCACCAAGGTCTTAGACTCAATTATTGATAAGTCACAAACATGTCGCCTAAAGGGAAGATCTATCTTTCAAAATCATTTATTTATCTCAGAAGCTATTGACAAAGTTGAAGCCGGTGCCCTTATCTCGTTAGATCAGGAAGGGGCTTTTGATAACATAGAGCATACGTACCTATTCGAATTACTAAAACGTCTGAATTTCCCTTTACAATTTATTAAATATATCGAACTATTATATACGGAAAATATTGGAACTGTCAACTTAGGTACAATAAAAACATCATCCTTTTGCTACGAAAAGGCAGTTAAACAAGGAGACCCTTTAGCTTGCTACTTATACATAATATGCATTCAGCCTTTTTTATCACAACTTTCCGTTGAACTAGAATGATAGAGTGAATATAAGAATGAGTATAAAAGATGGTAATAATTTAATTGATGTAGTAGGTAACTCAAAGTCTATGTACAAAATAATAGCAAAAAGTAAGGTTGTATTTAACATAAAAACATAAATTTCAAAATATATTATGTTCGCTAGTAAGCAACTACGAAAAAGATAGGATATGGATGCTATGGAATAATTTGTGGATAACGTCAAGCCGTGCTGTTATCTTTAAATTAAGTGAAACAAAAAATTGTCCAAACTGTGATAATAATCATAAACACTCCTTTGATATTATTAATTGTACATACTACAAAGAAAGTTGGATAAAAGTCAGAAAGTTACTAACCCAGTTTGACAGCGATGTCAAACTGGAACCTGAATTTATATTTTTAGGAATAATCAAGAAACCTATTATTATTTCTTTAATATTAATTATGGTCTTTACGTTACACAAACACTACATACATAAACTCAACAAATATAAAGGTGAAATCAATGTTATTAAAAGTGTTGCGGAGAGAATAGGTAAATTGATCCTAGACAACCACGAAGATTTGATGTATAACGTTAATGTTAAGATGTTAAACGACTTTTTTTAAAGAATGCTGAATAATATGAAGAAAGGACTGTATTGGGTTACTATCAGAGTCAGTAAATAGCTTTCGGTGATTTGGCACTTGATTTCAGAAAGGGCGACTAAAGTTCGTGGCAAATCATCAATACACCAAGCTAGGATTTTGTACGATAAATATAGGCACTTTGCGTGTCCTAACAACTTGGGAAAGAATAAAGTATCATTAGCCGTAGACCTTTATTACTAAAAAGGAACCTATTCACTTTTAAGCTTTCGTGGTATCGTCCTCTGTAGGTATAGGGAAGGTAATATGTAGGAACTTTGAGAGACCAGGCAAGCTAGTTGCAATCAAAGGTGGTAGGGGGAGGAAGTGTGGATTGTATGAAGACCAGTCAGGCTAGTTGCGACTACAATAGGTAGGTAGGTAGGTATTAAGGAAAAAATTGATCGCCTCGCGCGTATTAGGCACGTAACCTTAGTATAGAAGACCAAGAAGCGACGCCCATTTTGAGTTTAGTATTAAAATGTAACACCTGTGTTGAGTCATACTGCAAACGGCTTGTTGATCTTTTCAAAAACAAAATGATACCATGTACACTGTATTTTACCAAAATAAATAATTTATGGAATAATAATGTCATATAACTATTACCCTGTAAATCGCTGGTTAACAATTATGATAACAGATAATTGTAATTAAATGTTTCTATTATTTTAAGTATGTACCTATTAATAAATCTTCCGTATGCATTAGAATATACACAAATAATATTGTTATTACATATTTGCCTTGTAAACTCTTGCTTATGTTAATTTTTTATGTGGATCAGTGAGTGTATTGTAAATTGAAATTAGAATTGTGAATAAAATTAAATGTAATTAAAAAAACTAACAATATATAAATAGAACAATTTCCACTTTTCAGAAACATGTAAATAGAACATTTTTCACTTTTGAAAAACATGTAAATAGAACAATTTGCACTATTCAAAAACATGGAAATAGGACATTTTGCACTTTTCAAAAAGTGTTTTTGTTAATGTTCTGGAAATTGAATTTTTATTACGTCTTTTGTGGACGACCCCTACGTGTACGTTATGAGTACAATACAGTCAGTAACATACCCCTCCCACCCAATGCAAAGGACAACGCGAAAGCGACCTCGACAGCAGCTACCAATCGTATGGACTTGCGACAGAATGATTTTAGCTGTGCACTGGACTTACGGCAGAATGACTGTTCACCGACGATATGCATGAATGACAGGCATACTTTTCAAACAATTATTTGTGATGTTTCTGCTTTAAACTTGCAATTACAACTTTTTGCAACTTTTTTTGGTATTTTGAAGTTATTTTGAGATTTTGTCAAAAATGAATAAAAAACACAGGATTTTTTCACATGTTAAATCCCATAAGGATTTGGCCATTTTGAAAGTCGACCACTTTTTCAAAATGCGCGCGCCTTGTATGCGCAAACAGCTCAAAATGCACTCAATACTAGTGGAAGTGTCTAGGGTCAGTAGAAGACGTTTTGGTAACAATCGGTTAGATCCTAGAGTTACATGTAAAATACTTACCAAGTGAGCTGAAAGAAATCAAAAATTGAAACGGGCAAATGACAAGAGTTATAGACTTACAGATTTGTAACTTTGAAATAACAAAGAGTAAAAAAGGAGGAATGAACTATCGACACATCATATTTTTACATCCGATCAAAAACTGGACTTTACTCAAACTTTAGTTCAGCTTATAGTAGTTTGGAGTTTTTAAATTAAATTTAGGGACCAGACAAACCTCGACGCTCAAAACTCAACTCTGTCCCCAAGCTCAATCTCCACTAACAAAGGCAATATCAAGCGACCAATGCAACCAAAGAAACAGTCACTAATAGAAAAAGAAACTTTTTGACACTTATTATCCTTATCCACCTCATTGACTTAATTTTATTTTTTATTTATATCCCTTCTGCTTACCTGGTTACCCAATAATAAAACAATAACTACCTAAAAAGCCTTAAATCAACTCAATTAACCTCCGCAGAAGAAAGCATTAGTGTCTTGTGCATACACTGTAAGTAAGGTGTCTATACAACGTAGGGCTGCATGGTAATCGGCAGTATAGGGGAGGGGGGGGGGGGGAGCGAATCCGCAGTGAATTAACGCGTAGCTTATCGGCAGTACAGTGTTTGCGGCAATGAGCTGTATAAATTAAATGTACCTAATGGGCAGTATGAACTTTGAAATGCAAATTTTATTTTGACGAAATATTTTGTAAATATCTATTGCCATATTAAAATGAAATGAATTAAGATGACGTTTCGTAGTAGCTGCAATGTGGGCAACACAATTATTTTCGTCTTCCACGACGTCTGCATTATATTTTATATTCCACAACGAAGGGCTGATCATCATCCACTTTAGGAATAGCGACTTGCGTTGAACGCAGCTCTGAAAGATCACTGAGATATATATCTCTACCATTCACTTTGCCACGTTCAGCTTTCAAACACTGACACAGTTCCTTTTTAATTATGACGTCGCAAAGCTCAAGTATTTCCATACAATCGTAACAAGTTGTTTGATCTTGTTCGTCCTTGCTGTGTTAGATGCTTTAACAGCTTCTTTCCAAGAATTCGACTTCGTTTTACATTGTAAATCACTGTGATTCATATCTTGTCATTCAATGTACGATGTACATAGTTCCGTTGATTTTGGAATACGCAAGCTGAACTTTTGCCTGACAGCTCTTTCCGTTAATAAAACAATAGTACACTGAAGTGGTCACCTTTAAATCCCCGAAAGTTGACGTGTTATAGTTCCTTTTCTTCCACTTATCTGCAATACTTTTCTGAGCTTCATTCAATGATACGAAAGATTTGACAAGCTTCCATTTATTAACTGTAGGTGTTGAACCTAGACGACGCTTGGAAAGACATGTGGTTCTGACAATATACAGAAATAGACTGACAAAAAAGACTAAAAAACCATACAATTAATATGAAACTCATTTAAATTGACATTTGTTTAGACGTGATGCATTAGTTATGCAAAACATGTGAAAGGAAATACAATTTTTCAATACTGCCAATAGCCCCTAAAAAAGAGCAATTTTATTAGTTTTATTACAATATTCGACTATTCTGCCTGGTGAACGGACATTTTCCTCCCGGACATTTTCCTCCCAACTTGTAGCCCAGGACATTGTCCTCCCAGTATCAAAATCACTTCGCTAAAACAAACGAGTGTATCCAACTACAAAATCTATGTATTCGTTGCCGCCCTCAGTTATATGCAAAATTCGTAAGCTGAAGTGCATTTAGTCGTCTTTCCCTAACAAATACTATTTCAAAATGTAAAACTATTCTTAATAATCCACTAATATGCAATAATTTGCTTACATTAATTTACCATATTTCTGCCAAAGGCTTGAAGGTAAGTAACGCTAAACAATTTCGTCAAACTATTGTTTTATCAGTCCTCACCCAGCAGTTCGCAGGTTATTTTTCGTGATTAGATGAATCTGAGGTTAAAGTTATCATTGAAATGGCTTTAGAAATAATAAAAACTTCCAGAGGGGAAAAATTTAGCGTTCGAGGGATAAAGCACAAAGACATATCCTTACATAGAAAGCATGATTAATACTTAACTTGCATTCGTTGCTCTTAATTAATAAATATTTAAGTAATCATTATTTTATACAACTGGGAGAAGAAATAATTTAGTTCATTCATCAGATAGATATTATTTGTTAATGCATTTTTCGGAAACTCTTTAAATTACTAAATTTTCTGGAAAGAAACAATTGCTGAAACACTGTTCTTTTAGTGGTGTGATTTTGATACTGGGAGGAAAATGTCCTCGGTACGCTTTGGGAGGAAAATGTCCGGGAGGAAAATGTCCTACAACCGTTTCCATTACCTTTACATTTTCCTAATGTAAGGAACCTTGAAGGAACGGAATATGCAATATCATGAAAATTTCCAGTGAAAATATGGTAGTACTTAATTAGTCGGGATTGCTTCAAAGTATTCCATTAAAATGTAGGAATACCGACGAGGAAAGGTACCTACTACAAAACTTCCCTATAATATACTAAACAGTCTTGCCTTAAATATAATCATGCCTTCTTCCACTTTCTTGCAGTCTGTAGCTCATAAAGTACGCGACGACGACGATAAAGATAAAATCCACGGACCAAGCAAAAACTACTGTTAGTTTATTTCTACTGCAATAGCTACTTCAAACTTGAATTTGAACTTCCTCGCTATCTCTCTCTTCCACATAGTATTTGTATATGCATAAAAGTAGAGCCGAAGTTAAACTTTGCAATTCAAATTTACAGGCAAAGATCCAAAACTTGGAAGTTCCAAAGTAAAAAGCTAGTATAAAAAATAGAGTAATTTCGGGTTAGGCAGTGGAAGTAATACTTACTTACTAGTTAGTAATTGTACCTCTATATACCACCACACCACAATGACACGGACATATAGCTATACGTTAACATATACAGTAGTAATAATAATATTAATTTATTCATTGAGTCGATTTGGCCGCAGCCCATACAACATTGGTTATTTACATGTTTGACTTTACAAAGGTAATTGATCCTTGGGTTTATACAGTAGTATATATACATAATACATATGACCATGCAGTTTCTCCATTCATTATTTTTACATCCATGGCATCGTATTTCTCCATCAATGTAGTCACAGACGACTTCTCGCCAATCACTCTTAACTTTAACGGTTAATCAGAACCAACAAGACTGACAACATAACAGGGTCATCAATCCCTACAGATTAATAAAATAAAATGAAATAAAAAAAAAAGTGACAGTCTCTTTCTCTATAATACACATTGTCATCGCCATTCCATACAAGTTTTTTGACAATACCCAATAAATCAAAGGCAACCCACATTATATCTTCCCGTCTGTCTGTATTTCTTTCCCTGTTGCATCCATTATTGTCATTGCCGCTTTGGAGTTCGAATAAGTAACACACACACACAATGTGACTATGTACATACTAATGCAGATATAATACCTTCGATATTAAAACTCAACTCAAATCCAAAACCATGAAATCTTACACAAAGAGAATTTCAAATTGAATAAAGGAGATAAAACAAACTACAGCGAGTAATTACTGGCATTCTAAAACACAATACGTATGTGTGTGTATCAATAATGTAATGCATAGGGAGGCACTGATATCAGGATTCTGGTTTTCCTACATACATAATTATACACGAAGTAGAATTAGCCAGCCTGTCTCTCCAATAATAGCGGAGAGCAGTGCGTCGTATTAAAATTTAAATCCTCTCATGGTAATTTTTCTTAAGTGTCATTATTACCGTTCCTATTACCATACATAGACTACAGAAACGCTAAACCACAAAAATCCCAGCAGCAACAACAGCATGATGAGGAACAATAAAATTAAACTCATGAATGATTGCGCCACATTTTCTACATAGTATACAGTTATACATGGTATGTAAATACTACACGCATGTCCAATTTAATTTAACTAAAGCTCTTTTCATGCGAATATATATATACTAACCAGCAGAGTCACGTATTCACACATTGATTCTGTTTATCGTTTAAAAATAATATAAACATCTCTTCCAAGCTATGTACACTAGACGCTGAAAGTAGAATACAGAGAAGTATTATTGAAAGCACTGGGCCGTAGGGAATGGGCCAATAGATTTCCGAAACTGAGCTTATCTGTCGTTTTCCTCCAAAAAATGTGCGGCTACCAAGTGCCTCAATTTCTCGATTCCCTTTATCTGCGCTCTCTCTCCCTTAAATATTGTATTTTTAATCTGTCTTTCTTTATCACTATCAATACAAATACTAATTGATATCCATACACAAAATATACGGGAAATACTGATCTGGCACACACAAGGGAAATATAGAAAGTGAAGCAGGGAAGCATATTGGTCCCATTCCAAGTTTCTTGAAAAGCCAAACGATTTCCTTCCATCGAAATTGCTAAGGAAGGAAACTGTTTTGATTTTAAATAAAATTGGAAGCGAACCGTTTTGATTTAAAGAAACATTGGAAGAAAACCAATTTGTTCCTACACCCTCAATATATGTTATTATGTCTATACAGATATAGCCAGAAGCAATAATGCAATTGCACTACTATAAAAATAACAGACTGGTGGTCACAGAAAAGCACTGCAGATTCAGCACTCGCGACTCACACAGGCTGACTATACAGTACTATACACATGCTTTAAGTGGATGTGGATACTTACTACAACATTAGAAAATGCAGGAGCAATAAGAGTGCAAAGTGCTAAAGATAAGTAACACAGATGTGTAGTAAAACACAATATGCCGTTGCCGTATTTACTCACATTTTTCTTCTATGTATTTTTTGTCTTTAGTTTTCTCCGTTGTTTACGTTTTATCAAAACTTACCGGAATAAGGATTATAGTTCAATGAAGCATGACTTCACGTACACTCATTGAACAATACATAATAGACATGATATGTAAGTAATGTAAAGTTGTATAGTAAATAATACATGAGACGAACTGAGTTAAAGCGTGAGTCTCAACATCCATATCAACATAATAGTCAACTCAACTACTCAACCAACCAACTAAATCAAAGCCGGAAACGAACGACAAAGACTGAATAACCAAACCAACGAAGCAAACAATCATGATCCATTGCATTCGAGATTATACAGCTACTGTTGCAAGTATATTATGCTCTCTTTGAGTCCGTCCTCATGCATCATGCAAATCATACTGAGTGGGTGGTATCCCTCCTATATACTTCACAATAACATATAGAGCAACAGAATAATATACAGAATATTACTTAAAACAAAAGAGAATGAGGTAAAATGATACTTTAACTTTACTCACTCCCTTCACTTCATTCTCTTTTAAATTTAGAATGTGTACTCAACATTTCCTCCGAGAATCAATCCTTTCATCTTTTTACTCCCGTAAAAACTAATTTATCATGCTCTCCTTCTTAGTATGCCCATCAAAGATCATGGACAGACTCATGGAGTGGAGACCAGAGTAGTTTAAAAGGGAAAAACATGTCAAAGAATGGGAAAATCTTTTTCTTTCAGTGCTATTCCTCTAAAATCGGATATTTCGGTTTTTAATCCTTCAGAGAAACTATTTTTTACTTCAGTGCAAAATTAGGATTTACTTTTTTTTTCAGAGAAAGCTTTCAGTGAACCAAACAAAATTCTTTTAATCTTCAGTGATATTAACTTTAAATAGTATTATTTTAAATGTCAGTAAAATTTCATGCTGCTCAAATTGACAGGGTTAAATATGAATAAAATAATAATTAAACAAAATAATAAATAAAATAAATAAAAATAAAATAAATAAAATAATTCGACAATAGTAAGTGTGAACACTCATGGTTTCGAAACTTGAGAGCTACTAGACTGTGCCTCCGGTCTTGACCTCCCGACACTGACTTTTCCTGGTCTTCCTCTCTTGGGTTTACCAGCTAGTGGAGTGTCTATGGCAGCATTGGGAAACGAGTGCAGGTTATTGTGAACCGCCAGCCCGTAAATATGCTTGCAAGTCAGTTTCTCAAGGTAGCACACGCAAGTACACGAAGACATGATCCAGTCGTTGATCTTGAGATGTATTTTGTGAAAGGAGAAGAAATTTTCCTTAAAGGTTTTGAAGGAGCGATATATCTTGGACTCGGTACTAATAACGGCTGCGGAGGAAACGGGAAAGTTACCAGATGACCCAACATAAAAAAGTGTTTCGTTGCTGTCCAGCGTCTTGTGATAGAAAGATTCGATTTCATCAATCCAATGGTAAGCAGTCGTCATGATAGACAGCGGGTATGTTGGCTTGACAGAAAATTGCTTTCGTGGAGTCATCTCACTGCGGTCAGAACAGTGGGTGTTGAGTAGATCTGCCATTCTTTGACGTCAAACAACTATAAATAGTTTTCCTTTCACAAACTATGAACCTTTTGACTTATGACTACATTATTCTAAATTTTATGTTGGTCTGAAAAAAAAAGTATAGGTAACTCATTTGCCTCTACATAATTTACTGCAGGGAAAAATATGTAAACGCACTGAATGCAAATATTTATTTCTCTGAAGAATAAAATTCAGCCGGCTCTGAAGGTAATTAGCATATATCACTGAAGCACTAAAATACCACCCCATATGTCTACCATAAAGCTCCAATTACAGCCCGGGTCTCTATTATAGATCGGCTACATGGTCACAGAAATGTTATATAATATGGGATATTACATGCCATCACCCCCCCCCCCCCAAACCATCCGGGTTTCCGTTCGAGTCCGAGTCTGAAGAAATTTTTTAAATAGAGCCCCTGGGCTATACATTAATTTACTAATAACCTAATATGTGCCGGTACTGTTCTCAACTGGATATTTAGATTGATTGTGTGATGGGATAGATGTTGTATGGTGTAGTTTATTTTATTTTTAAATTATTGTAGTAATAAGGTGTCCGCTATTGGAAATCAGTGTAAATTGTATAGCTTGACACGGTAATAAAGATAGCTCAAGCTCAAGCTCAAATGTATTCCAAGTTCTACATAAACGTTATTTTTTCTAACGTATATAAAAACACGCCAAGTTTTTGACCAGTTTAAAATAAAGCTTTAGCCATATCAAACTGAGTGAAAAGAAAACTTGTTAAACTAAAAAATATCCAAAATTTAAATTAAATACAAAAATTAGGACAAAAAACAAATTACAACAAAATGAAACCAGCTAAAACTTTTTCAAATGCATTTTTTTCCTCAAAAGAATGGAAATATAATGTAAAATTTTTAAAAGGGCACTCGACAATTCCTACACTCGCAAAAATAGTATTAAAATATTAGATATTTTGTCTGTTTGTTTAGGTGCCTTTAAGGACGATAACATAAAATTAAAGTGAAAACTAAAGCTAATAGTAAGAAAGAGTAAAATAAGATTCAAGTGTATTTTAGAGCCTAAAAGGCTGGATGGCATGGGACTCGAAGAGGATGAACAACTACGTGTGACAATAAAGAGCGTTAACGCCACCGTGAACGTTTCTATCTCTCTCTCCAACTTATTTACATACATTAGCCAGGGGTTCCTCTAGTCTACAGTATGATTGATAGGGTTTGAGTGTGCAGTGAGGAACAAACATATGAGAAATAAGTAAGGAATACATACTCACCAATTTGAATGGCCAAATGTAAATAAATATTAAATATTGGCGCGGCACTATGGCTCATTATTACTTACGCCATGCTATCTATATGAGTAGCAATAGAAAATAAGATTAAATCTTATATTTTTTTAAAAATTTCCTCTAGTCTAGCCTACATATATGTTTGCAGTATGTACCAATGTAGTAATTCCTCTTCCATATCCAATATCCATAATCCATAATATCAGACTTAAGTCGACTAGCTCTTCGCACGAGAGAATAATGAAAGAAGAATGTAGGGTGAGAGGAGAGACATTACTATTACAACTTCTGGAACAAACATAGTACATATTGTCGGGATACAAAGTCGAGATACCTGGGCAAGGTGTCCAAACCCTGCCGCTTCCATTTGATTGCATGGATATGAAACTATTTGGACACCTTGCCCAGGTATCTCGACTTTGTATCCAGACAATACAATGTACATTTCCTCACCAACTAACTAACAACTTGAATCAAAATCCAAACCAAAATCCAAGTGAACTATACATTTTTTTAAGACGTAAGGAAACCAGAGTAATGTCACATGGAGTGAAATGCAAAATGAAATCTTGAATGAAACTATAGAGGTCCAGGATTCGCAAGGACGCGAAAATTCGGAGAAACAGGGAGACGATTTTTTCGGAAAATACAAGAGCCATCCCGCCGCCATGAGTCCCGAAAAACCATCGATAGTAACTTTAACTTATATACGCTTTATATAAAACTAACACGAGCGACAATGTGTGTAGATATCTGCTCTCGCTATGGCCATGCTTCAAACTATGTACATAAACAGACATTAAACACTTTTTAGACAAGTCCGTATTATATTTTATACATGAGTTGTTTCCGAGAGCTTTGGCTTTTCAACTATGTAAATCGTACTTCCTGCAACACTACACACTTATATACAGCCTCGCTACTCGCTTCCATTCCCTGGCCTCACAAAGTTCCACTTTGAAAACCTTGAGGATCCCTTTTCCTCTGAGAAAGGTATATGACTCAAGTCAAGCAAAAAATCAACGTTGAGCAGTAAATGCCGAAGCCAAAACTTTACATATTATCAAGATATAACTTACAATATTACAAGTTACCCCAAAGAAAACGACATAAAAAACTAATCGTAAGTTGGAGACTATATTATGCTCTTGCTTCAATAAATTGTAGTCATCCTCATTTAATTTTTTAATGTCTCAAAAAAGCCTAACAAATAAAGTTTTTTGGCAAAACGGGATAAGTCCATCAAAAAAAATTTTATAGGAACAACGAAAAATGAATAAATGGCGACAGGTTGAGGTTTTGTATCTCAATTTTTTTCTACACGTACTGCATTTGACGAAGCGTAATTACAAAGATTTTCATAATTCTAGACGGACTCTGGAAGTTTTTAAAAAATTTCCCAAAATTTTAATTTGTGGACTTATCTCGTTTTGCCAAAAAAACAATAACTTAACATGGGGGAAAAGTCCGTGACATAAAATTTAAATCATGAAATTTTTCCTAACTTTTTATCTTTCTTTGCATAAAAACATAAACGCACGGCAACTGTCTTCTACAAACTACGAAAAAACTCAAAAAAACCAATTTTAAATCAGAAATGCGTGTTTTAGGTGGGCTTATCCTATTTTTCCAAAAATAATTTAATGGACTTATCCCGTTTTTCCAAAAAACAAACTTTTTACTTTATTTTCAAGCAATTTTTTAAAATAAAAATTGCTTTGGTTCAACTTTGACCTTTACCATTCAACACAGTAACGTATCTAGTCAAATAGAACAAATACATTACGTAACTATCCACCTATATAAAATTGAAAAAAAACGTGCGAAATAAGATACGCATACTGTCGAATAATTTAGAATAAGCATTGACCAACTCAGCTTCAACTTGACTCGGAAATTTTTCTCTTTCCTCCTTCAGACTACTGTAAATGCTAGGTTTCACTGTGTTATAGCCTCACCGCACAGCAGACCTACGTAGGTTACCTCCGCAAAAAGCCTAGCTAGGTGCTGTGCGGAGAGCCGTGCCTAAGCCTAAGTGGGCGTCATTTTCTCTAACTCCTTACCTACGTAAAATGCGTTAGGCAAGACCTAAATACCTACCTACGTAGGCAAGACGTGCTGTGCGGGTCTTACCTATCTTAAGGTCCTGCTTTTAACACACTTTATTTTTCCCTCCCCCAACCAAGGATATCTTTGACACTCTCGTTCATTGGCTCTAAGCAAACATGAACCCGCGAGTTGAATTACCCAATCACGTTCGCTCTTCCTAATTTAAGTAAGGCTGTGCGGGGTATCTCTTCGTGGAGGTTACCTACAAGAGGTGACTGTGCGGAGAGCTTGACCTAACTATGCTACCTCCGTAGTTTACCTAAATAAATTGCTGTGCGGTGAGGCTATTAGTCATTATACAGTGTCTATCCTATCTGAACATCTAAACTGCATAGCACGAATAAAAAGAGTATTCTTATTCAAAAATGTCCATTAAATCTAAATAAAGAAAAACAACAAGTTTAGATTTACATTTAGTCAATCTAAAAGTTCAACAGGGCTCAGAGGCAGAATGCTGTATCGTCATCGTCATCCTGGTCTCATGTTTATAGTGAGCCTCTGCCATGTATACAGCACGTAGTACACAAGACACAAACAATCAAGAACCAAGGCAAGTCATGTCGCTTGGACGTTGAGCACAAGCACACAGTAGCCCATAAGAAGACTCAGGATCTCAAGTCTCAAAAGTAGAGGGAAAAAAGTCAAGCGACACATCATCTAGATCTAGAATTAGGTAAATCATATTACATTTATACGATTTCTTTTTCTCTTAATCGTCGAAAAGCAAAGGGAAAATTAATCGTAAGGTCATGGCCCATTGATTCTCTGTGAAAATGTAGATGGAATGATAGGCTCGGAGAGCCATTACTCACAAATACATATCTATGTAGAATCTGGAACTACTTATTTATTTATTTATTTCCGACAGGCCGAGGCCAAAATGAGCAGATACAAAAAAACACACACAAAACATACATAGTCATTATTCAGAAATCACCATGGTTCATATAATTTTTCATACAAATTTTATACAGTGCTATTACAGCAGCCAGAGCTACACGCCAGGACAAGGAAATAGCATGGAAACGCAACTCAGCAATAATAATGCAATTTATACAACTGACCCACAGGGGTAGTGTCAAGTAAAGAATAATAATAAATAAAATATTCATGAAGAATGGAATTAGATGTATTCGCCAGGTGAGCTATTCAGAGGCAGAGCCTAACAGCTGTAGAGTTTTCCATTCTTCCGCTATGTTAGAGTTTTCATGGAGGTTAGAGCTGAAGATGTCTTTCACAATTTGATTTTTAGTATTCATTAACCTCATTTTTAACGACATTTTTTAACATTATATATGCATTTGCCATTTCTCCGGTCATATCAGAATCAACATTCATAATTTAATGTAGAGAACAAACAAGGGGATCTAAAATGTAATCTTTCTATTTCTTTAGAGTTTGATTACTGATTTCATTTCTTGACATCCTCTCTGTCCTCTTTCATACCAGTCACCAGCTCCACTGTTCTTAAATAAAGGACATGGCCGTACGGCTCCTTAAACATTTCCAAGTTATGAACATACTTTATATAAATATGAGTACTTACAACCTTAACTTTCTCAAAATGGTAGTACATACTACATCGAGCATGGTACATTTTACTTTTTGTTATTTAGTTCTTACTGCTTAACTTATAATATTATCAAAATAATCCATAATCATCGTCTACATTTTGATTCTTCGTGTGTCGCAATGTTAACTCGGTAGAAGCTTTAGTACGTTTGGTTCTGTTCACTTGACTTCTAAACATAATTAACAGTTCCAGATCCAGACGGGGGCTGACCTGGTCCGGGCTTAATAGAAATGCACTTGTAAATCTGTAATTCGTACAGTATATTACTTACACACGACTGGCCCTTAATTATTATTCAACTTATTGTCTAGCTGGCCTACACGCAACCTTTACTACATCCTAATACTCAATATGGGATAGATTATAGAAAATCAAAATATCGATGGTAAATATCCAAGTTTAAAAGTGTTTCTAGCGTTGTGCAAAATACTATACTATTATATTCTGCATCAGTTAATCCACACCATACACTTCTATTCTTAAGCTACACTTCTTTAAGTTAACCCAAAACCCAACCCTCGAATGGATATCTATTAGTACAAACGAATACGTATAGACCCGATCTACAAAAGTGCTCATAAAGGTTCAGAAGTTTTATTATTATTATAAGGGATAACCTTTTTCGCTCTACGATATTACTTTTAACACCAGTGAAATTATTTTAAACCTTCAGTGCAATTCCTTCTTATATAAGTACTCGTATTTGCAATTACTTTATTCTCCAGTAAAAGTATTTAGTGACTTATACACAAATACTTTTATTTTCCAGCGATATTACTTCGCATGTTAAAAAAACTTGAAAATATGTTGAAAACATTTTTGTACGAATACTGCTGTAATAATTCGTATGCTAATTTAGTTGTCATAAATTAGTAGCGGTGGTCGATAACCTCCAATTGTGTTTTTGCACTTTGCACAGTGGCACAGGTCAGCTTCTTCCTCTTCAGTATCTGGCAAAGCCCGTTTTTTCGTGCATACAGTGGCATACACACCATACCCCTACTCATAATTTTACTTAATCTAGCTAAAACACACAGTTAAAAGCAACAACTTAACTAAAAGTTACACAAAGGAAAATAGACCTCATCTGGTCAGCTTCTGACTTCATTCAAAAATATAAATAATTTTCCTTTCAACAACTCCGACCCTGAACTTATAATATGTATTATATATATTATATATAATATATAATAAGGAGATAAACCTGTAAATAGAATGAATAAAGCAGCAATGCACCACGATTTATCATATAGGTTTTGCAAAGATGAGGATAATAGACATGAAGCAGATAGAAAATTACTAAAAGGCATAGATGAAATAGAAAATCCGACATTTGGTGAAAAAGTAAAACGTTTTGTAACAAAAAGTGTAATTAAACCAAAATCATATCTGAGTTTAGGTATTAATAATAAATAAGAACTAAATGATAAATCATATAAAATTCTAGATTTTGTGTATAAAGATTCTTTAAATGGGTTTGTTGGAATAAATGAATTAGCCAGAAAAACAGGAGTAAAATCCAAAATTTTAAAAGAATATCTAGCTACACAAGAAACATATACTAAGCATTTAGGTGAAATAACAGAATTTAAACAAACAAGATATTATATATTAGCAAATGATGCAATATGGCAAGCTGATTTAGTGTTTATGCCTAGGGAATGGGTTAATGATAATGATGGATAAAGATATATTAATTTGATAACTGACATATTTTCTAAAAATCGATGGGCTATACCTTTATAAACTAAAAATGCAGATAAAGCAGTAGATAGTTTTGAAAATGTATTAAATTATAAATAAACACCAGAAAACATTTATTTTGATGAATAAACTGAATACAGTGGTAAAAAGACAATTAATCTTTTAAAAAATGTTAGTGGGATGTTACATATACTGAGTCTCAACCCGGCTTCGTGGCTTAGGTGAGCTTGTCCTGTCCTAAATAATCCTCGGCAGATTCAGTTTTGCATCTGTTGAGGGAACCGCAGCCGGCAGTCAGTTTAGACCCTCTCGGATGAGAATGGTACATATATAATAATAATTTATTCATTGGGTCGATTTAACCGAAGTTCATACAACCAGACTCAACCAGTCACTGTGGGTGAGGAAATAGGAGGCTACCGCGTTAGATCGTCTCGGTCTTTGTACCCTTTCACCTATCCCCGTCCCCTCCTCCACAGTAAAGGAGTCTCATTCCCTAGGCCCCTACAGTAAGTAGTGGTCACTAAGGAGCACCGAAGGAGATTGGGTTTCAATCAACCATCCAGTGACGTTTACCGTACAACACCGAGCCGTAAACGATTAGCAGTGGCCGAGGATTGAAGCCGGGTCTGAGACTGTAAATTTCGTTACAGTCTGCAGTCCTAACCGCTCACCCAAGCATGCCAGAATGGTACAGTGGTAATACTTGGCTTGTGGAGGGGAGTTTGAGAGTTAGGTAAATTTTCAAGGTAAATGAGTTTGCTTTCGTTTATCTGTATCAGTTTGATACTGATGGCGACAGAGGCGATAGCGATAATACACGACATAAGTCTGCTCAATGCCGAGCGTAAGCATGAATGTAATAGGCCAATTCAACATATTTTTTTCAAACCACTCTGCAAGTAGCTGCTGCTACTTTCGGGAGTGGAGGATTGGGGGGCCGACTGGCGGGGTGGGCTTAATGTAATAAAATGGCTTTATTGTCAAACATAACAGCGACAAGCGCTGATTTCCATAAGCAGACATTCATATTACTTACTAACTAAATTACAATAATAATATTATTGATTAATACAACAATTACCTTAAACCAATCAACCATTTGTTTAAATTAAATTGAAAATCCTTTATATTTTCAATACCATGAACTGATAAAGGAATAGAATTCCATAGTTTAGCAGTACGATATTGATACAAGTTATGGTTAAAAGAAGAACATTTCTTTATTTTTAAAAAATGCGAGTGACGTGATTAACGTCCACTGTCTTCTCTTTTTACTTCTTGTAAACAGGCTAGTTGAAAAGATTGAGACAGGAAAACACGTGTCATAGAAGCAATCATATAGGTTAGGTCTTTTAAATACTGATAGTATTGAAAAAGATTCATAAAGCTTAAACATATCTATTTGTTTTTTTCTAGAGTGACGTGTTTGAGGAATTGACATAACATGTCATGAGTTCATATTAAAATGATATCCTTTAAAATGAATACATTTAAGAAAGTGGTCAATAGTTTTTTGACATTTTTGAAGTGAATTATTAGCTACCGCAACCCACACAGGTAGCCCAAAGTCAATTTGTGAGAATATTAAAGATGTAAATACAATTTGTAGCAAATTATCTTTTATAAACAGCTTAAACTTAACTAGGTGTGAACATTTAAACGTAATTTTACAATTAACATGATTACAATGAATATTAAACTTGAGGTAGTTATCAAAATAAATCCCTAAATATTTAAAACTATTCACTTTCTTTACTATGGTATTATCACACATAATAGAATTAAAATTACATTACTGTCTGGATTTAAATTTAGAAAATTCCATAAACTCTGTTTTGACAAAGCTGATTTCCATGTCATTTGAAATACACTAATTGTGTACATTTCTCAAGGTATTCTCAAGTTTAATCTTTAATTTTATGGATGTGTCAGCCTTACATACCGATTCGATATCGTCCGCATAAAGAGCAGAGTCCTTTAGTACATGTGATATGTCGTCAAAAAATAATATAAACAAAGCTGGCCCAAGAACACTTCCTTGAGGAAGTAACCCGGCCCGTCCTACGGACGGAATGTAACAGCATTTATGAAACTTCAATATGCTTAGACAACCTTAAGTTAAATGATTCATTTTATCGCAGGTCAAACATATTTTGGTGCATGCTTAACAAATTTTTTTAAGATACCAAAATTAGGACTTATTAATGAAATAATAATGAAATTGTACCTATAGGTTTGAACGTCATTGCGAACTGGTTTACACACTCACATGTTCTATTTGATACCCCAGTTAATATTTTTAAAAACATTTTAAGAATGCAAAAGCGTCACATTATCTCTAATAGTTGGATAGCTCTTCTCTCTGGTTAGCATATATCTGCTTAAAGAAATACAGGCTTGCTAAACTAAAAAACGAAGATTTAAATTTTTATTTTTAATAACAGAAAAAAGTCACATTAAGATTTTGATTTGGCTTTCATTAATACGAAATAATGGTATTCCAAATCGGATCTTGATTGTATTTGCTAAAAATATTTATATTCCAAATAGAAATGCATTAATATAAAGCATTCAGATTTAAAGGACTTAATTATTAGAAAAACGCCAGATTTGAATACCTATTTAGATTTCATTACTAAGAAATAATTAGATTTCAATTTCGATTTCATTACTAAGAAATATTTAGATTTCAATTTTGATTTCATTACTAAGAAATATTTAGATTTCAATTTCGATTTCATTACTAAGAAATATTTAGATTTCAATTTCGATTTCATTACTAAGAAATATTTAGATTTAAAGGACGTCATGTTTAGGAGAGAGTCACATTCAGCCTCTTATTTGAATTTCATTACTAAGCAATAATACAATTCCGATTCATATTTTGATTTCATAATTAAGAAAACCTTATACTAAAAAAGATTTGCATTCATGGGAACTATTCATATTAAGATTGAAAAATTTTTAATCTAAGTCAAAAACCACTTTAAGATACTCATTTGGATCCTATTACCAATTCGCTCCCCCCCCCCTCATTACTGCCTATACTTGCTCGCATGGATATAAAACTGTTAGGACAGTCCTACCCAGCTAGCTCGATTTTGTATCCAGAGAATAGTTTTCATTTAGTTTTATTAGGGGGTTTGCAAGCTCTTTTGCGTCATAACGCGGGGGTTTGCAATGCTTTAACATTGCGCATATGTGGTTGGAAATGCCAAGGTTTCACTACAACGCGGGTCTTTAATAGAACGCGGGGGGTACAGTTTGAAGTTTCAAATCAACGCGGGTCGTTGTATTAGAGCGTTCACGGTAACCTTAAAGGAGGGATAGCCTGCACAGCCAATTAAAAGAAGCAAACTTGATTTCTTTTTAATCAAACGCATGTTTGGCGTATGTATAATCAGACAAAATGAACAAAACTTATAAGACATCCTTGTTTTAGGGAATGAAAAATGAAGTGTGGTATTGTTGACGCGAGACGTAGAGTCCTCTCTCCGCCCCTTCTTGCACGTGTTAACAAACGGCATGTCCAACCCTCATAGGGGACTCTATGTCTCGCGTCAATAATAAGTTCAGGACCTTTAGCTAGGTAATACCCTCGCAGCTCGCCTTGCCTACGTTACGTACTTTGGCATTTAGTTCTAGTCTAACGTATTTCACTTTAAGTAATAGGTTAGAAAAAACAACGCCCACTTGTGCTTTGGTAACGCTTTCCACACAGCACCTCGCTAGATTATTTTCGAAGGTCACTTTAAGTATGTTTGCTGTGCGGCAAGGCTTAAGTGAGGTTATTAGAACATTTAGCTTTATGGCAGCAGACCCCGGTCTGAGTAACATCAACTGCTAACATCGTCAAATATTATCTCATGATGATTCGATCGTATGATAGTGGATAATACTGTATGCAGTTGAACAAATACTCGTATTTGAAATGTACCTTAATGTGGAAGTTTGAGCAATTCAAAAAACTGGGTTACATGTTACATTTCGCTTAGCTCCAGATTTGTAATGAGATAGTAGGTTTTGTTACTTTCGAATTTTTAATTTTAAATATGAAAAGCGTATTTAATTTTCTTTAAATTTGCGTTTTGTTTGAAAATCCAAATGTGGCACATCTCAAAATAATGTATTGACAATAAATTTCTGTCAATTTTAACAGTACTTTATGGTTTTGATTATGTACTACATTAGCCGCTGTTTTGATCACAACTATGATAGTTTACGTTGTTATACACCTGTTGAAGGGTTAAAAGTCGGTGTAGTAGCCAAAAGCAGTACCTGCTGCCTGCTACGCACGAATTAATAATTACCTCCACACTTATTCAGATCTATTTAAAGAATTGGTTTCTAAATTTTAGGCAATCGTAAAGATCGAATCTTTAGCGGTATACGGGGCTGATTTATCAGATAAACACGGCAATCAAAATGTATCAAAATCACAAATGTACAAATGTTTGCAATGTTTGTACTGGGTTAATGCGTCCTGGTTTTGCAGTTAACTAAACTGGAGTTACTAAACTAAAATGAAAAAATTAATTAATACAAATTCAACAATATGTTGACAGTATACAGCACGGTCCCAAACACTGGGCAAAGTTAAAACGATAAATAATATGTCAAATAGTAGACAATTTAATTTTCTATCGATTGATATACCAATGGGCGGTATTAGGCGTTAGTTGGCATAACAGGAGCTAACAAACTGTGGCAAGACTTTTAAATTTTATCAAATTTTTTGACGATTCGTTTTTTCTCTCAGTTAGCTAATTTAATACGCACAGTTAGCTTATTTCTGTTATATTTTACGACGACATGCACCTTATGGGTTAAGCATTTAAAATTAGTGGAAAGTCAGAAAGTGAAAATCGGAAAACGAAAAGTGGAAAACGGAAAGTGGACAAAAAAGCGTCTTTTGGATTTTATTAATATAGGGATACTGTAGAGGTAAGTGGATTTAAAGTTAGAATATGTATGTTACTGACTATATGTATGTGGTTTGGTAAGTATGATGTAGCTAAATTGTAATTAGGTAATGAATAAATGAAGTAAAGTACTATGGTTTGTGATGTGAATGAAATTTTGTAAGGCAAAAGGAAATATGTTCAAAAGTTAATTTTGAAATACTTTATATGTTCCTTGAAGGCAACTTTACAACCCTGAGAAACCTCATGTATGATACAGCAAATAAAGTAGGAATGGTTTGAAGATAAAGTCACCCAGCTTTATATGGAACTCTCGGCCAGAAAGATAATTACATAAAATTCTGATTAAGTAACTAGGTAACTGATAACGGTCATGCAGATTCGAATCAGTTTTATTTATTTAACTGATTCGAAAGCTTTACGAAGGTCAATAAAAAGTACAGCACTTAACTGTTTATCTTCCAGGGCTGAGTAAATTTTATATGTCATTTCAATGAGTGCGTGAAGACATGATTTGCCTCTGCAAAAACCAAACTATATGTCAGACTGCTATGATCTAAATATGGGAGTTCCTCAAGGGTCAGTCTTGGGTCCGCTCTTGTTTATTATGTATATTGATAAAATTGGAGATGCTATATCCGGTGGGGTAAAGTTTATACTGTATGCTGACGACTTGGTTATGTATTACTCTCATTCTAAGTTTGCGGTTATGAGGAATACAGTCCAATCTTGTTTGGACACGCTAAATGTATGGTTTAATATGAATGATTTGTATATTAATATAAATAAGACTAAATTTATGCTCCTTCATAAGTCGCGTGATTCAAATTTACCTGACCCTACGAGTGTTGTTCTGTATTGTAATGGTAGGGATATTGATAGAGTCTATACATTTAAATATCTTGGAGTAATTGTGGACTGTAATTTAAACTTTAATGAACATTTTTCTTATGTGAAGCGACGCGAGAACTCTGCAATAGGGGTTATTTTAAGTATAAAAAGATATTTAGATTTTGGTACATTTGTTGTATTACTTAATGCGTATGCTCTATCAGTTGTCAACTACTGCGCTATTATATGGGGATCTAGGTCTGATACTGAGCTTCAATCCCTGCAAAATAAACTGAGTCGAGCTATTGTTTCTTTTTGCACTATTAGACATAAAAACATAAATCAGAGTGATTTATTGGAAATGTGTAATGTTTTGTCAGTTTCTGAGCGAATTAAGTATTATTCCTTACTTTTTGTTTTAAAAACATTAAAATATGAATCTAATATTATTTATTTTAAAAACTTATTTGTGCTCAAGAAGTCAGTAAGGCAAACGAGATCAACAAATAAATGCTTGCTTGATTGCTTACGCTTTAATACTGAATTGTTTAGAGACTCGCCACTCTATCGTTTTACTGATGAGTGGAATAATATTCCAGAGAACATCAAAGGTTGTGTGTCACTTGAAAGTGGTGAATTTGAATTGTATGATATTGGTCCACTCAGGAAAATTCTAATAGAGCACTTAGTAGCAAACAGGGAAATTTATGTATACAGCCCCTATATTCCGCCATAGTGTATGTACTATATTGCCTGTATCGTTTTATGATTTTATGATTTAACTTGGAATTAACTGAATTTGTGAAATGTGTGTATGTATTATTTATATTATGTATGTATTTATATTGTGTATGTATGTACTAGTGTAAAGTAGTGTCCGTGATTTAATAACAGTATATTTGTACTGAATTGCCTGACACTTTAATAATTAAACTCAAACTCAAACTCTACAAAATGCATAGTTCGAGAAGCAATGATTGCTTTAAGAAGCTTCGATAGAGAATAGGGTATTGAGATAGGTCTAAATGAGGTAGGCAGTAGCTTTTTTGTTTGAGCAGAGGAGTTACAAAAGCTTTTTTCCAGTTATTAGGAAACTGACCTGTTTTTAGTGCATGGTTAAAAATATCTGTAAGTATAGGAGAAAATACATTAGGAAAGAGTTTTCTAACTTTAGATAGAATATTTTTCATTCCCGATGAGGAACTACCTTTAGTGTCTCTAATTAGGTTGCTTTCGTAACTGTGACTAAAGGAAAACTTAAGTTATCAGTTTGAACTGTTTTAGCTATATTCATAATTTCAGTATCTTCATTGTTATGATTAACAACAAAGAAGTCAGCAAGCTATCCGGTATAATTTGCTTTTCAGTAATAATCGAGTTATTTACATTATGTTCTGAGATAGTAGTGGAACTAACCGTATTCCCAAGCAAAAGTTTTAATGCATCCCATGACTCCTTAGGTGTTTTACATTGTTCAAATTTAGAGCGATAAAAACTAATTTTAGCATATCTTACATCAGAGGTAATCTTATTTTGACAGGCTTTGTACTCAGCCCAAGTTAGGCAAGCGGGCGTATTTCATTTAGTCAGGGATTGATAACCTCTGCCTACTTGATTCTACCTACTTGTTCTTTCTCGTCCATGAACAATCGTGGTCGGAAGGTCTCTAATAAACTCCTGAATAAGAACGTAAAATAAATGATTGCAAAGTGGTCCGCGTAGAAGGTAAGCGACGAAAACCAAATACTACAAGTGTAGGTACTTTAATGATGCGAAGCTCAGTGCGATTTAGTACAATACTACTTCGCGGGATTTTCAAATCACACAGTAAAATTGTAATGAGTGAGACTATAACCTTAAGGTTGAAAAATCTCTATAACTCAAGATACAAACATTATTATTATTAATATTCTGAGTCTCAGATATCTCATTCTTAAATACTTTCAAAGCTGGCCGAGCGTTTAACCTACCGCAATTTCTAACAACCGCAATATAAATAAAGTTGATTTTCATTTCTATTCTATCTTCTTTCCTTCGTTCCAAAGCTGAGAATTCACCGAGTGTGAATTCAATATGGTTTACTCTAGGCGCATAGTAAATACAGTGTCCTGATTGACGTTATACCTTCTAGGCGCTCTAGGCGGCTATACTGTTACAATCAATCAATCATTAGTATAGATTCTAAAATGATCGCATCATTTATTCAAAACTTTTTCTGTACAGAAACGGAATAAAGATAAATACACATGACTTCAATTCAACTTATTTTCTTGGAATCACATGAAATCATGGAGCCGCCTCCCCATCACATACTTTTAAAAGATGAACGTCTCAAATCTAAATCCAAGACCTTTCTATCTCCTTCCAAGTAACTAGACGGCAGATGAATAGGTACGTAGATATTACTAAAAGAATGTTACTAAAACTAATCGACTACTGCTCGTAGTCAAAATGTAGAGACGAGAAGAAGAAAGTGATTTGGTTTGATTGGCGGAATGAGTAATCATAATATGACAGTTGAGTTTAAACGAAGAAGTTTTCACAAAACCCCCAGGAAAGTCAAGTCAAAGAAGAGATATCCATAAAAATAAAAATGAAGGCTTACGCTTTTATGTACACAGATTACGATTGGAGATAGATATGGAGTGGGTAATGAATATTAAGGAAGATGTAGGGAGTCATAAGTCAAGTCAGTCTCAGAGTAGTAATAAAATTGGCTACCAACAACATTGCATAAAATATAGAGATGTAGTTCCCGTGCAGGCATATAGAACAAGAAACTATATGTAAACGACGGCATACGAAAGAGTGTGTTAGTAGTAGGTACTGATTCTTTTCTTCTGACTTGGACTTGTCTGTGAAGCGGATGTTCTTCCCTGTTGGCGCGACGGCCTGAAATCCAACTACCGAACAAGAAGTAGCAACCAACTAACTACAATTTTAATGTCCTTGAATAACAATTTGCTTGAAAACTAAGAGACACGCTGTATACGTAGAATTAGCTCTAGCTTGTAAATCCAAACCATACATTCACATAAATGTATGTAATTACCTATAAAGTTATCAGTGTTCGTATAACACAATTAATTATAATATTATTATCTACAATGTAAACCTAAAGGTATATATTCACAAGTCTATGAGCTTCCATCCTCCCTTGTGTGCAAATATATACGTAGGGACCTTTACGTAACTATATACACAGCTCAGCCTGTTCTCACTCTATTTTTGATTTTCAATGCTGCTGCCAGGAGACTGAGAGAATCAAGTTGCTAAAATTGTAAACCTCAAGTGGAAACATTCTGGGTATCATTTTTCCATACTTCTAGCTTTAGATTGGATTAAGTGAAAGTTTTCAACCCATTGGCTTTATCTTATGGTCTCCTTACAATCTGAGTCCGCTGCTTCGACTCAAACAGTAAGCGAAGGAACGAAGAGCGGAGAGAACAGAGACAGAGAGAAAGCGCCGACCGAGCCGTGCATGAATGTAGATAAGGGACCTAAATCCAAGAACTCCACGTTGTGCTTCAGCCTTAGCAACTGTTCAGTGGCGGAACCAAGTGGCAAAAAAGGAGGGAGAGGAGAGGTCGAGTTTGTAGGGCTTTACTCTCAAATCCCTGGTTTAGGTTATGTAAAATGAAGGATATTGCCGGGTGACAATATCTGTACTTCTGCTACTCGGATGGTGGACTTAACTTCAAATAAACGGCAACAAAACTCGCTTCTGCAAAATACTTAATTATTTTATTAATGTAAAAGACAAAGTAATTTGTAATGTATAATTTACAGTAGTCAATAGTAAAAGATACAGAGACTGAAAAAAGAAAAAAATTCTAGTTCAGCGGAGAATTGAAGCTAAAGTCAGGGAGTAAATGGTTAAGGTTGATAATTTATAGGAAAGGAATGGGATGGGCATGGCCCATGGTACATAGTTAAATCTAACAGAAATAGGTATGTTATATTAGTATAACAAGGCTCCGGAGTCAACGTGGACCAACTGATCACAAGTTAACAGTTAACACGACAAATCAGGAGTTTATTTCAAGGCTGATTTTGGTCAGCCAGATAAATTCTAACGGTAAATAATTCTAGGATTTGGCTATTAACATAGGTTGAAGGCTGAGCTATTGAAGGAACTCAGGAGTTAAGCTGATGAATAGAATTGGAATCGGCCGATGCGGCCGACTTTACATAGAATGTAGAGATTAAGGAAAAACACAAATTAATTTCTTTTGTAGGTAAATTAAAGTACAGATATGGGAGATATGGGGATATGGGGTCGATGCCAACTACAAACTATCAATAAGCTGTAATATTACACCTAAAATTAATATTACTACGGTAAATGGCAACATTTCGCACTACAAACTATTAAATACGTAGAATTGAAATGACCTTAAATATTTCAGGAAAAATACTACGAATATGAAATAAACTTCGGTTCAATACCGAACAGCAACTTTCAAGAGAAGGAAGTTTAGCTGTGTAACGCAGCTATTCTGCAGACTGTAGTTTTGAATCCGCATCTCATTTACACATAGCTCAAGTAGTACAGTTTGCACAGACGTCTCTATATAGCCGCACTAGCACTACTCAGACATGTACTATAATTCGCGTACTTAAATACGCAGAAACCATCCACCTAATTTATAATTATATCTTCATACATTTCCAAAAGCGCCGTTCATCTCTATATAATTACTAGCTTCTCTGCAAGAGATTTTTCTTTGACTGTGTCTTTCGTTTTTCTTTGGCCACTGCATTTTGACTTGACATTTTTGATCAACATTCAAATAGGAAAAAAAGGAAGCGATATATTAACTATTCATCGCACATATATGTACATGTCGAACACAAGGTTTGTAACCGAGAGAGAGAAAAATGTGAAAGGTATAGATATTTCATTTGAAGTTAGGGAAAAAATATCATTGCTTTTGTAACGGGCAGTGCCCTGAGTAAATGTACGTCAGTAACTGCATTGCCCGTCTCGATAGTGACACAAGTGAGGTTGAGCCGGTTGAATAATTCGGCTTTACAGAAAGTAGTTTGGCGACTTTGCAGTCCTTCCTTTCTTTCCACCTGCGCAGATGTAGGTTACGCTGCCATAAGCGGATTTTGCTGTGCTTCACGCTGTTAGATACAGGAAGTATGGGTTCAGGCCCCATTTGAGCCTTCTTCCCTCCTTCCTTTCCCATATGCGCACCACGGGCTAGTTGATCGGCAAACTCGTTGCCCTCAAAACCCATGTGAGCAGGTATCCAGATAAGTTTTACCTCGTTTGTTTTCGCCAGCTCTGTCAAGTCGTTGTAACACTCCTTGAGAAGCTTAGAGTATTAGAGTCTGTATTTAGTTTAGTCAGAGATCTCAAAGCGCTCTGACTGTCACTGAAGATAGTAATAGATTTGTTACTATAAACACGTTCAACTAACTCTTTTGCTGCAAGGGAAATTGCTACCACCTCGGCTTGGTAGACAGTCGCGTATTTGCCTAGTGATTGGGAGATTTCACAGATTACATGTATATTAGGATACAATATTTTGCATTAAGGAGTGTTATGTTAAACTGGATTACATTTTTTTAAAACCATATGATATAATTATGATTTAATACACTGACGGTGCAGTGTCACTCTTGACACCGTCACTCTGTAATTCGGTTCTGGGTTGAATATACTTACTCTTGCATTAATCGCTTGTTGATCTGAAGTGTGACATTTAAATATTGATTTTTAAATTCAATTATAATCTGAATTTTGCTTTGGACGAAGCCGTATCTGCGTACAATACTATTACTTTTAAATTCTACCTTTGCCCCCGATTTTTCCACTTAAAGGAATAATCAACAACCTACCTCATCCTACTATCATCGTGTTAATTATTTAATATAAAGCACGATGTTAGTTAGTAGGACGATGCTTCATGTTTTGAAAGGAAAAAATCGGGGTTAAGTGCAGAATTTAGAACTAAAATAATAGCAATACAGATACGACGTCGCGTCGTCGAAATCCAAATTCAGATTAAAATAGGAATCAGACAACACTTAAATGCCACTACACTAACTAACGAGGAATAATGAATTTATAAGCAAAATATGATAGATTGACGCGGTGTCCAGTGACGTTGAACAGTAAACTACTGCACTGGAGTAAATTTTGTAATTAATTTCAGTTTCTAAAAGCACTATTGTTGCACCATGTTTTCTGAGTTCTAATGTTGGTTTCGAATTTCAAAAAAATAATATTTCCCTTTAATGGATTCCGTAACACAGTGAAATAACCGAAGTTTGTGTTACGGTTGCAAGAATAGCTATGAGCCAAATCGGTCTAAATAATCGTTAATAAAGTCCAATCAATCAAACTTTCAAATAGTTAAAGTGCAATGATGTCATCGTCGTCAACACATTTCACAATCGAATTCGCATTGAAAGTTAGTTTCTAAAATAATTTATTGTTCATTCACAAAAAATAGAAACAGTATTTAGATTAGGATGGCTCGCTATTAATTTATTGGTAACCATTATTTTTGTATTCGTAACTAACTTAAGCCCTGACTTGAGATAAAGTATCCTAATATTTATTACTTAATTCACCTCACGTGAATATCCAATTTCTTCCGCCTGGTTGCCGTGATTTACCACAAATACCGCTTTACCTTTACAAAAAATTGGTTTGCCAAAGTCGTTGTCGTTGTCGTGCCAAGCCATTGTCGTTGCTTACAATCAAGGCAAACCCCCAAAATTTGTTATTTGTGGGCGTTTCACCTTAAATAGTTTAATTAAGATTAAAAACTAAAGAGTTTGGTGCGGAGTTGTATAGTATCGAATAAGAGTCTTTCCGCCAAAACTTGTATTCCCAACCATACGTTCCGCCACAAGTGCATCAATCGCAGCGAACCTGGATGGTGGATTTCCCCTATACTGTCAACATACAGTTGAATTTGTATTATTTAATTTGTCCAGTTTAGCTTAGTAACTCCAGTTTAGTTAACTGTAAAACAATTCGACGAATTCCTAACCCAGTACAAACATTGCAAACATCTTAATACTAACTTGCCGTGTTTATATAGTAAATCGATCCCGTATACCACTAAAGATTCGATCTTTACCATTTGCCTAAAATATAGAAACCAATTCTTTAATTAAATCTGAATAAGTGTAGGGGGGGGGGGGTATCAATTTGTGCGTGGCAGGTATAATAAATAATCTAGCTAGATGCTGTGTGGAGAGCGTTACCAAAGCCCAAGTGGGGGGTTGTTTTATTCTAACTTATTGCTTAAATTCAAATACGTTAGGCTAGAACTAAATGCCAAAGTACGTAGGCAAGGCGAGCTGCGCGGGCGATACCTAACTAAAGGTCCTGAACTTACCACACTTCATTTTTCCTTCCCTTAAACAAAAATGTGTTATAAGTTTCGTTCATTGGCTCCAAGGAGACATGAGCCAGACATGCTTTTGATTAAAGGGAATAAGTTTGCTTCGTTTAATTTAGGCAAGGCTCCCGGACCGGTCGGTCCGGGTCGGGAACGGTCGGGGAAAGGATATTTATTTTCCCGAACTGATCGGGGCGGGAAATTGGTTTTCCCGTTTCCCGACCCAACCCGGACCGAACGACAGTCTAGCTATGCGCGCTATCTCTCCTTTGAGGTTACCGTAAATGCTCTAATACAACGACCTATTAGAGACCCGAATTGTGTTAGAGACCCGCGTAGTAGTGAAAACTTTGCATTTCCAACCACATATGCGTAATTCTAAGGCATTGCGAACTCCCGCGTTACACTAGAGACCCGCGTTGTATTAAAACTCCAAGGCTTACATCCCGCGTTGTATTAGAGACCCGAGTTGTATACAAGCATTTACGGTACCTACAAGATACGATTATGCATCTTCCGTAATTTACTTAACTAAATTAATCGTTGTGTGGCAAGACAATCTTTTACCCGCTTACTTTAAGGGCTAGCCTGTGTTATCTTGAAGGACGCAAATGAGCTTGCAAACCCCCTAATAAAACTGAATTGAAAAGTATTCTCTGGATACAAAATCGAGATAGCCGAGTGGGACTGTCCTAACAGTTCCATATCTATGCGATTAGTAAACGGGACTCTGTCAGTAGACAGGTGAGCGAAGCCTCGCTTTAAATATTTTAGCGTTTACTCTAATTGCTGCTACATGCTCTAAAGTATTACTCAGATCTAAAATAAAAACACATGTGTAATACATAACGTGGGTGAGAAATCGAAAGTCGATCTGTAAGTCCAAAAATGTAGAAGAACTAGGGGTGGTCTTTGCTATAAATTCAATTGCTAATGCTTCATTGTTCAAAATTAATAAAATTCAAATTGGAATATTGGTGTGGCGTTTTCCTAATAATGACATCCAGCATACTACGGATTTATGTACTTTAATTTAAAGTTTAATACTGTTAAAGTACTGCACTGTATACATCAACTTTTAAACCAATATTTCCAGTTTAAATCAGTAACTAGCAATTTAACTTCAAAACAAGAACTAAATACGTAATGAAATATAAACGCTGCACAAACTTCGACGCTAAAGGTATATAGGGTACCTATATTGAGGAATCTTTATACAACACCAATGCAAACTAAATCTTCAGAAAATGTTTATTGTGCGTTTTCTAAAAACAACCATTAGCAGCGAGTGCAATATTTCCAACGCATGAAAACAATACTGTAATTACACACATTCAAATAAATGAACGCCAGTGAACTTCTGAAACCGATACAGGAACGTTAATCATGGACTAACGACTTTTTATCCTTAGAAGGTTGCATAAAGTGTTTAAAACCTCATTGTAGGCAAAGCAATAATCCTAATAAAATCAAAATCGGAATCTTATTGATCAAAATTATTGAAATGTAAATTAGAATCTGAATGTGAAGTTTTCCTAATAATTACATCCTTTGAATACTATTAATGCTATCAAATTTTGAATATAAACAATTCCTATTATTAAAATCAAAAGCAAAAATATAATTAGTATGAAGTGATAAATTCAAAATCGGAGTCAGAATTTTGTTATTCTGGAAAGTATTTTTTATTTTAATAATGAAATTTATTTAACCTAAGTAATATACCCATTATTGCGATCCAGTTTTGAATGTACCTTTTTCATATTAATGAAATCCAAATCGGAATTGTATTATTTCTAAGTAATGAAATCTAAATCGAAATCCGAATTGTATTATTGCCAAGTAATGACATCCAAATCTAAATATCGGAATTGTATTTTTTCTAATTAATAAAATCTGAATCGAAATTGTATTATTGGGAACTAATAAAATCCAAATAAGAATTTTAACGTGACTTTTTCCTAATAATTAAATCCTTAAATTCTGAATCGAAACAGTTTTTATTGATGCAAACTTTTAAATTCAAATATTTCCTACTAATTGAATCAAAATGGAAATCTGAGTAATCCTTAGTGATGAAATCCAAACAAATATTCAATTTTGGCGTCTTTCTAATAATGAAGTCCTTTGAATCTGAATATTACATAAAAATACAATCCTATTTATATTATAAATATTTGTAACTAATATAATCGTGATCCGATACGGAATATAATTATTTTCCATTATTAAAAGCCAAATCAGAGTCTAAATGTGACTTTTTTCTGTTATTGAAAATAAATATTTAAGTTTTCGTCTTTTAGTTTAGCATCTTTGTATTTATTTAAGCAGATATATGCTAACTAAAGTAATTGCGTCGCCATCCAATGATCAAAGGCAATTTTAAAACCTACGTGGGGCGTACTGTTAACGCTTTTGCATGCGTAAACCCTTTTTTAAAATATTAACTTCTACAGACTTCTTCTACTTCTTTAAATCTTCACTTCCACACTTTGCAGCTATATAATTCAAAGAATCTAGAACAAATATCACTGACTGACAGGCATAATCTGGCTTTTCGAAAAATGAAATTCTGCAGCAGTTTAGCATGAATCATTTGTTCAAATATCTTATCCAATACTATAAAACTTGATATAGGCCTATATGCCATCATATACTTACGAGACTTACAAATTACCATTATTTTACATTTTATTGAGTTAAGTTTTATTTTTAACTGTATTCTACTTAAAAATATTATTCAAATATTTCCGCATAATTAAGAGTGTTAAAAATTACTTTTTCAGCTAGTGTTAGGTCATTTATTTTTTTTTATTTGGTGACGTTCATTTTTAATCACTGGTAGGTATTCCCGATTGAATGATGAAAAATGATGATTTATTTAATTTAATTTTGACTTAGTCTCATCACAGCTATTAGCAATACAATGTTTTTCATTAGCTGAACTTTTATTCTTGAGATTAAACAGTTTTGAGATTATTTTGTACATGTTGTTTTGGTTAGCTGTAATTTGTTTTGCAACTTGAAGTTAAAATTTACTTGGCTTACTCAATTTCATCAGATAGTAGTGAGCATGATTATTAAAACTTAATTTTTTAACTTCAAGGATATTTTTCATTTTTTGAGTGATCCACAAGTTTTTGTTACATTTATTAAACTTGACTTTTGCAGAAAATGCAGTACTAAACGCGCTAATTAGGTATTTGTTTAACAGTTCACTCATTTGATCAACATTTTAACATTTATATTATTTATTCCAGTCAATATTACTTAATACGTCAATGTTTTTTTATTGTTTTCCTTAAACTCGCGATACTCTTTTCAGGTAGTTAGAATTGCACAATTTTTATTCACTGATTTCCTAGGAAGGAGCGAAATTCAAAATTGACCACTTATACAGCTAACCAGGGGTGGAAGTTAATTTATTGTATTGTAGTACTTTTGAATGTTTGAATATATCAGGTCAAGAGGTTAAATTTGGCAAATTTGAGATTGCCCAGCAGAATAAATCCCAGATATGCATACTCACTTTTCAACGTGTCGTAAATATCTAATATTGCTGCCAAAAGATTGTTTTGAATTAATTTAGTAGATGCAGAAGGTGTATAGAAATTGATTAGAACGATCACAGATATATATCTTGGCATTTAATTTACACGCAGGATAACACAGGTATTTTCAAAATTTGACGAGATGTGATCTAGGAAATTTTCATACTGGATAGAATTAACTTTATTCTTAATTTAAACTACACAACTACCTTTTTTATTTTAATACATGAGTATTAACATCAAAAGTATGCAAAAACAACAAATAACATATTAAAACTGCCAAAACAACCAAACGGGCAAGTTTTTGAGCAATAATACTTGGCATAATTTGGCATAACTGCCAGAACACCTACTGCAAGAAACTACTTTTATACTGTCAAAAGAAGTATGTCTATATATCTATATGTATATAATATTTTACCTTTAACAGACAAAGTCCAACCAAGGACCAACAATAATTTTTGTAAATCTCAAATCGTAAATATTTAAACAATGTTGTATGGGCTGCGGCCAAATCCACAAAATGAATAAATTATTATTATTAACTATTAACAAAAATTCGAAAAATAAAATTTTTGTAATTCGCAAAACTTTTTCTAAAAACTAATTTCTTGGTTTTTGAAATTTAAAAAATTTCTTATCTTATTTTATTTAAAACTATAGTCGCACACACGATTTCATATCTTGGCGGGACGGACGGAAGCCTGTAGGAGTGTTGCTCTTACAGTCTGCACATGAGTAGCGTGGGTACTATTAGGCCCCAAACCCGTGGGCTGGGAACGATTTGTGCTGTTACGAATTAATCGAGTACAACAATGTATGTATGTGTTTGTATATATGTATGTATGTGATTATGTATGTTTATACGCATGTCCGTAATGTATATTTTTACCCACGTATGCAAGTATATATACATGTATGTATGCATGTTCGTTTGCACGTATGTACGTATGCATGTACGTTTGTACGTATGTATGTACGTTTGTACGTATGTACGTTTGCACATATGTATGTACGTTTGCACCTATGTATGTACGTTTGTATGTGGGTTTGCGTGTATGTGTCGATGTATGTATGGTATATGAAAAGATGGACAGACAGACAGACAGACGGACGGACAAAACCATTTCATTAGATGCTGCTAAAGCTTAGCTTTAAAAAATGTGATCTGTGAAGCATGCTAAACAGACGGATAGACAGGCGGACTGACTAACATGACTATTTCAATAGATGCTTAAGCTCAGCATTCAAATAGAAACAAAATCATATCAGTATCTGTTGACTGCCACGAACTGCTAACATTATTTAAAGTCTCAATTCAGAACTTCAAACTTTCCCTCAAAAAAAATCTTAGATGCTGAGCATTAGCTCATAGAGCACGGTTTTGTCCGTCCTCATTTCTCTCTGCCTGTCCTCCATTCCATTGTCCTACACCACAGGTTACATTTTTTAACCAATTCGATTCAAATAAATTTGAAACTCTCACAAATGCGATGTAGATGAGCTGTATAGTTTTTGGTTACTATATGTCTATTAAATGTTTTATAATTAGTTTATAAAAGTTTAATGGGCCAACCCTCAATATTTTTCACACTTTATTTTAAGCAAGCCTAAAAACCGGGTCTCAGCTCTCGTAAAGTTACATTTACGTACATATGCATGGACTTAAAGTTTGCTGTAAAATCTATAAGCATCCAACAACCAATAGCATTATAGCATATTACATGAGGCATTCACAGCGGAGTAAATAAGCGTGGCGGGATTCATGAATTTTAGTCACATCAGTTGTCAGTTGGCAGTTTTCCAGCCTATTTTAACATACATGTCATAAACATGCCTAGGTATATAGGTTATAGATAATCAGGGATCGTCCATAATGCCGTCATTCAAACATCATAGTTTTTAGTACCCCTATTTCCAACATTAAAATTGTTCCAACCTATTTTAACATATATGTAATGAACATACCTAGGCGTATAGGTTATAGATATTCACGGGTCGTCCATAATAACGTCCTTAAAATATCATAGTTTTAAGTACCCCCAGTTCCAACATTAAAATTTTTCTAGCCTATTTTAACATACATGTAATGAACATACCTAGGTATTTCGGTCATAGATATTCAGGGGTCGTCCATAATGACGTCCTTTAAATATCATAGTTTTTAGGACCCCTATTTCCAACATTAAAATTTTTTCCAGCCTACTTTAGCATGCATGTAATGCACATACTTAGGTACATAGGTTATACATAAATAAATAAAATAAATAAATAATAGCTTTATTGTCTAAGCTCCTCAGCGTAATAGCTGATTTCCAGGAACTAACAGGTGTGGCTAGCTTACCCCGTACTAACACAGAGCCAAGTAAGCTTTATAGGCAGTAGTCACCACACATAAGGGGAGGCGGGAGTTTTAAGGACAATCTACCTCACGATAGACCCCCGAGGTGAAATTGAACCCACGACCATCGGCCCTTAGACCTCTACACTACCTCGCCTCTGGACTACATATTCAGAGGTAGTTCATAATGACGTCTTTTAAATATCAAAGTTTTTAGGGCCCCCTTTTTATTAAACTTTATTATTTTTTTCAGCCTTTTTTTGACTGCTTGCCACATATATTCGTATATTGCTTAATGATGGTAGGGGAGGCTCCATAAATAACGTCATTTGTAAATCATGCAATTCTTAAAAATTCTTTCAGCTATATTTAACTACATTCTACGTACATTCGTATATGGCTTATTGATATGGTGATATGGTGTATATTTTTCCATTTTCATGTCTCGTGAAATTTTTTATTTTACTGCCCCACGCTAACGTCCTGAACAGGACAGTAGTATGTAAATTACAGGAGAGAACGAAAAATTGGAAACGCATTTGTTTCGAAATAGAGATCAACAACCAAAACCAATCAAAAAAATTAAATTTCATACGGCATCGAGCTCCATTTAAAAAAACTCGAGCTTAGCGATTGTGAGGCTACATATCCTTGAAATGTACATAATTGAATCCCTGACACGTCGTATTGTTAAAAAAAAAACAGAATTAGAATCAGACCACCTAAGAACAACCCTACTCATTATCTCCCTTCTTTCAATTCATATCTTCTGTCGTCTTTTGTGTATGTGCGTGTGAGACCAGAACTTAATCATCAAGTCTACACAGGAAAGTAGTATGCACCTATGAGTGATATTTCATTCCCATTTAAATCCGTCGACATTCGCAAATTCTATAGCATTCATGAAGATTTCATTCTTCAGGGAAAGAAAAAAAATCATCAGACATAATATAGCAGTCATTAAATTGCAAAGTATGCCATCCTATGGCCAGGAACAATTAGCAAGTCTCATATACGTAAGTATTAGAAAAAGAGCACACAGCCTCATCCCAAATGATCTACTTACGTATGTGAGGGCATATGTACACGCATGTATTTGAATATATATAAACAATAACAACAGCAGGAATGACAATGATGAGACTCACCCGAGATGCGAGCGAGCAAGAAATCTATATATGTACTCTCTGTTCATCTTGACTGACAATTTGCAATGTTGTTGAATTATTTACCATGTTGGGATGGAGATGGAAGCTTCTTTTGAGACCGCGAAGAGACGACATTATGTATTTATACATTTCCTTTCCTCCGTCGGTCCACATCATCGGTCCTCACTTGTCGCTATCTTTACACAACACATTCATTCAACTTCGTCGACATCGTAGTGTCCTTATTATTACAAGTACCTACGCTTACCAAAAGTGCACCACAAGGCACGGAAGGTAGGAGAGAGCTATCTTTAGCTAAATGTTTTCCACTAACAATAAAGCATAGAGTGCGAGAGAGATCCAACCAAACTGCGTAGAATTGTGCATATATATATAAAACATCCCGTGTAATATTATGAGAAGTATGCTCTGTGTTCCACGTGCACGCGTAACGTCCGTGTAAAATTGGAGTACTGTTGTGTAGACTGTAGTTTTGTCGTGTCGTGGCAACAAGACACCACTTCTTTATCGCATCTCACATGCACCAAGACGAAGACCAACACAAACCCGGTAAACGGACTTTTCCTACCCGGATTTTTTCCACCCGGACTTTTCCTACCCGGATTTTTTCCACCCGGACTTTTCCTACCCGGATTTTTTCCACCCGGACTTTTCCTACCCGGATTTTTCCTACCCACGACAAAACCTACGACTTTTCCTACCGATGTGAATGATTTATGTAGAATTAAAAAACAAGAACAACTATTTCTGCTTGTACCGTAATATGTAACACGGAAGTTTCAAACGAGTTTATTACATTATTATTATTAATTACTAATCATAATGAATACTTAATTGTGAATGAGTTTTTATAAATCATAATTATTGATTATCGTAAATTATTAACATACATTCAAATGACTAAATATTTGAAGGATTGGTACGATTAATTAATTAACTATAAAAGGTAGCTGGAATTTTATGTAGTGAAATGTATTCAAATTAGGCAGCACCTAATAAAGTCTCAAACATGCATTTTTAGTCTTATTAGCAATTGATGTGGTACTAAAATAAAAAAGATTATTTTACTAGCAAGTCTATATTATTTAAATAACTCAAGGCTATAATGCAATACAAAATGTGTGGGTATATCTTTGCGCGGTGTGTAGTTTCTCTTTTTTACACGTGGGTAGGAAAAATACGGGTAGGAATTTGCCGGGTAGGAAAAGTCCAACTAGGAAAACTCCAGGTAGGAATCTACAACCCACAAACATGCCTTCTTCATCTTCCCTTCGTCTTCGTCTCACCAACTAATCTACCTAGCCAACCAATTCTAGTGGAAATTCTTCACTTCAAATGAACCTTGTTGAGAACGAAAGGGCTTGAAAGTAAGAAAAAACTTTTCAGAAATTACGAGCTTGTTACGAGCCTCTACATTGCGATGCTAGGAGTTTTGAGAAGGAGAGAGACAGAGAGATCGAGATCTCATCCATATCACATCTCAAGTGAAGCAAATATCACCATCGTCGTCTACTACAAAATCCCACACCAGATTATGCATTAATACGTAACTGTGCTCCAATATTGCTACAAACTGCAACCTATTTACTATAAAGTTAGCACACACTCACATTTACCTATCTATCTACTCATACTTAAATTGACTACATACTTACCTAGTTAGGTAGGTAACTACAAGTGTATAAAATACAGACGTAAGTCTCATATATAAAATAAAATACCACCAATTTTTTGACGTTCTATTTTTCCGAGCCTACAATTTGTACAGCAGCATCTCTTCTTGTAGTCTTAAATGCAACTTCGAAATGTAATAATAACTACAGTATGCAGTGAGACTGAGTGAGATGCTTGGATTTTCACAATTTAATTTTACACTTTACACGGTTCAGTTGGGGATACTGTTGGGGTTGTATGTCCTATGGTTAATTTTACATAGCCTGGTGTCTCCAAAACCCGCATTTAAACTCATTCTCAAACTACGTGTGTATCTGTGGTAGTCCAGAAGCAGTCAAGTCCTATGGCCCAAGGGACCAGTCAACAAGTCCAAGATTCTTCTTGACTAGTCCACAAGCCCAAGGTTCGTCTGGACCAGACCACAAGCCCAAGATTATTCTGGTCTAGTCTACAAGCCCAAGATTCTTCTGGACTAGTCCACAAGCCCAAGATTCTTATAGACTAGTCCCCAAGATTAGTTCAGAGGCTCCCGCGGCCTATGACCTGCCCATTACAGAAACCGAAGCAACGATACAGATCCATTTTAATGCATGCAGAAGTTATGAATATCAAAAATCGCTCAGTTTGAGTTTGAGTTTAGCTATATTAAAGAGCCAAGAACTTCAATCTACAGCTGTTTTTCAAGAACAGACTCACGACATGAAGATAAAACTACTTAAATAAGATTATAATAATAATAGAATACAGGACAAACAATCACATATTACAATTCAGTTTACAAACCATAGGAATCTAAAAACAGGTCATACAAAATTTTATGGGGTTGATACAAAAGGTATGTGCGTTGTTTCCTAATTGTTAAATCGTGTTTATACAAATTGGGTTTCAAAATGCCAACATACTTAACTTCATTCTCTTCATCACATTTAACATCAAGAGGTAAATTATTCTATGAATCAAAACATCCATACAGGTGATTTCCTTCCACATTGAGTTCTAAATTTAGCATAATCGAGGAGCTTATTATTACTAGACTTTGTCATTCTAGTGAACTTCTTAAATTTAAAAATCCCAACTAGACTCTGAATGTCAGACCCATACTTTATTAGCTTACATAGGAATATTAAACATAAATAGTTAATACGCTCAATGACCGCCTATGAGTTTGTGGGCTGTAATAATATGGACTCATCAATGCCCTTTTTCTTTGAATACGTTATAGTAGAATCACTAAAGGAGACAATCATACGATTGATTTTATTTTGGATTACATGCAAATTTGAAGACGATTGTGCTCCTTATATAATTGAGCAGTAATCCACTATCGACAATACAAATACATTCATCATTACAACAGAAGTTTTAAAATCATGAAATCGCTTCACACTAGTTATAACACATATAGCACCACGCACTGTTACATACATATTCATAATGCTCTTTAAAACTTAGCGTGTCATCTATAATTAAATGAAGATAAGGATCGTTTTGACTACGAATTCAATGTTATAAATTTACTACACAAAAACACCATAAGACTAGTTTCAAGCACTAAAACATGGAAAAGAAGTGTAAAGGCAAGGTTTACGTTCCTAGGGAACTCCCTTACCAATGAACTTTGTGATCTTGAAATAAATATTTATCGCGAAAATATTTCCAAATATATATTAAACCTTCGACAAGAACCTGTTACATAATGTATTAAATACTTTATTAAATTATATTATTGTATGGAATTGGGTAAGAGCTAATTACCCGGCTGCGTTATTGTTTTGCTTCTACCTTTTGCTATTTCTTATGTTGTCCGGTTATTAAAATCGTTATTTAAATTTAATGTAAACTTTGACAATTAAATAAAGAGAATACATACATACATATTATCTTCATACAATTACAAGATTGAAAACTTACCATTTTCAACATAGTAGGACGTTTCATTGTAGCGCTCGTCAGTGAATCCCGGTCGTTTAGCTTTCAAAGCCTTCGTCTCCAACTTGGCCTATAGTAACAATTAAAAAATGTATACATTCTGTATAAAGAGATAAGCTTGAGTTATAATCATGATAATAGTACTCTTTTTTCACTTAGCTAGCCTCATGCTCGTGTATGACAAAGCACATAGCAATATCTGTATAACAATGGGGTTGTAAGGACCATACGGCCATAAATCAAATTGATGAAATAAATAATATTAATATAATATTATAATATAAATATTCATTAACTCGATATAACCGAAGTTCTTACAACCAGTCACTATGGGTAAGGAAATAAGAGGCTACCGCGTTAGATCGTCTCGGTCTTTGTACCCTTTCACCTATCCCCGTCCACTCCTCCACAGTAAAGGAGTCCCATTCCCTATGCCCCTACAGTAAGTAGTGGTCACTAAGGAGCACCGAAGAAGATTGGGTTTCAATCAACCATCCAGTGACGTTTACCGTACAACACCGAGCCGTAAACGATTAGCACAAGGCCAAGTATCAAAGCCAGGTCTGAGACTGTAAAGTTCGTTACAGTCTGCAGTCCTAACCGCTCACCCAAGCACGCTTGCTTATATTATTTATACCTATTTACATAATTTATAACATTGTTGAAATACTTGGCCGATTTTGACGCATTATAGCTTATTTTAAAGCCCTTGAAAAAATAAAAACATTGGGGGATTCATTTTTCACTTTTGGCCCATACAACTCTTTTTAGGCGGAATTTTCAAAAAATCGCCCAAATTTTCGACAAAATTTCGAAAAAAACACTGGGTTTTTGTGGAAATTTCATAAACTGTTGGAATATCTAGCTGAACTCGAATGCAGTTTTATTCTGCTAATCATTGCCGTTCGAATGACGTATTATTTGAACCCATATTCAGTGAGTAACCGGTCTAAAAACCGAATTTTCAGTTTTGACAAGATTTTAGCAGGAACTTCAAATTGTCTCCTGTCACTGTTATCACATGGGGCCGTACACAAATAACGCCATCCATGTAGAGGTTATGTCGCATTGAGAAAACACTGCATGCTACACATAGCTGTTTAAGCAATGTTTACGAGGGTGACAAAAAGGGTGGGTCTAAAATCTCGTCTGCATTTAAAGCTGAGGTTCACAAATTAGCTTACGATGGAAGGTAAGGTTGCTCAGCTGGTAAAAAGGCAAAATAAATTTTGTGGGTAGGAAATGCCCAGGTGCAGGAAATGTCCTGCGACAGTGGTCCTTAACTGGAAACTGGAACTCGGATCTCAAGCGTAACTTGGAATTCTTGCTACACTCCACTTTTCCTTTATCCTGCCAGGATGGTTGAGAGGCTAGGGGACTGCAGTTTGGGGTTTGACGACTTCCAGGCTCAGAGGCCCAGAGTTCGATCACCACCTCTGGTAGGCTAGTCCTGATCGGCTCTGTAGTTGTACGGGTTGGGCTGTTAATACATTGCACAGAGTATTTACACTCTCTGGAGCTACCCATAGGTAGACAGAGAAAGAGTGTGGAATGAAGAACTGTCGAACAAGACTCCCTGGAAGCTTGTTTCGATAGTTTGAATTTCCCACTATCCTTCCTTGATCCATACCTTAACCTAATACCATCGTGTAAACAATAGTCTTTCCTATGCAGTTTGTAGCCCTTTCTTCCCTATGTAGTATGGTTCCCCAGTATTTGACTTCCACTCCGTCCGCGTCCGGCTACTCTTGCTGTTGATGCGTGCGTTCCCTTTCGTCCCTCTCCACATACTACCCTCTACTTCTATCCTATAATGCAACTTTCCTTCCTCCTTCATGGTGTGCTGTGCTATCTCTGAGGCTCTCACCTGTTCAGTCAGACCTTGTTCTGACATTAACATTAAAAGGCGTTAGTCTCACGTATGTACTAAATAGGCACTCCCTAGTCAACATCATTCGTATTCGTATTCAGTAAAGCGGCGTGGACTCAGTAGAGTGCAGCTTTGAGTGTTGTGTTCCATCCTCCACTCCATGAGTTTGGACACCACTGAAGCGCTCTTGGACAGGGATATGACTACCGGAATCTAATTATGTTAAAGTTCAGAGTAATACCTCATTAATTTTTCAACACGTTTTTCACCACATCATTTTTTTGACATCTATTTACAACGTGTTGCATAGGCTGGAAGTAAAAACTTTCTAACTAGTAAGAAGATGAGCAATAAGTAAAGTAAAAGTAAAGTAATTGCTTTAACGTCATCTCCACAGCAAATTCTCGCTGATTTCCAGGAAGGGACACCTTTTTACTACATTACTACTCACTATATTCGTTACTTTTGTATTTGATTTTAATATTTCTGACTACTTTTTCTAGAGAAGGGAACTCTAGAAAGCCTAGAATGACTCCGAAAATCTGTTCTCTAGGACCTGCAACGTACATACCACCGAGCCTTGCAGGATTACCAAGCACAGGTCACCTATCCATTTCAGAATGCGCTTGGACTGTTGTTTAACCAGATGGAATCAACCAACTAATTAACCGCCAGACCAACCTGTACTAGTAAGAGTTAAATGTATAAATAAGAGTTTAAATGGAGAAAAAAGTACGTTTAACCTCATTGCTTATAAATTTGGTATCAGTAATGGGCTTGAGCTTTTTATTAGCGGAGAAACGATTTTTGATTAGTAATAAATTATGTTCTAATTAAGGTATATTTATCTACTTTCGCTCAAGCTCAGTGAAATTGCAACAATTTTGAATGTTTCAGAAAAATTGCTGCTTTTCGAAAAAATATCCTAAAGCGTGTCGTATGTCATAGGAGGTGAAAAAAGAAAACGGATTTTTCTATTTTTAAGGTCTTTAAAGTTATATATTTTCTCGTCAAAATCGGCCGAGTATTTCAAAATGGTTCCAAATTATGTCAACAGAATTTAAATAAACAATACTATACATAATTCGTCGAAGAGGAAAAATGAGAATAACAAATAACACGATATACTACATATTTACTGTTAATGCTGCCCTTAAACAAGGGGCAAAGCCCCTAGTTTTTATAATAATAATATTGTATATAATAAATACTTGCCGTTTTATTAAAAATTATATATGGCTGCTATTGCCTCTTAGACGGCCCCAAGAATTCAAAAATTCGAATCATAAAGCCACATTCTATGGGATTAACTTTTATGATCCGTGCGTGCTAGTAATCAAAACCGGAGTGACAGTTCAGTAGAATATACAGCATCTTTATAGAGTGTATATAGAAAAAATAATAATAATGCTAATAATTTATAGTATATACAGTAGAATCCGGAGATAAGGGACGCCGTGGGACCGACTTTTTTCGTCCCGTTTAGCCGATTTCCCGTTTAACAATGTAAGGGATTTCCCTTGTAAGAGAATTGTCAAGTGAAAAATATTATTTTATTTGCAGTAAAAGCAATGTCAAAATTAAGATATTTACAGCAGGATTTAATGATAGCTAAATATTAAGATTCTTTAAAGAAGTCATTTATTGATGTTTGCTTTGTTTTATATTGGTTTTGACCAGCCATGTGTCTGTGATTTGGTCGCTTGCTTGCTTAATTCTACTGATAACACTTAAACTAATGCCCGTTTCTTTTACAACGTCTATTTGCCTCTGGGTCTTTAACTTTTGCAATATTTGATATTTGTTTTCAGTGTTTAAAGAGTTTCTTTTACGCTTAGCCAACATTGTTGGGCAGGAACTCAGTAGGAACTGAATATTAAAGGAGCAGTAGCGTAACGAGTAACTACGAGTGCTTTATAATCTATAAATACGATGACGTACTTACATTTTAGACGATGTAAATGTTCAGGTGAGATAAGAAATAAGTAGTGATAAGAAGTAAATAAGCAGTCCAAACGTACAGTAGTGCTTCAGCTGTGCGACTCGGTTTTTACATTTTGCTACTTTTGTTTGTCATATCCCTTATAAATGGCCGAAAATATCAAAAAAGTGGTAAAAATCGGTCCCTTAAACCCGATTATCCCTTACATCGGGTCCCTTATATCCGGATAATTTTAGCATTGTAAGCATAGCCAGCCAACCAAATATTTTAAATTTGTCACTTAAGAGGGTTTTTCCTTAAATCAGGGTCCCTTATAAGAGGATTTCACTGTATATCGTTTTCTTATCAGTAGAGTACAAGAATTAAAACAATTAGGCCTGCAGGTATTGTATTGTATTGTATTAGGCTTTATTACCGTTCTCTTCAACAAATACATACTGGTCTTACATAGGGGACAATTGGAATAATTAACGGTATGAACTAGTTTTAGTAAGATCTGCGCTTCACAAGCATTTGCTTGATTTCATTCTTGAACTCATTAAAGCTATAATTTGTTTTATAGGTTTTGAAAGAGAATTCCACGCTATGGTTAGGGAGTAGAAAAAAGAGTTTTCAAATATTTTGTAGGTAAGTTTAGGGACAATAATATTAAAATCAAGTTCTGTGAGTGCAAACGCTGAAAGGTATTAGGCAGATTTTTAATAAAGGAAGGAATGCAGTTAAAATTAGGAATACGACTAGCTTTAAGCAGAATGCTATACAGAAAAATTTCATAAAAGGTTGGAATATTAAACAAAATATACAGCCTCTGTAGTTGAAATTTAAGTAGTAGCGACCAGCGCTTCAAAAACAGTTTAATAGTAATTTAAATTTCCATATACTACAATGCCATAATAGGGTAATGAAATAACCGGAGAAGTAAATAATTTTTTCATAGGAGATGTATATATTCAATAATTATTTCTCTTGAGCAGGTCACACTAGGACTCATTTTAATTTTTTTACATGTGTAGAAAGCATGATGGTTAAAGAAAAATTTAGAGTCAAACCATATATCTAGGTACTTAAAGTGATAAACAACTTCAATCGGATCATAGGCCGTTGAAATTTCTTTAATGTCAATATTTTTGCCTTTGTAAAAAATCATGCATTTGGTTTTCGACCAGTTTAATTTCATGCAATTTTTATCAGCCTAAGTTTGAATTCCAGAGATAGTAACTGTAAGTAAAATAGTAAGCGGGTCAGGATCGTCATGAACAGATAACGTTGCTAGATCATCAGTATAAAGGCTTTTAATAGCTGTGATATTAAAGCCAATATCAATAATGAAGACGACAAACAACGGTGGACCGAGAACTGAATCTTCAGGGACCCCACCGTACATACTATATGACTCAGAGATATTTTCACTTAATTTAATTTGGTAAGTGTGGTCAAGAAGGTAGCGTGCTACAATTCGTATAAGATAAGAAGGAAAGGAAAACAGACGATTAAATATATTAATTAAAATTTTAAATAAGAGGCTGTCAAATACTTTTTGAAAATCTAAACATATTACACCAGCAACTTTTTTCTAATCAAGCTGTAAATTTCCGAAAATAGCTTTAAAATAGCATCTAAAGTAGATCTTAGTTATCTAAATCCAAATTTATCTTCATGTAGAGGTTATTTTATGTTTACGTTCGCAAGAATAGATTCAAAAACATTTAAAGGAAAAGGAAACACTGATATAGGCCTATAAGCAAATAGGTCGCATGCTTCACAATTAATTTGATTACAGCGGTAACTGTAACTTGCTTCAATTTATTTGGAAAGTATCCTTAATTAAAGCAACAATTAAAAATAGTTGCCAAAGCCGGAGCTTAATTAAAAATTCACAATTTAACAATTTTAGAAGAAATATTAGATTCAGATCTCCCTTTGCTTTTTGCATTCTTAATGCACATAATTACCTCATCAACAGTCACTTAAGGTATAGCCAGATGAGAGTCGCCATCGAGGTTATAGGTACACTTATCAATAACAGTTTGGAGGAACTTACTAGCATCAATGTGTTTAACAGTCAAGGCATTATTAAGTAGAGATAGCATATCAGTTACATTAGTTACAATATTACATTGATTATGTAGCTCGGAGATAAGGTCCGACTTTACGCTAATACCTATATTATTAGCTTTATTGATCTAATTGATTTATGGCCAAAGCCCTTACAACGCCTTAAGATATCTTTTAATAAATTACATTTGCAAAAAGGATATGAATCCTTGGTCAGTTTTGAAAAATTAAAATAAATATATATGTAAACAAACAAGCAAATATTATTTCACATTACAATGTTTATCTGCATCATGAATAAACTTAAATTGCTAATACCTGTAGGTATCTATAGGCCTACATTTTTTTTAGTCCTTGCCTTCCTTAAATTTAGAATTAAAATAATTTTGTTCACATTTGCGTAGTAATAAGTTAAATTAAGTACAGATTTGAAAGTGGTAAGGTTAAAAGGGCAATACGTGAGGTATGCTACTTATTTGAGATGGTCACGCATGTGCATTGACTTTTTAAGCTCAGCTGTGAACCATGGAGCGCTATTGCTCTTTACATGTCAGCATACAGAAGGGCAGTGGTTATTAGCTACGTCACGAGTTAATGCATTTAATTGTTGCAGCATATCGTCAGATGAGAACATTTCAAGTGAACTCCATGGAACACTGCTAAGCGTTTACATTTTATAATTTCTAAAAGATATTATTTTACGTGTTACTTTAATAAGCTTGACTTTCCGCCAAACCAAATAAACAATGTAAACCATGTTGTCAAAAGGTAAACCTATTATTATTTTTTGATGACGTCAGGCTTATAGGCTGAATTATCCTTCCTTATTGGTGGTTTTATCTCATTTGTCTTTTCGATCTTAGCCATGCTTGTTTACTAAAGGTTTTAAATATGAACACTTTAGTGCTTTTGAAGAAAAGGAACATAACTCAAATATAATATATCTGTTGAAGAGCAACTTACCAAAAAACAAAATATAAATGTGGTGGTATCTATAGTCCAGCATTGAAATGATACAAAATGAAACATTTAAATGCAAAAAAGAATCACCGGGAGCTGTTTTTAACTGATTGGATGCTGGAGTACGATGGAGCCAGAAAAACTAACATACTAATATGCTAAGCGTGGAAAATCGCGCCCCGTAAAGAAGCATCTAAGAATTATTTAATGGTTACCGATTATCATCTGTCTCATCAAATGTTTGCAAAATAAATTATTTTTTCACTGTCACTGAAAAAGTCTTGGCAAAAAAACTTAATTTCCACTGACGGTTAGAACACGCACTGATAAAAAACTATTTACCCCAGACTAATGGAGTCTATAAAATAGGACGGCGGAGAAAAGAAGAGGGGAAAAAACAAAACACCTGTTCAAGCGTATATTATCTCAATGAATAGCTTTATACGTGAGAATCTCCTCCATATTAAAGACAAACGTCTGTATTTCCCTTACCGCTCAATATTTAAACGCAGCACAACTATAACACACACTCTCTCTCCCTGTATCAAAGTTATGCTCAAAAAGATACTAGTAATAACGACAAAATGTATTTAAAACAATTTTACACCGCCGTATGAAGTTCTGATTTTCATTTCTATTTCTACTCTCACTTTCATATTCATTTTTTCGCGTCAATCCAACCACATAATACACAAAAACAGAAATCAAAGCCAGAGCCATGTGTTCACGTGAAGGCGACGATACATAAAAAATGTTATTGCCCCTTTCTCCAACGTTGAATTTCATTTTCATGAAACAATCAAGGAGCTAATAGCAATCTCACTTCTATGACGTCTTAAGAATTTTTTTAAAGAGTCACTTTCAAATTTTCCAACTTATAGCCAATGTGAAAGTGTGCTGTACTACAGTTTTTCAGCCTCAGTCAGATGATACACTAAATAGAATGAAGCATGAATAGAGAGGCAAAAAATCCTTTGTCAAAGCATATTTCTTACAAAAAGGTAACGAACGCTGAAAGAAAGGATTAAATCAATTCCAATCGTATGGGAGACTATCCGAAATTTGAATTCAAGAAGGCACATAATAATATTATACAGACAACATAGAAAACTATATGTGCGGTAGTGACGTGGTAGAAAAACCGAAGTTGCAGCGGAAATCCGAAAACATATATCACTTCTAACGAGCGATAAAATTAACCAGGAAAAAGACCGCTTTATTCGCACAAACCCTAACCACACCACCCATGTAGGTAGGCCCTCTTGCACAATCCCTTTCCTTATGTACATGCGTAGCTAAGCACATATAATCTTTTGGTTCCATAATCAGCAAATGTTACTTTAAAAGAATAGATATGCATGCTCGGTAAAGGTTACTTGTAAATATAGGCCTCCACAAACTTTATATAGCTTAAAGTTTCATCATAATCTACCAGTTTCATGGGGGTTTCTCCCATTAATCAACTACTGGCGCGTCCTATATGACACAAATGACAAAAATAACAAATGACATACCTTTCCCTGTATATCAATTCGTATTCTTCACAATTCACTACAGATATCACATAATATGCTGTAATACAGCAGATAAGAGATATATTAGTATTACATCACAAGGTAGATATAAGAAATAGGAAATGTGAGTGAAAAAAAAATGGAAATGTAGACGGTAAATGACAAACTTATCACATCTAAAAGATAATCTATGCACTGATTCACCCCGCGTCCATAACTTTCAACGAACTTTTTACAATATTATGAACATATGATTAGAAGACACGTTTCTTTGCAATAAGAGCGATAAACCGGTAAAATACTCGCCATGTCAAAAGTTGAAGTCGACGGAACGCCGTACGCCAAGCCAACAAAACCTGTCCTATGTCCGAGACTTATCGCTGGAGTTGAAAAGGTAAACGGACATTTGATACCCGGACATTAGCTACCCGGACATTTGCTACCCAAAACCCAACCTAGGACATTTGCTACCCTTAACCTAGGACATTTGCTACCCTTAACCTAGGACATTTGCTACCTACGACGAAACCTAGGATATTTGCTACCCATGGCTAATGTAGAAATAAATTACATAGACAATATTTATGAGTACACCACATGGCATCGTTGAAATAGTTTATTAATGCTATTATTGTTAATGATAAAAGATGGTATAATTGTAGGTGGTCGTTTAAAAATTATGTTTAAACCTTTTAAAAGTTATATAGATATTATCTTTACACTTAATTTTTCTAATTAATATACCCTGCATATTAAGAATGATTGCAATATAAATGTTAGAACCAGACAACAACAAGCCATTGCAGACACGCTGAATGGTATTTAAAAATAATATGTATAATACCTTTATAATTAATTTTTCTAATTAATATATCCTGCATATAGAATTAAGCGTAGAATGCATAGAAAGAATTGTAATTTTTGTGTACATGGGTACAAAGTACATTTACTTGTAAGAATTGTGTTTCTGACATAATTATGGTAAAATGACAGTTTCTATTTTTAAGGTTTACTTATATATTTATATCTTAGGTTGCGTACTTACATTTAGACTCATATGGAGTTTTATTTATTTTATTAGGATTAAGATTACATTATAATTTTATTGTTACCGTTTTTTGTCTTTTAGTAATTACTGTATCGTTTCTGCTTCTGCATTGGCTTCTTGTTGTCTGGTTCTAACATTTATGCAGCAATCAGTTTCTATATGCAAGATGTATTAATTAGACCAATAAATTGTAAAGATATTATATGTATTAGTTTTAAATATAATTTCTGAACGACTATCTACAATTATACCATCTTTTATCATTAACAATAATAGCATTAAGAAACTATTTCAACGGTGCAATGTGGTGTACTCATAAATATTGTCTATGCAATTTATTTCTACATTAGCCATGGGTAGCAAATATCCTAGGTTTCGTCGTGGGTAGCAAATATCCTAGGTTTCGTCGTGGGTAGCAAATGTCCTAGGTTAAGGGTAGCAAATGTCCTAGGTTGGGTTTTGGGTAGCAAATGTCCGGGTAGCAAATGTCCGGGTAGCAAATGTCCGAGTAGCTAATGTCCGGGTAGCAAATGTCCTACAACCGTTGAAAAGCCATTACCGCAAATGCAAGTTTTTACCAAAATCCATTTAATGCTATTTATAGACAAGCTATAGATGTAGGTGCATTCGCATGAATAAGGAAAGAGACGATGTGACGATGTGGACCTACCAAAGACAACTTAATTTACACAGTTCCATATACCAGTCCACCACCCCCGCCCTTAATCTTCACACAGTACCGTTACCCATATAGGCTCATAATACTAATGCAAGGGCCCCCCATTTGCAAACATTATGCATACAGCAACAGCTCAACAACATGTATAATGCAACAACATATGTGAGTATGCATACACAGCATGAGCCAAACCAAAAACCAAAATGTTGCTTTTATCCACCACAATATGGTTTTCATGATTATCCTTTTATATTACGTCCTTCTTCATTCACAATGCTTTTATATTACATTACATTTTTGCGTCATGCTAAACACCATTCATTATTTTTTTGTAAGGGGAGAGCTACAACTACAGCGAACGTATGTATTCTGTCTGTGTAGGCTGTAATCTTGAGTCTGAGTGAGCGCAAGTAACTCTATACACTCTGACTCTCCTTCGTCTTCATTCTATAATTCTATATTCTGTCTGTCTGTCTCGGTCTCTGTCTGGCTCGGTATGTCACTCCTCCCATTCCCATTGAAATGAAAGTCGAGCTTGACTGATAGGATGAAATTAGAACTTCTACCCGAGTTATTTTATAGAAACAGAAAGCACTTTACTAGCGCTATCCGTGTGCGTCTCACTCACCCATGGACAACCAACAACCTCAACGTTGCTCGAACCATCTGCTCATATTTTTTTAATTTCCATTATTTTATTCCCAGTCAAATGCACAAGTAGGGAGCTAATAGGATCCCTTTTGGTTTAAATTAATATTTTAATCCTTAATTTTTCCCCTTAACTTTGTACACACACACAACATAAGCAAACACTCACTGACTCACACACAAACGGAAAATCAACCAGAAAAACCTCCAGTGTCTAGTTCAGAGACATTGTGCTACGACGAATATCATATGAATGTCAATAATGTGAATATCTTAAAGAGGCAGAGAGATACCATACCAAAAACACTAAGAGTATTTCGGTCAATAAAAAGGTGCCTCCATATTATGTATTCAATAGAAATCCAAAATCTATATGTATCACTCAGAAAAAGTAAATTTTACAACCAATATTCAATATTTATACAATGATTTTTTTCTTTTTTATTAGAAGAATTTCATCTTATGCAAATAATGGACACACATAAAAAGAAGAAAAGAAAAGCGGAAGAGACCAACAGCAATGTTAAAGTAGGGAACTCAAAATTCTCAATTCTCTGTACCTGTACAATACTATCGAATGGTAAAACGAAATTTTGCAATTTTGCTTTGACTAATGGATGAATAGATATCATTTTATGTAACTAAGCGCATGTAGGTAGATATATATACACATAGGAATTTGGGTATTATGAAGACAATTATAATTTAAATTGAGAATTACAATCTTACCCGTATAATATCACTATGCTCAAACTCAAATAGCAAAATATTCTTGCAAAATGTAAGTGATATATTGCAAGTTGAGAGCATTGAAATTCTCTACTACAATGTATAGGTATAGTATATATACCTAAGGAAGGTAAACGGACTTTTCCTACCCGGACTTTTCCTACCCGGACTTTTCCTACCCGGACTTTTCCTACCCACGACCTATTTTCCTACCCATGACCATCAGTAATGTAGAAACAAAAAACAAGTATTACTATTTTTAAGTGTACAGTAATAACACTGCAGTTTCAAACGAGTTTATTAAATTATTACTAATTAGAATAAATACTTAATTGTGAATAAGTTTTTATAAATAATAGGGAATATTGTCTTTAATTATTTATGTTAATTCAAGTAAACCAACCCTAACATTAAAAAGTTGGTGTAAGACAATATTCAAAAGTATTACTCCGTTCGCCGTTTACTTGCTGATGCAATGGAAAAATTAGGCTGGAAAGTTCTTCAGGAAGTGGAATGTACTGGAGACGGTTCAAGGCGTGTGGATATAATTGCTTACAATTTAAAAACCAAGCAAGGCATTATACTTGATCCAACTGTGCGCATGGAACAGAATAACATAAATCAATCTGAGGCTGTACATCAGGAGAAAAAAGGAATCTATGACCCTTGTATCCCCTACTTCCAACAGAAACTGGGACTTACTGACATTCAAGTTATAGGACTGTACATTGGGGCACGAGGGACGATTTCAAAATTTTTCCTTAATTTCATGAAAACCAATTGTCTACCTAGTACGCTGATTGATGACATAGTGATTTCCGTTCTGAAGAAATCAGTTCAAATTTGTGTGCATCATTTATATTCTTCTGTGCCAACTAATTAATTTTTAAATTACATTCATATTTTTAATAATACACATAATTTATATGCAGCAACATTATGCATCGTATACTGAGTCCTGTGGGCTATCGTCGTTGGACGACAGTGTCAAGTTTATTTTAATAAAGTTGTCTTTCTCTCTAATCTACATGAATTGACAAGAGATTTATCTCAAATCCTCAGGATTCTGCCCGGAAACCAATATTAATATTATTATTATTATTGATAAATTACGAAAGAACAGCAAAAGATATAATAGCGTTGTACTCTGTGGGTATATCTTTGCGCGATGTGTAGTTTATTTTTTTGTACATGGATAGGAAAAATCCTAGGTTTGGTCGTGGGTAGGAAAAGTCCGGGTAGGAAAAGTCCGGGTAGGAATAATCCGGGTTGGAATAGTCCGGGTAGGAATAATCCTACAACCCCAAGGGAAACCTTCTTTCGTCACTCCTTTGTCATTCTTATTCCTTTCTTAGCAATTCAATTCAATTCTCATTCTTCATCGGAACACCTGAACTGAACAATAAACTATGAGAGCCACGAGGACGAGAACAACTGAGGGAGAGTAACAAAAAAGAGTATAAAATAAAAAAAAAAGACTGGTTCGAACCGACTGGTGGATCGAACCGGTAATGGTAATAGAAATGGAAGGAAGTATAATAAGTGTAAAAAGTATAGTGCACAACTATACAGCTCTCTACTAATACGCATACACCTAATGGGAAATAAAGATAAATTGAAAAGTTTTTCTACTCCTCATAATATAAAAAATACGTCTTTCAGTCTAAACTATATACTTCTTCCTCCCGTCTTGTTTTTCTTCTTCACTATCAACTATGCTCTGTGCTGTGTAGTCTAAAGATCTGTTTCCACGTCAAAATATGTACAGACATGAAGCGAGCAGAAAAACTGCACTTTTGCTGTCCTTGCCCACTAGGTCTCCGGGATCGTACGTTTACGCCATGCAGCCAAACTTTGGTTTTTTCTCCTTTGAAATTTCACATTTACAAACTGATGTAATAAGTCAACAGAACAGCACAGACACAGAACACAAGGAAAGGAAGGAACAGGATCCACAGGAAACTACCAATGTACTGTAATAATTCCAGAGTTGTTATAATAATAATAGTTTCCCGGGAAGAATCCTGAAGGATTTGAGACTATGTCTCTTGTAAAACCCGGTTGTCACTGTTTAAGCACTTTGAAGCTTGAGTTATGCAGAATCTTTGCCAAAACTCCACTTTTTAAACTTGCCCAACTTATTTTTGAACGAATTCAGTGAATACAAGTCTGATTTGTCATTTTTAACATCACTGGGAAGACTGTTCCATTCCGCCACTACCCGCTGGGTAAAGAAATGGTGTCTAGAATTAGTAATGACGGATTTTTTATTTCAAAACTGAGCGTGTCTACTCTCCATGTCAATTTCGAAGAAGGCAGAAGAGTCAATATTATATTTGTTATTAATTAGCTTGAAAGTCTCGATCAAATCTCCCCGCTTTCGTCTGTCCTCAAGTGAAAGAATCCGAAGTTGCTTAAGTCTGTCCTCATAAGGCAAATTCCTAAGCGATGGAAGGAGACGCGTGGCTAACTTCTGAACTTTTTCGATCTCATCACTGTCACTTTTTTGAAAGGGCACCAAATGCTGTTGCAGTACTCGAGCAGTGGGCGAATAAAAGTTACAATCAGCGTACGGAGTCCGTACTTGTCAAGATGTTTGAAAGTTCTCTTAATTTGTAAGCACATGGCTTTGGCTTTCCTTATAGCTTGCTGACAGTGTTGCGTAGATTTTAAATCACTGCCAATGTAAACCCCCAAGTCGCTTTCACAGGTTAAGCTTTGCAGCTCAGCATTGTTGCACTATACTGGATTTTCGCTTTTCTTTCCACTAAAGTGCACTAAATGGGTTTTACCAATGTTTATTTCCATGTGGTTCTGATTACACCAGTTTACCAAGTTGTCCAGGTCCTCTTGAAGTGCATGAAAGTCACTGTCGGTTTTTCTGGCCCTATATATTTTTAAGTCGTCAGCGTACTGCTTTAGCGAGCTACGGATTCCTTCTCCCATCTCATTTACATATAGCAGAAATAGAATTGGGCCGAGCACAGTTCCTCGTGGCACCCCACTAATATCTTTCAATTTCTTGGAATATTCACCATTAAAAACCACCTAGTATAATCTGTGTCAAAAAACATTTAAGCCAATTGAGAAGGTACGGCTCAAGGTGATGACGCTCACTGAGCTTGCGGAGTAGCTGTCTGGCGGAGTAGTTGTTCTGGTGTTTTTTGATGGCAATTGTTATTAATATTGTAGGAATGAGAGATTATACATGAGCTCAGGATCAGTTCGATTCTATGTAGATGTATATGTTGGTACTTTTAGTTAAATACAATGTAAAAGTATATAAATATAGAATGATAAAATAATGTGGAAGAAAATGACATGGCGAATTTATCATGGCATGAAATTATGAAAAAAATTATTAGAATACTATGTTGATTAAAATTGAATATGAAATATTTGTTAGAATAAGCAATAATAACTGCAGCACGAATAATTATGAATAAATGTGCATTTGTACTTTGAAACTAAGACGCAGTTGTTCTGCAATAATTATTATTAATTGATGTTAATTATGCAGATGGAATTGTAAAAGTAAATCGAGGAACGGCGTGGATCGAGGTGTAATTTGGAGAAGTCTTTGTGACTTAAAATCACTCTTCAGCCAGCTTGTATGTATGTATCTTTAGGGTCTTGAATACCGTTATTGTAACAGCACCAAGTTAGCGCAGGCCATTACTGACCCATTGCTATCCCTATTTAAGACTTAACTTAATAATTAATATAGCCCCTGTCGAATCGACCTGTAGCAATTATATATGCTAAGACGTCTTTTCTATTGGCTTCTGTGATTATTTCATGCGAGTCCTTGCTGGGACCGAAGAACCAGTTTATTATTATTATTCTGGATTTTATTATCTTTCTTTTACCAATTTAAATTATACATCCACAAGAATAACACAAATAAGTTACTATTTTCGAAAACAGCAAATTTGACAGATAAATTTTTTGCTTAATCTACTTAACAAGTTCTTACTTAAACATTTTACAATTTTTGTTAGGAAATTTGTATGAGTTTTGCTAATTGCCTTATTTCGGTTGTTATTCAATTAGGATCATTAACCTTACATTTTTTTGTTTTAATTGGAAATGACGTCTCATACGCCATTAACAGGTTATTTTCTAAAATATTTGCCATTACATTGATATCCTTATTATTATAGAAATCCTTCCAATCTACATTCGCTATAATTGTTGTAAATTTATTTTTGTTCTCGTTTGTAAACTGTTTATACTGTTTGTTTACACAGGTATTAATATGAGTATGGTACATGGTTAACGGTACCATGCTTATTCCCACATGACCAGATTTGACTTCCTTCAAAGCTGCTATCTTACTAGGCATATTATAATATTTACCTATATTTGTATAAATGAGATCCAGTGGCAGGTCATCAGTACACTTTTTTGTCACATACGTTCTGAATTTTACAATTTGGTTACTTTAGTCAATTTACTTTCCTTACTCCAACGGTTGAAATCTCCTAATACTATTATACCTGGGGAAACGTATTTACTACATACTTTCTAATAAACATCTAGTATGAAATCATATAATAGGTTTTGTATCTCAAGCTATCTCAAAGTTTGATTTGATTTGATTGATCTTTATTGTCAAGTTATACATCGAATTAAATCAATGATTTACAATAACGGACAGTAAGCTATAGTACTAGGAAGAAATACAAATCATTGATTATATTTATGGTTTACAAAAAATAATAATTTAACAGTGAAGTACTTAAATAATTTTTAACAGTCTCTTGAATTAATAATATGTTGCGAAAGTTTCGTTGCAAAGTTGTCGTTATTCAAATTTCTTAAATTAGGAGGTAAATCATTCCATAAATTTACAAATCTATACATTAAACTCTTCTCGAAAGTTTTATATTTACATCTAGGAGTTTTATATGTATCAAGGTGCAACGTATTTACAGTGTTGTTTTGAAACTGAAATGTGTTGTTATATTTATTACATGTAGTTGAGTATTTTAAATACAAATGCATCTGTTTCATTGAGTAATACCTAATGCGTTATTTTATTGTTAGCACATTAAATTTTTCATGTAGGAAATTTTTCATTTCAGGGGTTATATTAAATTTATCTCTGTGACTAGAATTAAATCGTATTCTGCCTTCTTTCCTGTTTATTTTATAGAATACTGAGTAGAGTAGTTGATTTATTTTGTGCTGCATTCTGTCAAAGTTAGATTCAAGAACCCCTGCCCAAGTTGTGAGACAGTAATCTACGTTTGAATATAAATGAGCATGCACTAGTAGCTTGAACATATCAAAACTTACATACGCTTTTAGTTTGTAGAGTAAAAGTATTGATTTAGTTAGTTTTTTGTGTACATTGTCACAATGCTCCTGGAATGTAAGATTACAATCTATTGTTACCCCTAAGTATTTAAATGAATATACACGCTCTATTTCTTGACCTTTGCATGTTAGTCGTAAATTTGTTGGTATAGACGTGTCCTTACTTTTATGTATAATCATGTATTTGGTTTTTTCGTAATTTATTTGTAGACTATTAGATAAACACCAATCGTCTATGCATTCCAATGCCGATTCTAATTTTTGTAATGCTGTAGTTACATCGTCCTCGTCAATATAAATGACGACGTCATCGGCATACAATAAGCAAGTATAAAACGATGCTATTAATGGAAGTGCGCACATATCGTTGATATATAGTATAAATAGGAGAGGTCTTAAAATAGTACCTTGTGGCACTCCACAGTAGAACTTATAAGATTTAGATAACGTATTTTAAATAATTATTGATAGGCTTCTATTAGTAAGATAACTACAGAGGAGTTTTAGTAGGTTGTTCGGAATATTGAATTGCATTTGGAGTTTGTGTAGTAGCGGTAGATGCGGCACCGTGTCAAACGCTTTTCTGTAGTCGATAAAGACTGCCACTACGGTTCCTTTTCTTTTGTCTATTTTATTGAAAAAGTCCTGAGAAGCAATGTGAACAGCTGTCTGACATGACCTGTATGCACGAAAGCCGTGTTGGTTGTCGTTTAGTTGGTCTGATGTAGCGTCAAGAAGCTGTCCTTGAATTAATTTTTCAAAAAGCTTTGCATGCGACGGTATGTATGAATACGACACCTTACCAGATAATGTAGTACCGTTTCGTCTTCCTCACTACACTCTTTGCATAGTGGGGAATTGACAACGCCCATACAAAGGACATGCTTTTGTAACGAGCATTGTCCTGAGTAAATGTACGTCAGTAACTGCATTGCCCGCCTCGATAATGACACAAGTGCGATTAAGCCGGTTTAAAAATTCGGCCTAACAGAGAGTAGGTTAGCAATTTTGCAGTCCTTCATTTCTTTCCACCTGCGCAGATGTGGAGTGCGCTGCCATGAGCGGATCTCGCTGTTTTACGCTGTTAGATGCAGAAAGTATGGGTTTAGGCCTCATTTAAGCCTTTAACCTCCTTCCGTCAACATGTGCGCACCACGGGCTAGTTGATCGGCAAACTCGTTGCCCTCAAAGCCCATGTGAGCAGGTATCCAGATAAGTTTTACCTCGTTTAATAATACCAGCTCTGTCAGGTCGTTATAACACTCTTTGAGAAGCTTAGAGTCTGTATTTAGTTTGGTCAAAGATCTCAAGGCGCTCTGACTGTCATTAAAGATAGTGATAGTTTTGTTACTGTAGCTACGTTCAATTAACGATTTTGCTGCTAGTGAGATTACTACACCTCGGCTTGGTAGACAGTGGCGTATGTGCCTAATGATTGGGAGATTTCACAGATTACACTTACGTTCTCTTTGTCTTCCCGATCCTCAATACGGCAGCCACAGCCTGAGCTGTCACCACCTTTAGAGCCGTCAGTGAAGCATACAATGCCCGTGAACGCTGCTGAAAGATCTTGCTTCCAGAGTGCTTAATTCTGAATCTGTACCACTAGGGTCCTGCTCAGCTCATGCGTATTGTCATTATCCGAGGGCATATAGAGAACCAGGACATTTTTTGCCCAGCTATTGCTTAGTCCTACGTGATTTTTGATACCTTGACTTATTGAGTTGTTTTGCCAGTGGCCTTGACCAATGAGCCTCTGTCTGGTCTTCAATGCTAAAACCATTAGATGGATATCAATGGGTAGCAACCAAGTAAGACATTTTATTGTAGCAGTTGGCGTATATTTTATAGCGCTGGTTGTGCAGAGTCAAGCTAGCCTCTGTACCTTGTCAAGTGCTTTTGTACAGCACTGTTTGTTAAGTTCTATGCACCAGCCAATGACAGCATATTCCATCTTGGGTGTTACTACTGCTGTATAGACCCATTTAGCAATCTTGGAAGTGAAGCCCCAGGTCTTAACTATAGCCCTGCGACTTTGCCCTATCGCTGTAGAGTCTAAAAGTCCAATGCTTAGGCAGTGCTTAGTCCAAAGAAGTTTACTGTCGATAAGTACACTAAAGTACCTTACCACGTCTTTACGTTAAAGTACTGCCCCGTTTAGGACAATAGGTTTCAGTTTAACTGACCTCCTATGCCTAAACAGTACCAGATCTGTTTTATTTGGGTTAGCATTCAGACCCTTTGTAGGGCACTAGTTTTTAATACGCCTCACTCTGTTTTGAATTCTGTCCGCCACTACGTTGGGGTCGATACCACTTTGTAGAACGCAGTCATCATCCGCAAACGCTTGTGATAGTGTGAATATTGATTTAGGTTTAACTAACAGCTCATCAATTACAAGGTTCCAGAGCAATGGCGACAACACGCCTTCTTGCGGGCAGCCCCTAGTAATATCTTTGAAAATGGAGATACCATTCACCAATGCAGTTGCAGTTCTCTGTGCAAGCATGAAGCTTATCCTCCTTATTAAAGTTGTATTAATATTGATTTTTGTTAGTGCCTGGATGATTGCCCTATGATAAAGGTTGTTAAAAGCTCCCTCTATGTCAATAAAAACACCCAGTACTATTTCCTTGTTTGCTATGGGTTTTTCGATGTACGAAACCAGCCTTTGAATGGCCGCTTCAGTTGAGAAGCCTTTTAGGTAGGCAGACTGATTGTTGGCCTTTAAATGCTGTACAAGCTGCGGGCTTCTGAGATTTCTATCAACTAGTCTCTCCATAGCCTTTAGCATGAATAAGTTCAGTTGAATCGGTCTCCATGCTGAGTGCACTTCATAGTCCGACTTGCCTGGTTTGGAAAGAAAGATTATTTTAGCTTGCCTCCATATGCTTGGAATATAGCCAGTCGCAAGACTAGCTTTAAATAATTCAGGTGTAAAATTAGACGCTGCACTTAAACCTTTCTGCAATAGCACTGGGGCTATGCCATCAGGTCCTGGTGCTCTAAAAGGACTAAAGCTGAAGACCGCAGCTCACAGCTTCGCTGGGGTGACAACTTCCTCTATAAAGTTAAGGTCACTTACTGTGTGATCTACTATTGCTGTTTCCCTGTCTAGGTTGTCCGAAAAGTGGCAGTCTACTAGAGTCTGCAGCGCAGTCCTCGAGTCAATTAAACAGATGCCGGATACTAGGTTTTTAATTGTCCCCAATTCTTTTCTTACGTCCCAAGACAGTATCTTATGTAGTCGGCACGCCGCAGGTAATGTTGACACCTCACTGCAGCATGTCTGCCATGAGTTTCTTTTTTCCCTGCGAATGTTCTTTTTGAGTGCTCCTAAAGCAGGTGTGTAGTTTAATCTATGTACGTCGCTAGCGCCAGGCTTGGTGCTTCCGTAGGCCCGCCTTGCTGTTTTGCGCAAGTTTTCTAGATCTTTGTTCCACCATGGCACCGCTTTGCGCCCAGGGTATGTACGTTTTATAGGGCATGCTTTTGCCAATGATTTTGTGATTGCATTGTTTATGTCAATCGCTCTTTGTTCAATTGCCTCACATTTGTAATCAAGCCCTGGTTCAATTGCTGAAAATTCCTTACTGTAGTAATCTCAGTTTGTTTTGCAAATGTTTCTACTAAATTTAGGTTGAGGTCTCTTGGCACTAACCATAAAAGTAATATACTTGTGGTCAGATAGCGACTCTTCGTTGCTTACCTCCCAGTTTTTTATGAGAACCCAGGCCCATTGATTTGCAAGTGTGATGTCAAGCACCTCCTTGCGAGTTTTTGTAACAAAAGTGGGTTTGGTTTCCCTATTTGTCACATCAATGCCATGTTGCATCATGTATTCAAATAGTTGCTCACCCCTGCTGTTTGTGTCAGTGCTACCTCAGTAGTTGTGGTGTGCATTACAGTCTGTTTCCACAATTAGAAGGATTCTATTGATTTTGCAGTGCTCTATTAGCTTTGTTAGTGCATGTGGTAGACATAAGGCATCGTGTGCCATGTACGCTAAGGCAAATAATATTACTTTGTTACGCCATTTTGTTGAAATTGCAACTGAATCTCGGTCAGAGAATTGAGCTAGAAACTCCGCATGGACATTTTTAGTCACCAGGATGCATGCACGTGGCGGAGTGTTGTCGTTTGTTGTGCTACTGTCCACATACAATTGGTCCTGACTACCTAGACCTCTTATTGCTGACTTCAAGTAGTAGGGTTCTTGTATTAAAGATATGAATAAATAAGAGACTTTTGAGGCGTAGTTAGTTATGTTTTTTATATTTTTGTAGCATCACTCCGTCGTGCTATCTGCAGCAGCGTCTTTAGAGTGATGCACATTAATTTGGGTCACATCAGCAAAGGGTGTCGATAGTTGCTGCCCCTTAGAGTAAATAGACCCTTCATGCCTTAGCCTACTCAATATATATTTCCTCTATTTCATTACCTAACCTGTTGCCACCTCTACTTCTGGGTAGGATCGCTGAGAGGATTGCAGGGCTGGAACCGTAGAAGTGCTCCAGGCCACTCTCCGTCACCAAGTCCGCTGAGTCGTTGTCCATGGCTACCAGGTAGGAGTGAGATATAGAAAGGTCCCCCAGCCTTGATTGTGTTGCGGGGGTCTCAGATAGACTCACCCACTTTGAAGTGTCTAGTCCCTCATTCAGAGCTTCCAAGGTTCCAAGAAAGGCCTTGAATTCCGATTTTTGGGCAGCGCGGAACTTAATTCTAAATTTTTGTAGCTTGGGTTTAACCGGTGCTTCGGAAGCCGGGTAGCATTTAAAGTAAGCGGTTCGATTAGGCCCCACCCACTCTTACGTTTCCGTTTCCCGAGAAACCCAATCCGCTGTGTCATGGTTAAGGCAGTCCACTAAGAACCACCCATTGTGAATCATCACCCCGCATATGAGGTAACGTGTGGCAACCTCTCCAAAAGTAGCCACTTCGATGAGTTTGTCCAAGGTTTCACATATGAAGCGGCGCCCCTCCTTTGGCATCTTCTTAAAGAGGTTTTCTCTGATAGTGAAAATAGTCTGTGCCCCCCCCCCTTAGTCCCATCAATCAGCCTCTTAAATTTTTTTGAGGTTCTTTGTCCGCTGAGGTTGGCGTTAGAACTTCTTTGGTTCCCTTTGGTGTTGCGCTCCCAGCTGCTGCCATGCCACTTGTTGAAGTACTTGGGGCTTCTGTTAGCTTCCCTAAGCCTTGCGAATTATTGGCAAGTCCGCCTCTAACGGCTGGTCTGGCTATTGTTGCCCTATTGACTAAACTAGGTACGCCTGTGCGTCCCCTTGGCGCCCCTGGTACTGCACTTTGTCCATGGATTGGAGTACAAAGCCCGCCACTTGAGCCCCCTTGTACTGCTGGTACATAGCCCTAACCCCTGGTGTGTTGTTGAGCCAGGGCCACCACTGATGTTTCCTCCTAATGCAGATGTCCCGTAAAATCAATGGACTGATTCACTAGTTGAGCCACTGCTGTGTGCTATTGCTGCTGGTCTTATTGCCCGATTTAATAAAAAGCCTGTAGAGCCCCAAACCCGACCTTTACTAGAACCACCTCTATGTGAGTGTCACGCTCTTGCTTCGTACCCGACTCTCATGATTTCGTGTTTGCCTCGGTTTGCTCGTATGGGTAATCGTGATGGTGGTGGGTTACCACTACCACGGTCCATGAAATTGATACCTGGATGGTTCAACACTATGCTCCTCGAATTCACTCCGCCGGAATATAAGTTGCCCTATCCGCTCATAACTGAGTTCCAGAGAAGTGATTCTTCATGAGCCATTGTATCGTATGATGAGTTCTGATGCTGCCAGTGCGTTATTTCCGCCTGACGAAACTGTCCAAACTGCGGAGTAAACAGTTGAAATGGAATCTGATTTGGATGCGTTGAATTTGCCATGGAATGTTACCCTTCTGCTCTTTCTTTTTCGTTCCTAAACTATTTACGTTGAGACCCTGAGTACTTAGTCCAGGTTTTAGCTGGCTTTTTGCTCCCTAGCTCACTCGTGTTAGAATCAGAATTCGAAGTTACTGTGCTACTCCTTTTTCTGTGCCACCTCCATTTCACTTGCAATTTCCTTCTCCAAGTTATTTGCCAGCTCACTATCACCAGGATTAGGCGTAGAGGCATTACTGTCCTCGTCCATGGTTTCGGTTATTGACAAGCTCCCTAACTTTCCAGTAAATTCAATTCCTGGTGTTGGTGCTATATACATGGAGTAATTGCCAGTGTTAAATGGAGGTAAGTTTAGGTACAGGTTCATAAGGCCAGCGTGCAGCCCAACCCAACCCTGTTCTTTAAATTGCGATAAATAAATTATTTCGTACCTGTGTCCATGGTTACTTTGTCTCAAATTACTTCCTAGAGTGTAAGCAAGATTTAGTAAGCACTTTGTGGCTTTATTAAAGCTTTGAACCAGTAAAACTTGAAATTTTACAAATTTAAAATCGAGAGTTGAAATATTTGAACTGTTCAAATAGCGCACTCGACCAAGGATTCAGCCAGCTTCCTAAGCATTCGGTTTTATCAAAGATTTATTGTCTTCCTTTAAAACCAAAATTCTATTAAATATTTATACACTCTGTTGTTTAGTATCAGATTCTCCATCTCAATCATTTTATGAGTAAAACACATCCAAACGTACATAGTAGCCATGAGTACACCACGAGGAAGCTGCACCAAATCCAATAATAATTTTGGTAAGATTTGCTCAAAATATGAGGTTAGGACTACCTAGGGTCATTATAAAGGGCAAGGTAGTAAATCTTAATGGCATGAACAAATACTGGAAAAGTAAGGAAGACAAGGTTAATATCTGTGAAATCTGTAATCTTTACGATCTGGAAGACCTTTTTCATATTATGTGTATATGCCCACATTATTGTTCACTTCGGAGTAGATATCTACATAATGCAATGTGTTCTATAAATAATCGAAATGATTTTTTGTGTAAAAACATCAGTGAAGGGTTTTTTGCAGGGGAAAATATTCAATCATGGTATCTTTTTTGGGATGAAGCTGTAAAAATTAGAAACTTTTGTAATGAGTTTTGATATTTATGAAAAACAAGAAATGAAGGAATATTATAAATACCTCGCAGTAGATTGTAATGAAAGCGTGTTGAATGTAAAAGTGTTAATACTTATGTATTTATTTATTTTAAATGTGATAACTGTACTTTCAAAGAAATGACGAGCTGTAAGGACCAAAGGTCGAATCAGCTCTTGAATAAATTTATTATTATATTATAAATCCAATAATATTATTGTATATTGGAAATTATTATTATTCCGACTGTGAATTTGGGAATTCAAATCCATAGTTTTCCCAATTCAAGGTAGAGAAGGGCTCGGCGGCTCCGAACGTCAATGTCAAATGAAGTTCGCCATAGAAATAGGCCGGATTAATGTTGGAAATGCAAAGCCATGTGATGACACAGTACAAGAAGTGAATTCGAGGTCCGGTACCCTGTATGGACTGCGGTTGAATCGGGGCAACCTCAAATTTATTATTTACATGTATCTGTACTGACGATGAGATACGGCCTCTAAGCTTATAGTTTTACAATAATATGGCAAGTCCTTATATGGTTCCCACTTCTACTTGACTGATAGGGTAGGACGGGGACCTATTATACTGTCTATACCTCTCCTCTCACTTCATCCTGTGAGTCAAATAAATTTGAAGAATCTGTTCCACTACTTTCAGTCACAACGACAACCTTCCGTGCATGCATCATCAATCATTCACAGCACAATTCATCATAGTGAAAATCGTCTAGCTGTGCGTAAGTTTCTTGAGGCAATCTTCTCTCTCTCTATCTCTCACTCTGAACTCTGAACTCTTTAGTATTTTCCGCCTTCCGCCCATCTTCCTCATCCGCCGGTCTTCCCCTCATCCCTTTATACACTAATGCTAATCCTAACCTCAGTTTCACACCCATGCACAGAGCCTCATATACCAGGGCACACGAGAAACAAATGGTACAAGGAAACGGCATAAGGCGCCTCTCCATGTGGTCAGAATACAGAAACAGATTATACGGATAAGATTAAGAGGAAGGAGACAAAAAAGCAGAAGAACAAGAGATTTTAATAGTAGAAGCACGTCTCTCTATTCCTACTTTTACCATCCGATATGGTCTATGGTACTTTAGAATTTATATAGAATTTATGTATTCCCACTTTATACTATATTATACGAAAACGAAGCAAGGAAGCACTTTTACAAACCAAAAAAGGTGCCAAAGAAGAGGTAAGATCAAGTCGCCGTCCTAAGAACCAAGGAAGAGGAGTATGATTTGAAATGGCTCGTCTCTCATGCATGGCATTATTTTTTCCCGCCATAGATCATACACAAATTACCCAAAAAGAAGCTTGTTAATATCAAGGAGTAAAAAGTAAAGAATATAGAATGAGTGCATGTTGAACTACCCTGATGAATACACTGAATGAATTTGTCACCACAGAGTCAGAATCATATTCAAAGAATGTACCTTACTTGTACTTACTATTTTACTAATCATTCCAGCCGAAGATCCAGAGGAGGGGGGGGGGCGGGCTAGGGGGCTTTAGCCAGGAAGCAGAAGGAAGTTTTTTAACATTGCAGAGATAGGAGCAGTCATTTTTAATATGGCGGTTTAACATTGTTAGTCCCCCCCCCCCCAGAGGGTCATTAGCCACCCCCGGAAAAAATTTCTGGATCCGGCGCTGATTCATTCAAGCCACTTTTCCATCACTACACTATCTTGGTTTTGGTAAAACTATGAAATTTATCATACTAAAGCCCCTCCAGATAAATATACCTTACATTTATTTTGTGAATAGCCGAAACAACTTACTTCATAATTTACTTCATAACCAAAATCGACTGTTATTAACCCCAACTTTGTAATGAGAAATACAAAAAAAAACTTTATTTTACTATGCAAATATTGCGATGTTGTAGTTGCTATTGTGGGAGAAGAGAAGAATACTCAAAATTCAAATTCAAGCTCAAATCTAGAATCCAGAGCATAAAAAATAATCAAATAGCAGGGCGCAAATGGAGACCCAGGCTCCGTTGCCCTCGCACCGCATCATATCATATCAATGGATCTCTCTCTCCGAACAACCACCGTCACCCGTCACCACTCACAACTGAAGTGCAATCTCCTGCAATAGTTTATGGAAAATGAATAGTAAAACTTTTGAATCAAAAATAATAGGAGAAAAGAGGAAACTAAAGACTGAAGGTAAAGTTTTTCCCAACGTTTTCTCATATTTCTAAAGCCCAAAGGGTGTACAGTTCACTCAGACAGCATTTAGACAACATATATACTCTAGGAACATAAGGAAGACATAGAATACATAAGCATCCCCATACAATCCAGCATATGAACATGCCCTACGACAAGTATTAAGTTTAATTAAAACATTTTAGCATGAGTAGCACGAGTGGAATTTATAATTTCAAACCAAAGTCACAACGTATAAAGTAATAATAAAATAGTCATAATAGTAAAGAGTTTTGTACAGTTTTAAATTGAAATTACTAAAATACGTACGAAACAAAATTTTGGTCAGGCAGAAGATGTCAACATTGAAAAACAATCTCATTACAATCCATGTATACCCTACTTTCTGGAAAAATACCAATTTAAGAAGTTAGAAGTTATTAGTAGTCTGCTAGTTCGAGCTCGTGGCACGATTCCCGAATTTTTTGAGTCTTTTATGAAAAAGAATTAATAGAAGAAATAGTGGTTGCTACTATCCGAGGCTCTATAGCCTAATAGCTCTCAGCTAATAGCCCACATTTATTTATATAATATGAATATGAGTGTCTAATAGTTAGTGTAGAATTAATAAGTATGGCACATTTTTGTTATATTTCTAAAGCATTTTTCTTATTCCTAAAACTGTGTAATGTTCTTACTGTCTTAATGGCAAGCGTTATTGTAACGCCAGTTGTAAATAAATATTTACTTTCTCTCTTTAACAACTGATGCATCATTCTGAAGCCCTTAAAAAACTGAGGAAACGGTATTTTTCGTTTAGGTTTCAGGACCATAAAAATGTTTTTAGGATAAATTAAACAAATAGCAGCTTCCTGTGGACTGAAAAAGTGCCAATGTTACGTGCATTCACAAAGGTGGGTCAAAGTGTGATCCCAAAAACTATCGACCGATTAGTTTAACGCCGATTTGCTGCAAAATATTAGACCAATTTGTTCAGAAGAAGATTTTTGCAAAGTGCAAATTTGCAAAGCAGCAACACGGGTTTCATCCAAGAAGGGCGTGCTTTACTAACCTGTTGGAGTATTTAGAAGACTTAACTAAACTTGTGGATGAAGGAAGCGCAGTTGACTGCGTCTATGTGGATTTTTCTAAAGCTTTTGATGAAATTCCTCATGAGCAGCTACTTTAAAAGTTGAGTCAACGGCATCACATTAAGCCATATCTATTGAGGTGGTTAAACAGCTTTCTGACCAACAGAACATTCAAAGTTGTTGTAAGCGGTGAAATGTCAAAGAAAATGAAGGTAATTAGTGAAGTACCACAAGAAACGGTGCTGGGGCCGATTCTGTTTCTACTTTAAGTAAATGTCATGGGAAAAGTCATCCACAGCTCTCTCAAACAGTACGCTGACGACTCAAAAATCTATCGAGCCAGGAAAACAGATAACGACTTCCATTCTCTTCAAAAAGACAGACAATTTAGTAATATGGTGTAACCAGAATCACAAAGAAAATGAATATTGGTAAAACCCATATTGTTCATTTCAGTGTGAGGAAAAGTGAAAATCCTCCTGTAACAATGCTGATCTTCAAAGCTCGACTTATGAACGAGATTTGGGGGTTTATATTAATAGCGACTTAAAATCAACGCAATACTGTCAGCAGGCCATAAGAAAGGCAAAATCAATGTGCTTACAAATCAAGCGAACTTTTAAACATCTTGACAAGTACGGACTTCGTACGCTTATTGTAACTTTTATTCGTCCATTACTAGAATACTGTAATAGTATTTGGTGTCCTATTTTAAAAAGTGATTGTGATGACATAGAAAAAGTTCAAAGACTAGCCACGCGTATTCTCCCGTCCCTTAAGCATCTACCTTATGCTGAAAGACTCAAATCACTTCGACTAATTTCCCTCGAAGATAGAAGAACACGTGGAGACTTGATTGAGACTTTCAAACTAATAAACAATAAATACGATGTTGACCCCTCGGTATTTTTTGATATTGACATGCAAAGCAGGCATGCCCCGTTTTTTAAAAAGAAAATAGTGAATACCAACACTCGGCATCATTTTTTCACGCACCGTGTAGTGTCAGAATGAAATAGTCTTCCAAGTGAGGTGAAAAATGACAAATCGGATTTGTATTCGGTGAATTCGTTTAAAAACAGATTAGACAAGTTTGAAGGGTGGAGTTTTGGCCGTGATTCTGAGTGACTCAAGCTTCAAAGTGTTAAATAGTGACAACCGGGTTTTTCAAGAGACTTGTCTCAAATCCTTTAGGATTTTTCCCAGGAAACATTTATTATTATTATTATTAAAAAAGGAAAAAGTTTGCCGGAAACTGAGCGACTTATTTTACTTATTACGTTATTTCGAACCTACTAGTCATTACCTTTCGAATGGTACATCACACGTTGAAATTGGTCGTATTTCAAAATTGTGAAAATTCCGGTAAATTATAAAGATAGTAATAATAAATTTGAAAATAATATATAATATACAGTTAGGACAGAAGAGAGATAAATGAATAAAATGAACTTAGACGAAGCAAATTACTGTCGTAATAGTAATCATAATCCCTCGCCCTGGTGCTGCTAGTCTGGTTGTGCTTGATAAATCATTCAACATCATGAGCTCTGATACGTTCACTTCCATTCAATCCAAAACTCCAAAAAATCTACTTAATACTAACAATCTCTGTCTATGCATACACATAACATGTTTCTTCTCTCTCCCTCTCATCGTCAGTAGGTAATTTAGTTAGTGAAGTAGCCTTGCCTTTGATTAAGATTTAGTGCCCGTTCAAATTCAAAATCTTGACAAATTTTCCGCACGGCTCGTTAAATGATGACGACTGATACGAAAATCTCAGCAAGGAAGTCCTTCTCTAAGCTAGCGTACGCAATATCGCATCAAAAATAAATATCGCAAATATCGTTATCGCATGTGGGAAATATCGCAAATATCGCACTTATCGCAAATATCGCAACTTTTTTCTAAAACTGTACTATTGTTGTAAAAAAAATCGCAGAGCATGCTTATTAAAACTACGATAGAATTGAATTAATATACCTACTCATTTTTTAATATAATTTCAGTAGAACAAAAGATATTTTAATTTAAAGGTTCATCCTTAGCCATTACGTATTATAACAATGACAATGAATTCACTGCAGGCGTGGGTATAAGGTGCACACCGAAGCATGCAAGTGGAAACTAAAGCGTAAGAATAGGAAGGCAAGAACAAGGAACATAATAAAAAAGAACGGAGCCGCGAGTGGCGCTCAGTATATGATTTGAAAGTGAATTCTACACTGTCCTTTAAGAAAAGGACTAAAACCCTTATGCTTTAAGCGTGTAGAATCGCTTTGTTATGAACATACAGTGCTGAGCATTGCCGTTTTTGGGTGTTTCGCTCTATGTCATGCTTATATTTGCTAGTTTGATTTGAAAGGTTTGAGAAAAAATGTTATGCGATATTTGCGATATTCCAAATTTATATCGCATTGGTATCGCATTCGTAAAAGTTGCGATATTTGCGATATTCATATCGCATATCGCATCGCATTGCGTACACTACTCTAAGCCACCGCTTACGACCATTCTAACAAACCGTAGGACGAGAAATTGAGCAAGGAAACTTAATGAATCGTATGGGAATTTGTCTTCGGAATATTCATTGAGTTTGAGTTTGAGTGAACTTTATTCAGTGTCAAATTAATTCAATACAATTGTACAATTCATCCACACTATTTCCTTAACTTTTCCCCCATCAAACCATAGACCAAACCAAAGGAAAGGAAAGGAACAAACTAAATCATAGCATTACACAAGGTTGTCAATATGCCACTTTTTTATAGAAAATACCATGACAGTGGTAAATACTGGTAAATACCGGTAAATACCGGTATATAGTGGTAAATACTGGTATATACGAATATGAAGCCTAAAGTATTTAAAACACGTGGTAATATAATTCTAGTTTTATTAAAAACTCAACAGCATATAATAATAAATATATGTAATCCTTAATAATACAAAAAATCATACCCTATTTGGTGGAAATTAATTGTGTAGTTGCTACATAAATACATTTATTTAGCATATGCCACAATAAACGAGTTCAGTATTCAGCCAAGATGTAGCAAATCATTGTGCATTTTTGTGGTTAAATACTGCTAATCTAAAATTATTCGTCAGTGTAATCGTTAAAATCGGGTTCGTTCTTTGACCTAAATCAGCAGAAACAAAACGTTGGGTTCGTCATTCGTCATTCCATCATGGTAAAGCCTATTTGTTGAATAAGTTTGAACGCAACCAGACGTAGAAAATTGTCTCTTTAATGATCCATTTGATGAAGAGCAATTGTACATTTTATTCATTAACTTCACCATATTGTCCGTCCATAATAGCATGGATTGTATGGATTGATTTGGTAGCTACTTTTGAACATTGTAATTTTTCAAGATTTTTTAAAAAATTTACCCCTTCTGTGCTTGTATAAATGCCAGTATATGCCAAGAAGAAATTCAAATTTTTTTCAATTTACCACTTTATGCCAGTATATACCAGTATGTGCCAAAGTGTCACATAAACAGTATTTACCACCCCTGGTATTTACCGGTATTTACCATGGTATATACCACAGTGGTATTTACCACTTGACAACCCTGCCCTACACACGAGTTGAGATGTTAAAGCTACGGCACTGTGAACTTGATGACAATTGATGCCAGCAACAAAGCATATAATTTATCTGTTTCTTGTTTTAGATTCCAACTCTCCGATAAGGAGATTGAAGACCTCTATATGTTTAAGTAGATAAGTGCATCGTTAGGAACTACGTAGAATTCTACCTTCTAGATACTAAACTGCATTACTTCTTCCCCGAACGAACAGTCTGCCTTGTGATATTCCAAAATGTGCACCAACTGATTCGATCTTGGTCGAGCCCCATGGTTAAATTGAGTCATCTGAGTCATATCATCCAATTAAACAGTTGCATTTAACTGCGGACCTTAGTAATATTGAGCGCGTATTTTCATCCTTGCTTTAGTACGTCACAGTACGCATTGCAAAAAATACCTCATCCAAAAACTTCTTTGACTTAACTAAAGATTTACATTTGCAAATATGCTACTACACAACGGAACACGGAGATTAAAAAATAAATGTATCCTTAGCTAAACCTCAAGGTTCCACAATTGTACTATATTGTTATTCCTTTAAATTTCTTTTAAGTATTTAACATACAATATCTGTGATTTTATTTTCTACTAACAACAGGCATTCATACTAATAACCATAGCAATTAACAATAGCTAAATTATGCTTAAAGTATAACAGTAGAGTCAATTTTGCTTTACCTCCAAAAGATTTAAGAAAACTTTATCGTAGAAATAAATCCTGTAATAAATATGTACAGCAAAACTCATAATTCTTTTAAAACCGCCACGCCTCAAATAACCCAAATCATTTGACTGGAAGACCAAGACACGACAACTTGAACAGAATAAAGTTCTTCTCGTTCTTATTCTTTTATCTTAAAAGGCTGAGTTTCTGAGAGAAAGAAAACGAGGAACAGAAAGAAAACGAGAAAGAGAAAGGAAGAAAGAAAGAGAGAGAGACAGAGAGAAAGGTTGTTGTAACACTGTATGCTCGGAAACAATAGTAAACAGGCTCATATATTTTAACCCCTTTGCTTCCTTCAAAATAAACATACTATAAACTTCTGCCACTACTAATAACTAACATAAACTTCTTCCCCAAAGGGATCTTTTGTTTAACTCTCATAGATCTAGATATCCAGCTCGAAAGTACTTCATAAGTTTCTCACATCCCAGTCCAATCCAAAATTCACAAGGAACACACATTGCTACACATACAAGATAATATGTACGTACGCAGCATTTTCATCAGCTAAGGATTAACAAGACCGAAATTTTCCCAAGGTTAATATAATACTCAACTTCTTTTACCTATCAATACATATAAAAAGGAGAAGAGATTTTGAGAGCACAAGAGCTGGAGCTGGAACTGGACCTAGAACTGCAATTTAAACTGACTACCTAACTTCTAAGTGCATACCTGTAAACCTGTATTATCCACCAGCCGTCAACACAGTCAGGTTCTTTCTTTCCTTTACATGTGCTTTGAGCTAACACTCTCCCAACCACAATAAGAATAAAGTTCAATTTTGTTTCTCTTTCTCTCATAGCTAATTCTACTTCCTCTCTATTATCTTTCCACCATAGATAGTACTCTCATAACTCACGAAAAACACAAACAATAATCCGGTGTACTCACTAAACTAATTTAATCCGACGTTTCCTTTCTCCAGTAAAGACAATAATTGAGTTCATTATGAATTATTTCCGCAACTTTAATTCATTTCAATCTCCTTGTAGAATAACATTTTTCATTATTTAAAAAAATAGAACAAACCCCAAAAAACAAAATGCAGGTAAAAACAGGATGTTATTGTGTAACCACTTAAAAAGTTAACCGCAAGCATACTGGCTGCAGCTACACTGGACTTAAGTCCCAATAATTCATGCTTTTAAAAACTACTATGCAGAACTCTGACCCCCTTCCACCTAACAATTCCCAAGCGAGCAAATTATACAACTATATTCTACATGTTTGGAGCTCCCTTCAAGGCTCTCTTATATGGGGCAGTTTTAGTCAAACGATAAAACGATCAATAGTACAACCACGGAAAGGTAAACGTATATATTGCTAAAAGCTTTCTCCTTTCCAAATATTTTTATTTTTCCAAATATAAGAGAGACCCAGGCTCAGGTACCGGCACTAGCAACAATCTTCAGAGGGTCCCATTCGTGCCACGCTCAATCTAGAATGAAGCAGAAGCGGAATGAAGCAGGCGTTCGAAAAACTTCAAGAGCTGAATAATGAACATAGGCTGTTCTGGTGATGCATACGACCTATATTAAATTTAGTGATAGCCAGTCTGCTAACATGCAAAGGAGCACATAACAAAATAATAATATAGTGTAGAGAAAGCCACTATATAATTAACTGAATACATATGAGTGTGGAATGCAGAATGAGAAAACGCTCGATTAAATACCTGCAACAGGCACATACTTTATTTCCACATAGAATATTTCATTGAAAGATAAGATTGGCATGTGCTATATGATATAAGCGAATCGACTGAAATATATTTAATTACCCACACAACATTGTAAATCCCAAATTTGAATATGAGGCTTTGAGATACAAATATAACTATAAATTTTCATTCGTCTATAAGTACTAAGCGAAATGGGGCATAGGAGACTCGCGTTTTCTGCGAGTACTGAATACTATTGAATCTAGATAATAAAGTAGGTAATAAAGTAACGATTAAGAGAAAAGCGAAAACTGAAAAACAGCTATTTAGTATTTGTCAATTTACAGCCTCCATGTGAAATCTAGGCATAAGTGCATAAAAAAACATAAACATAATCCAACCCACTACTAGTACTAATAGGATTTAATTTCAAATTCAATTATACTCTACCGCAGAACGTTTACAGGTACAACTGGGGCCGGAACTGGTGATATTCCCAACCCTAAGCAGTGACTGAGTAAAATCTGAGAAATATAGTTTGAGACAACCTCACGCCTCATTTGTAATGAGCTTATAATTTGTTCAAATTTTCGAAACCTCCAATTTCACCATATGTACTTTATTATACTGACCATAGAGTTTTAATTAACAAGCTCAACTCACCAGCATCATCAATTATCATTACCTATTCCTATTCCAAGTCCAAGTCCCATACCCTTGGATGAAGAAATAACTATTACTGTAGATTTCATTCCGATTCCAGAGCTAGCTCCTGTCATTATCCGACTAAAAGCCAACAGTACACTTTTTTTACTGCCTATCTGCATAATTTTTCTGTGATTTCATTATTATTCCAGGTTCAAACGTGCAACATATTGCACAATATATAAATTTAGCAGACCATATTTAAGTTGCCGTTTTCTACTTATTACATGATGAGCAAAAAGTTCTCTCTGTACATACTGTAGGTACACATAGTATAAAATGAATACAATGAAATTATATCTCCAATCTTGACGTCTCTTCATAAGCCAACTCTTAACACAAACATTAAACGGTAAACCTTGGAGCAACTCTGTGAACAGACAGAACATGATCACATATTCACTGGTAAACTAATAACAATTCAACAAAGACCCCATGTCGGTACATATCTATCTAAGTAGGTCATTTCTATGCCATACCATGAGACGCCATCATTATTTTCTACCTATTTACATAATTTAGATAGATTTTGTAGCAATTTTGAATTACTTAAGCGATTTTGTCGAGTGATAGCTCATTTTAATGCCCTTGAAAAAATAAGAATCCGATTTTTTTTATTTACTTCTGGCCCACACAACACTTTTTATAACGATTTTTCGAAAAAAAAATCGGTTTTTTCCATTTTATTCGAAAATTGTTAAAATAACACGCTGTGAACTCGATCATAATTAGATTCTGCTAATCATTGCCGTTTCAATGATGTATTACTTGCATCGAAATTTTATGAGTATCCGGGCAAAATATCAACTTTTGTGTTTCAAAAATATTTGAGCGGGAAATTCAAACTCTTTCATTTTATACGGCTGATAAAGGGTCGGACATACATGGTGCCACCAACTTTGAGGGTGGGTCAGCTGCAAATAAATAATACCCTATTATACACATTGTCGTTTTTTATGTTAGGCTTTAGAGGGTGACGCTGGAGGTGGGTGGGCCCCAAAATATGCTTAAGTTTGCTAGCGTCATTTGTGTCCGGCCCCTAATTTTATGCAGCAAAAGTTTTTTCAGTTTCTTACGCAGTAGGCACAGTAAGTTAAAGTTAAACCTCCCGTCTACACAATTGTTATTTCTACCTATTCACATAATTTAGGACATTGTTGAAGTACTGGGCTGATTTGGACGAGTTACAGCTTATTTTAAAGCCCTTAAAGCAGAATACAAAAATTACAAAAGCATATAACACTATATACGACATATTACTGCTCTATATTACTATTATAGCTGCCCTTAAACAAAGGGCGAAGCCCCTTGTTTATTTTAATAATGTTATTGATAGGATTAGAGAGATGTGTCAAATTCAAGGGCACAAACGGTTGAACTAATCGCAAAACTACAGGCTGCAGAACCTACTCTAGACAATTCAATACCAATAAAATGATAATGCTAAATATTGATCAACAACATGTAAATATGTGTAAGCAATTGCTGGAATTGCCTTTTGTTCCTCGTCTCTCACACTACAGGACCTGCCTTGCTCGCTGCACTACTGTAACGTATATTATGACGGCTAAATAGAGACGCACGAGTGTGAATGATAACAACTACGAAAATACGTATAACTGCAGCTTGGATTGGATTTGCTCTAGGGATGAAAGACAATAAAAAAACAATATAATAATAAATCCGTCTCATTTTCATGAAATATATAGAAATAGAACAAACATTCGTCACTCCTCATCAGGTTACATTTGCACATAATGTGCAATGTGTTAATAATAAATAACATGCTTCTGAACACATTATTTAATTTATTTATTCCACATTATTTTCCCTTCAAAATTAGCTAGGTATATACACATAAAATAAAAATGTAAATATCACAGTGCAGGGACTAGGTACGCATATGTAATTGCCTAGGTATAACACAACAACAACAATAGGCAAACATCCAAAACAGGGTGTTCAATACGCCACTTTTTTATAGAAAATACCATGACAGTGGTAAATACTGGTAAATACCGGTATATAGTGGTAAATATGGTAATAATAAAAATTTAAACTTTAACATGAAATAAAATTCAGAGCCATGGGATACGTCCCGCAGCGCTCTTATTTTGAAAACTAAACCAGTGGTAAATGCTGGTATGTACGATTAAGAAGCCTAAAGTATTTCAAACACGTGGTAATATAATTCTAGCTCTATTAAAAACTCAAAAGCAAGTCGTACAAAACATATGCTTAATACACAAAATCAATTTGCTTTATTTAGTGAAACTTAATTGTGTAGTTGCTACAGAATTGCATTTATTTAGCAAGCCACAGTAAACAAATTCAGTGTTCAGTTAATGAGTACTAAACCATTTTGCAATTTTGTTGTTAAATCCTGCCAATCAGTAATTATTCGTCGAAGTAGTCACCAAATCGGTTTTGTTCTTTCACCTGAATTGAAGGAACAAAACGTTAGTTTCGTCATTCAATCATGATGAAGCCTATTTCTTAAATAAGTTTAAACGCAACCGGACGTAGAAAGTTGTCTCTCTAATGCCAATGATCCATTTGGTAAAGAGAAATTGTACATTTTATTTAATAACTTTGCCATATTGGCCGTCCAGAATAGCATGGATTGTAAGCTTTGATTTGGTGGCTACTTTTGAACCTTGTCAATTTTCAAGGTTTTTTAAAAATTTACCCCATCTGTGCTTGTATAAATGTCAGTATACGCCAAGAAGAAATTCAAATTTTTTTCAATTTACCACTTTATACCAGTATGTGCCAAAGTGTCACATAAACAGTAATCACCACCCTTGGTATTTACCGGTATTTATCATGGTATATACCACAGTGGTATTTACCACTTAACAACCCTGATCCAAAACTAACGATTAGTAGGCACCTTCACATATCTGTATTAGACTCAAAAGAATTCTATACACTCAAACGACCCCACACTCTTGTATTGTCTTTTCAAACAGTTGCACTAATAGAAATTAATTTAGACTATTAGAAATTCATCACTCGTAATTTAAATACGCTGTGAAGGCAAGAAAGGCAAAGAAGAGGAAAAGAAGGCAGACGAGACATTATTATTCGTTTGAGACTCCATGTCATAATGTTTATTCGAAGTTATGTCGTCCCTGTGTTCTTGGTCTTGGAGTCTCCATCGGAGAGCAGATGATGAATGTACTTGTGATGTATCCATGAATATTATTGAATACATTAAAATACCACACCTGTTTTTCTCATTCCACTCCACTGACTAGACAGAGAAGACTGAAAAAATCAAAGTCAAAACTAATGAGCAGAAGCGCCGAAGAGGCGCTTCTAATAGTAAATGAATCTTTCCTCTTGGAACCATATGCTTCTCACTAGCCAGACAACTACAACCAACTTGCCCCGTCTTCTGCGTATATTTAGATATTTAGATAGAAGAGCAGACTACAAAGTATCTTGAACGTTGATCAACGGCTTGAGCATTGGCACGAGGACCGTCATGAGTTGAGTCCTGCCATAGCCATGGTCATACTATTATCCATATACTAAAGCGGTTGTGGATATCGTTGTTGTGAGGCACGTAATCCCACTCAAAATAGGAACCGTCAAATTTGTTTACTTTGAATGTTGGCTAAAGCTATGGCAACAATAAGTGTCCAGTGTCAAAGTCAATTGATCAATGTAGTAATAAAATCCTTTTCCAACTAACAGTAAGCACCATAGCGAAGCATTCAATTTTAACACAAACAACGAATCAATATGCTTTAGTTATGACAACACTGAGTGTGAGAGTGGAGTAGAGTGTGAGTGGTTGATTGGAGTGCAGTACAGTCAACAGTGCAACACTATCGACTATCACATACAGTATCATACGCAAAATTATTCAACAATGCATGTACTCCATGGTAACAGCTGTGTGCACAGTAAGTTCCTTTCCACGACCACACTACAGAAAACGGCGAGAGTTACGATTTTAAATGTTGGTGACTATAGAAGCGTGCAAAAATTTAAAATTTTAAACCCCCACCCTAACCTTTTTTCGGAATGTCCGTCCATTTAAAATGATAGGCAGATTTAACCCCTACCCCACGTAGACGTCCTGCGTTATTTATGCACGCTACCCATGACTATAAAAACCCTCTTTAGTCTTAAGTAGTTCCGAAATACATTCGCAGCCACATTCAATTCCATTGTTGCATATTGCTATGACAACAAATTGCAGTTAAACTTTTGACTGCTGGCGGATGCTGTAGAGAAACGATGTTCGTAGATGCGAATAGCCAGTTGCCATGCAACTGAGTTTGTGTTGTATGCGCTGACTCGGCCTGTGGAACAAATTTTTAAAACACTGCGCAATTCCACACACCGAGACGGCCCATACAACACACACTCAGTTGCATGGCAACTGGCCTTATTCTAGTTATTAATATGATGATCCTTCCCCTCCATAGATCATCTTCACATCAGTATTTCGTACTTGAGAGTAATCACTGGAATGCACTGAATGACTGAATGCAATAAAAGATTTACAAAAGATGTATATAATTCAGAAAACACTATTATACTCCTTGAGCTTTCCCTACCAAGGCATGACTCGGCTTTGACTATCACTATCGTTTATGGTCGTTGTGGTTGTATTTTCGTGTCTTTCATGTCAATACATTGTACCTACAACTACAATATATTATATGTGTACATTTCACAGACGGCGTACGGGCGTAATTTGTATAATGTAGCAAGTAGCAGTAAGCCGCAAGACCTATCAACCAGCTCATAATTTTACATTTTAATTGTATATTTATTTCCATCCTTAATCAGGGCCCAATTCTATATCTTCGTATGTACACATATAACTGCATAATTATATATGTACAGTGCATCATATTTTATTTTTATTTATATTACACCGCGTCATCATCAAAAGACGAGACTCCATAGCATACCCATTGCGACATTCGACATATCCCTTTACAATACTTTACATTATTTATTAGTATCGTACATTTTATCATTCCGACACAACTAGCGATGGCCTTAGATGTTTTTCGTCCCGTTAATAAATATTTAAATTAATTTTTTGATGAAGCAAACCCCATTAAAGTTTTTTATATAACCACTACCATTGCCACCGCAACCCCACCTCTTGTTAGCATTATTAATTAGTTGTTACATGGGTTCATGTAAGAAAAACAGTAATATGGAACAGTAATATGTAGTATAATATAGTGTTATATGCTTTTGTAATTGTTTTTATTCAACGATTATTGTACAGTATTATTTATTTGTGCCTATTTACATAATTTAGTACGCTTTTGAAATGTTAGACCAATTTCATTTCTACCTATTTACATAATCTGAAACCCTTTTTACTCGACCGATTTTGACGAAAAAATCTACCATTTTCAAGTCTTCGAAAATAGAAAAATTCGTAGTATTCTTTTTTACTTTCAGCCCATTTGACACTTTTTAAGGCGATTTTTCGATTAGAACCCGTTTTTTCTGAAACATTCAAAAACAGTTGCAAAACCACTGAGTTTGAATAAAATTATAGATTACACTAATTATTACCAAATTAAAACCTAATTTATTACCAATCAAAAATCATTTCTCATTATTAAGAATCTGAAATTAATTTTTGATACCAATTTATAAGCAATGAGGTTAGACATAATTACTTTTGTCTCCATGTAAAACTCTTATTAATTACTCATGTTCTTACTAGTTAGCAATATGTTTACTTCCAGCCCATGCAACACTTTTTTAAAGCGATTTAAAAAATGTATGTGTTAACCATTTTTTTAAACTATAGAGATATTACGTTTAAATTCAATCTAGTTATATTCCAGTAGTCATCCTGTAAGCTTAAGTTTTAAATGAACGCTGACACGCTGTAAACACCATAAACCAATTTGGGGATAAATAAAAATTGTGTCTCTCGATATTATGACATTTTGGACCCACCAACCTTGTAACCTTCGTAGGAAATACTTAAATTGTTATGTTTGACATGGAGTTTCATATTTTTTCAACGTGACCTACCCTCAACATGGATGGTGCAATTTTTGTCCTGTCCCAGTCCCATGTAATAACAGTGTTTGGTGACAATTTGATGTTCCCGCATAAATTACGCATAAAATTTATTAAGTTTGGCTCGGACCTTGAATATTTGAATAATTTTTTGACTATTAAAACTGTGCAGAGAGTAACCAGGTCTTCTGATGGTGTATTACTTTGTACCAAATTTACCAAGTGCTCGTCTACATTTAAAAGATCTTTTGTATCGAGAGCTGTACAAATCTGGAATGATTTACCTGAAGAATTAAGAAATACTAATTTATTTGTTAATAATTTTAGAGCTGGTGTCAGCAGCCATGTACTAGCAATTCGAAAGTCAAGTTTTTTCTCAATGTATAGACCGGTTTAAATTATATTATGTATTATTATGATCTCAATATTGACTGGACTGTCTTTTGATTTGCATTTGAATGTTGGAATTGTATCATGTTACCGATGCTGTGTCGATTGCTGAAAAACAGTGTATGTATGTATGTTCCATAACTGAGACTTTTTGACACGTTAATAAAGCCAAACAAACAAACAAAGAAACAAATCTGGTCGAAACCGAAAATTCAATTCTTAGATCGATGACTCAATGAGTATGGGCTCAAATTATACATCATTCAAAAGGTAATGATTAGCAGCATCTAATTATGTTCGAGTGCATCGAGATATTTCAACATTTTCTGAAAGTTTGTGAAAAAATAATTTTTTTGAAAAATCTCTAAACATTGTTGTAGTGGTCCGAAGTAAGAAAAGGAAATATCGGATTTTTACTTTTTAAGGGCTAAAGCTATAACTCATCCAAATCGGCCAAGTAATTCAACAACGTACTTCATATAAATAGTTCGAAATAACCATTCTGTAGACGGAAGGTTTAACTTTAACTTAAAAACTAGTTTTGCTCACAAATGCGAGCAAGAGGTACCCTATTGTTTTGTGTAATGATCGCAATTATAGTTTGGCCGCAAAACATGTACATTAGCGGACATTTTTAAAGCATTTAACCATTCTGAAGACGTAAAACCCAATTTTTCTATAATAATCGTAATGCCATACGGACATTCTTTGTACAACTCCACACCCTGTCCCCAAAGAGCAAACACCATTGATCATATTCTTGAATCTTCAAAACCTCACGCAAAATTTTCCCGGGCTTTGTTTTGGGACATGAACCAAACTTAGCTTGTACTTCATCCGCATTTAGCTTTAGCAATGCAATGCCATTTTCCATTTCCGACTTTAAATCTTTGACAAATGAAATGTAGGGATCTTCGCAATTTAACAGTACAACGTAGTAAGATTCCTAATAGCTTATGAAGGATCCAAGGAAATTTCGTTTTTAAAATTTACTCCCAAATACCTTGCTGTTTTATCTTTTCAATAGATTCAAGAATATTAGTATCGTCAACAACTAACGTATCTTCGCACAACTTGCCTTTTACAATATTTTTAACCTTATACTTGTTAATGTTAATTTCATATCCCACTTTATTAAAGTTGGCAATGGCAATCTTGGTCAGTTCGCATGCTCCTTGAATAGAGTCTGACAGTAGCGCTACATTATCTACAAAACCCCTTCGATCTACCTTAGGCACATCATTATGAAGAATTAATCTATATGCGTCACTCACTTCCTTCTTATTTAGTTCTTTCATGACACAATCAATAAAAATATTGAATAATTGTGGCGAAAGGGGTGAACTATGAAAAACTCACTTTTGTAACCATAATGGATTGGGACATACCTTTGCGCGTTTGAATTTGAGCTTCATTATCAACCATTAAACTTAAAATAAGCGATCAAAGTTTACATAAAATCGAATTAGATTTCAGAGTACTGTAGGTATGAGAGTGCGATGATTCTTCAAAAGCTTTACTGACATCTAAAAACACTACACAGCAATCTCGTTTTTCCCGTTTAGCCTTTTGATGACAACCATTAACGATTGAAGTGTTAATAAACGTACCCGGACATTTAGAAAATCCTATTTGATTAGCATCAATTTTGTCAACTGACGATTCAGATTCCACTCAATATATAGGATAACTTTATTCAAAAGAACAAACTTTACAACTGACCTCCATCGAGGGTAGCCTAAAAGACTCAGTATACGTTACAAAAATGTGTTTACTATTGAAAATAGCTTTGTAAGTATGAAATATAGTTATCGCCAAGTGCTAGGTACTGCAGAATATAAATGATGTTGACACATCTGCACGGATTTGTATAAAACTGTTGTGACAATATCTTTAATAAGAAATGAAGTTAATGCCTGAGATTTCATAAAACTAGAAAAACTTTTGTAGTCCTACCGCGAACGCCTCTCTTGTGAGCAGCCTCGACAAAGGGATTAAACATAAGGGCACAGCCTTACTTATTGCTAGATTATCAAACTAAATAAATCAAACTCGAGGGTTCACGTTTGCTCATATCGAATGTACGAAAGTTTATAAGAGGGAAAAATGAAGTGTGGTGAGAACAGGACCTTTAATTAGGTATCGCCCTCACAGTCTGTCTGACCTACGTACCTACAGTAGCGGCAACCGAAAATGGGGTCTGGCAAGAATATATATTTTGCATGCAAGTAAATAGTTTTATTCTTGCCAGGCCTCACTTTCAGTTGCCCCGCCAATAAGTATTAAGGTCTTGCCTTACGCATTTTAGGTAGATTAGGAGTTACAAAAAATGACGCCCACTTTTGTATGGCTCTCCGCATAGCCCGTAAGCCGTTAGGTTTTTCTCGGAGGTAACCTACGTATGTCTGCTGTGCGAAAAGGTTATTACCTTGGTTTGTTCGCACACTTATTTATATTTACAATACTCAATGCCTATAATATACTAGAGCATATTATCACTACAAATACCTATTTAATGCGAGTAAACTTCCGCTCTAAAATACGTTTCTGCTCACTCCTTCGCCCATTTCCATTCAGTTGATTTGCCGTCACATCCATCTGCCTTCCATCAATCTCCAAGCCAAATGATATAAACGATGATCTCTTATTTTCCCGCGCATACACTCCCTGGCTCTCATTTCTGACATCTACCACACATGCAATCACGATTTTTCTAAAGACAAAAAACTGCTTACAGGCATATAACTATTTCAACAATGTTGCATGGGCTAAGGCCAAATCGACGCAATAAATAAATTATTAATTATTATTTCAACAGAAAAGAATCGTAACTACTCCAACTGAATTTTCCTTCTAGATTGCCAGTTTAGTCACATTAAAACAAAATTTAACGAAATTTATATTTTCCTTTCTGAACTTTTGCTTTTACGTGGACACATAAATGTATAGTAGTAGTGTGCGTATGTGTGATCACCCCTTATGTGTGATCAGTGGCCGCCGTTTAAATATTACCGCCTTTAAAAATCTGTCTATCTAATATTCATACAACCTATAGTCTCAACTATCTTCACTACTGATTTCAGCTTCTTTCCTTGAAAACTCTGGCTATGTAAAATTATGAAAGTTTTGAGTACTTTTTTGAATTGGTCACATTTAAGACCCTACTTTACCATTAACTTTAAATGTATTGATCACATTAAGGGCACTTGGGCCGTTGTAAGACTTTCCGCAGTTTTTTCGTACAATGACCTGTATCTCTTGCAACTTTTAATTTTCGACACTGATCATTTTTTTGCACATACAGTATTAATAGATAAGTACAATGATAGCTTCTTCGTTATTGTACGTTGTCTGTGGAAAAAGATACAGATTTTCAAAGTTGATAAAAAATGAACCCGATCACACATACGCACTCCCCTACTACATACATTTTTCACATTTAAAACGATAATTCAAATTTACTTCTAACATACGAAATCGATTGTCACACCCATTTAAAACAAACATTCTGGCAGAAACCAATAACAATTTACAAAGACAAATAAAAGTACACTCAGACCACCACTAATAATTTACAATGACAATATATTTCATGTGGAGAATCGTACACTATATAAAGTGAGTGAATGTGTGATTTGCAGGGTTGTAGGACATTTCCTACCCATAACCTAGTACATTTGCTACCCACGCCCAAACCTAGGAAATTTCCTACCCATAACCTAATACATTTGCTACCAAAAACCCAACCTAGGACATTTGCAACTCATGGCTAAAGAATATTTAACATGGCATCGTTAAATAAGTTTATTAATTCTATTATTGTTAATGATAGAAGATCGTGTAGTTGTAGATGCTCGTTCAAAAATTATTTTTAAAAGTTATAATTATATATATTATCTTTAAAATGATTAATTTTTCTAGAGAGAAAGACAACTTTATTAAAATAAACTTGACACTGTCGTCCAACGACGATAGCTCAAAGGACTCAGTATACGTTTACATAATTTTGTTACATATAGTTTATGATTTTTAGTGTAATTATATATTAGATTATTCATCATTATAATATACCCTGCATTGCTGTATAAATGTTAGAACCAGACAGCAACCCATTGCAGACAGCTACAATAATTACTAAAAGGCAAAGAACGGTAACAATAAAATTTCAGCATATTCTTAAATCTTATAAAATAATGTAAGTACGCAACCTAGTAAATATAATTTTAAAACTAGAAACTGTGTTTTTACCATTATTAAGTCTATAAAAAACAAAACTAAATTACGAATACGTTATAATTTTATTGTTACCGTTTTTTGTCTTTTAGTAATTATTGCAGCGAGTCTGCAATGGCTTGTTATGTTGTCTGGTTCTAACATTTATACTAATATTAATTGTAAAGATAATATATATAACTTTCGAATATAATTTTTGAACGACCATCTACAAATTATACGTTCTTCTATCATTAACAATAATAGCATTAATAAAATTTTTTAACGAGGCCATGTTATCACGGTAGACTCATAAATATTGTCCATGCATTTTATTTCTACTTTAGCAATATGTAGCAAATGTCCTAGGGTTGGGCGTGGGTAGCAAATGGCCTAGGTTGGGATTTGGGTATCAAATGTCCTAGGTTTGGGCGTGTGTAGCAAATGTCCTGGGTTGGGTTTTGGGTAGCAAAGGTCCGTATACCGAGTTGCAGAGGAATAATGGAAATTGGAATCCTAGCTAGAAGGCCAAAGATACAAGCTTAAACTACACTTGAATATAGAATGCACCATTTTTATATTTATGAGGTTCTTCTGGCTGATCGTGAGTACTCCAATGTATGAGAATGAAAAGAGCATGAAGAGAGCACTCCATCAAAAATACACTACAGTTCAATTTCTGCTCATGACTCACTAGCTCAACAAACTCGAGCTTCAAGCTCAAGCTTTCCGTCAAACATTTTGAGCATTTCATAAACAGAAATCAAATAAAAACAAAATTCAGAAATTAAATAGAGTTTTCAATACTGTCAAATGGCATGATATAATTAAAAGGCTTTCCCTTTTAATCAAACAAGGCTACACAGAATTGAACGAAATGAGATATACATAGCATCTCATTTGACATTTTTGAAGAATGGGTGTATATAACGATAACTTTATTCAAAAGAACAAACTCAACAACAGACCTCCATCGAAGGTAGCCTAATAAACTCAGCATACGTTACAAAAAATTGTTAAATATTAAAATAGCTTTGTAAGTATGAAATATAGTTTTGGCTAATTAGATATTAGGAACTGCAGAATATGAATAATGTTGACTGCCTCAGCTTGTTGAGTCATTTTGTTCCATCCTAACTGTAGGATCCAGGATAAATCCTTTTCTTAAACTTTGGCTGTAAGCAATAATAACAACCCGTCTTGAGCCCTCGCCAGTACATTCAACCTCTTGTTAAACTTTGCATCCAGACATCTTCATTGCATCTGCAATCAAACGCCATACTGCATGATGCCTGTTATTGCGAATTATGTCCCCCCAGGGGCACTTTCCAAGGATATGTCCTAAATTTTCAGTCTTGCTACAACCGTGGCGGCAGCGGAATGATCTGGAACGGCACTCAGCAAACTGAATGATTCCTTGACCTTTTTGAGGAAGCTTGCACCAATTCTCGTATTCTAAACTTCGTAAATGGTCCCTAATAAATTAACTTTTTTTTACACGTGCTAAAAAATAGACTCCCTAATTTCAGATGACATGTTTAAAAAATCAAAACAGTTACGTTGATCGAGTTCAAAATCCTTAACTTCATTTAGAAGGGCATGTTTGGACTGCAGTAAAACCTCGACAGCATTAAAGTTTTGGATTCCAGCTTCCCATTGAGCTCGAGGCCCAACACCTTAACTTTGGTGCTCGAGTATAACATATTCGTTGGGGTGCTAGTTGGTAAATTTATAATTTCCTTAGCTGAAGTGCGAATGATTTTGTCTATACGTTACAAGAATTTAGTTGAAAGTTTTGCCAATGGGGCATTTAGAAACGGATGCACTAGTGTTGGCCAAATGTAATCTCTCAGAACTTTAATCTTTTGATCTGGTGGCAGTATTGGCGTTTTTCAACTTGGTCCCGAAACTTGTTGGCACACTTTCCTTCGTCAAAAATAATACAATCATTAAAAGTGACCCCCAAATTTTTTATTGTCTCTTGGGATCCAATACACCTAATAAGTGTATTATCATCAACTTGAAGGGGATCCTTGCACAATTCTTCCTTGACAATACTAATTCCCAAAGTCTTGGGTGGGCTTACTTAAAGTCCTATCTGAGCAATAAAAAATATGCATCAAGTCAATACCTACACACATTGTACTGCATAAATAGTACTCACATATGCTGGGATTGCCGTAAATAACTGCTGTATAAACAATCCAAGTTCAAGTTATCACTACATCAGATGAGTCCGTCTGATCGTGAGCTGAAATATATACAAGTATAACCTACACATGGTAGTTTCGTATATTACGGGATGTCCTCCTATTCTATTTAGGCGGACGAAGGACAGTAGAGAGATATTAGACGAGAGAGAAAAAGTAAAATCTTTCCTATTTTCCAGCAAAAAGCCATAAAAATGTTAATGTATATTGAAATACAAGGTAAATATTTTTCACACAATGGAGAAGAAATGTTTGATACGATTACAAATAGGGAATGCCATGGTAATAATTAAGACACGACCTGATAATTATGATGGAAACGAGAAATATTTACTTTTATTAATTAGCTTTTATCGCAGCCTACACAAAATAGAAGAGTCTACCTCTCAGCTCCATGAGATGAAAGAGTCCAAAGGTTCCCTACAGCCTACAAGAATATCTGCATCTACTAAAACTCCCATCAAATCACCGTTTCATTTAATAATAATCAAGACTCTAGATCACCCTCATTCAGATTTACAGCACACTGAGACGTACGTGAAAATGTGCTGAGCGTATAAGATGCGAGTTAAAAGTTAAAACTATAGAATAAACCTAAACCTTGGCCCAAATACCGATTTCAAAGACTCATCTATTTGCCATATTCATTCACTCATTTGGTCGTGTCGCCCGACACGACTTCAATCCCTCACGCGTTTTCCTTCCCGGTCTCCTTCCCCACCAATTTCAAACCAAAACACCAACAACCACGTATTCATACTACAAATATAGTGATTCTACGAGTGCTGCAATTTCTGTATCATATCTCATCAACACAAAACGTCTGAAGAAGGAATAAATCCGAAACGTTGCGTTAATTACAAAAAGTTTTTAAAAATAAGTCAATACTACTTCAAAATTGGTGAGTCTAATCTTCCTTAATCAATTATCATTTATTATCACTCACCGTGCGCTTTTACTAACATTTAACATCATCTATTTGCCAGCCTAGCCTGAAGACAAGTCAACGAGTACGACTACAGAAAATGAAGATACAGAGTAATCATGGAAAATACAAATATACGTAATTCTAGCCTATGTATTACCTAATTAGATATATACATAGAAAAGTCTAGGTACTTAATAATTACGAAACTTTCCCCATGGAAAGTAATAGTAATGACACACCATCAAACTGTATGGATGTATAGTTTAAGTATGAAGTGTAACAACATTTCTAGTAAAAGTTAATAGTAATCAGCTTAGATTAATGCCCGTAATAAATTTCTGTGTTTACAGTTTGCCTCTGAATTAAATTTCAAAGTCATCATCTCAGATGTTAAGTCGTTTATATTATGTATAATGTAAATAGTGAATCCTCCATGAACCGCTATAAGAAGCTATGAAGCCCGGAATACTGGAAACTGAGATCATGAGAACCAATACACTAAACTAATACACATGATGCAAAAGGAAAAGACATGTACGGAGAGACGACTTACGATTAAACATGATGAGTCTCAGCTCAGGTCCTAATAACTTGTATATATTATATATGTATGTGTATTTTTATATGGCACACCAATGTATATGAACACCTCTAGATCTCGTACAAACTCGCGATATTTTATATATTCTTCCTAGCCTCTCGCATTCCCTTCATTCAAAGGGACACTGCCGACTCCCGTCACGATTCAGTCGCTCAAGCCGACGCAGATGCCAATAAGTTTCATTTATTTTACAACTTGGCATCAAGACGAAGCGAGAGTCGGAGGGATATAAAACTAACCTGTGGCTTATTTCGAGCCGAGTTTGAGGTTTGGGCAAACTCGACTCGAAATGTGTCGGATCAATATACCAAACTCGACTCAAAACCGATAAGAAAATTACCAAATACGAAACTGACTCGAACCGAATAAGTCGAATCGGATCACACTAAACCCGACTCGAAAATAGGTTGAATTATACACTACAAAAGACAAGTTCTCCATTTGTCAAATAGGTATTCAGTTTTAGATGCTGAGCTTAAGCATCTATTGAAATGATCATGTCCGTCTGTCTGTCTGTCGATGTGCCTTTTTTTTCGTACGCCACAGGTCACAGTTTTCAACTGAGCTTTCTCAAACAAATTTTAAACGAACGCAAAGGCGACGGAAAAGAACCATATTGTTTTCCAGGTTGATTGGACTAACCAATTTTTCCCAATAATTAGTTAACTGGACCCATGTCAAAACGCATTCAAAGGATACAAACAAAAACCAGTCTTTACATGAGCGTACATACGTTTTTACAGACATGGCATGGCAGGTGTCACTTTGTTTTTTAAATTCGCGCGCCACTAAAGTACAAGAACAAGCATATCCTAAAATATTGTTACCAACATTAAAAAAACATGTCTGAGTGGAAGCTAGGATTTTATTAATTTATTATTATTATTTGGATGGTCCATAAATGACATCATCAAAACCATCACTCGTTTAACAGCAAATGACGTAACTCAATAATCAAAATCCAGGTTTTAGGGTATAAAAAAAGAGCCACGATGATGGTCATGCACTGATGTAGCTGAAAACGCCAATATGAACGAACATGGAATTTTACGCATGAATTAACATTACAAGAATAAAGCAGGCGTGCTTGGGTGAGAGGTTAGGACTGCAGACTGTAACGAAATTTACAGTCTCAGACCCGGCTTCGATCCTCGGCCACTGCTAATCGTTAACGGCTCGGTGTTGTACGGTAAACGTCACTGGATGGTTGATTGAAAACCAATCTCCTTCGGTGATCCTTAGTGACCACTACTTACTGTAGGGGCCTAGGGAATGACCTTTACTGTGGAGGAGGAGACGGGGATAGGTGAAAGGGTACAAAGACCGAGACGATCTAACGCGGTAGCCTCCTATTTCCTCACCCACAGTGACTGGTTGAGTCTGGTTGTACGAACTTCGGTTAAATCGACCCAATTAATAAATTATTATTATTATTACATTACAAGAATAGATATGTAATTACAATTAGCTATGTACATATTTGGGGGGATTATCCACACTGTCTCGCAAATTATATCCTACTTATACTGCCCCACTCTAAAGTAAATTTTAAACTAACATTAAGTCAAATGCTACCTTTAACAGAGTGTCATCAATTCCTGATTACTCTCACCAGTACTGCCAATGGCATCAGCTTGTCTGAGAGTCACGTTGTGGACTGCGTATATGTCGATTTTTTGAAGGTCTTTGATAAAATTCATCATGATAATCTCATTAGCAAGGTTCGCAACTGGTACAAATTAGAGCCGTATATAACCCAATGGGTACAAGACTTTTTAAATTACAGATCCTTACAAGTGGTAGTCAATGGTCATAATTCAGACATCAAGTGAATGTCCTCAAGGCTCTGTGCTCGGCCTAATTCTATTCCTCTTATACGGGGATGAACTCAGCGAACTTATTGACAGTACGCTGAAAATGTAAACCGACGATTTAAAGATATATAAAGCAAGAGGGACATATAACGACTACCACCAGCTGCAGAAGGATATTATTAGTCTAGCTGAATGGTGCAGTACGAACTACATAGAAATGAACATCTCCGAAACCCATGTAGTGCAATTTAGTGAAAAATAATCAATCTTCTATACATCTGTAACGGAAATCCCTTGGAAAGATCGGAATTTAAAAGAGACCTCAGAGTTTACATGAACAGTAAGAGTTTAAATGACAGTAAATTGAAGTCCACTCGACACTGCTTAAAATCGACATAAAAAGCAAGGTTAGTGTCTTCAAATTAAAAGAAAATTTAAGTACCTTCATCCTTATGGGCTGAATAAATTAATTTGCACTTTTGTGAGAACTAAGCTGGAGTACAGTAATTTAATAGTGTTCTTATCCCTGAAGAGAGATTGTGACAAATGCGAATAAGTGCAAAAATTAACATCACGTATATTACCCTCGCTTGCAAATAAATCATATAGTGAAAGACTTGAAGTGTTTAAAATTCCTACATTTCACGAAAGAAGACAACGAGAAGACTTAAACGAAACCTACAAAGTTATTAACGGTTTAGAAGACATTAATCTATCGGATTTTTCCGAGGTAAACAATGAAGGGCGTCATGCGCCATTATTTAAGTATTTACCATCCAATCACACCGCTAGGCGCATGCAGTCCTTCACGAATCGTGTTGTGCATAAATGGAATAAACTACCTAGACATGTAAAAAAGCAGAACTAAGAAAGGAACAATTAGTGTCAATAAGTTTAAAAACAATCTAGATGAGTACATGGGCTGGAATTTGGGAAGACACCGCCACTGATTCAAGTAGCACAGTGAAAAAAAGTGATACCGCGCAAACAAGAGATTTATCTAAAATCTACCAGGATTCTAGTTAGTCAGTTTCTCGTCAGCTACGGACGAGTAAACAACTGCTCCTGCTCTGGTTCTGGTGCTTGTGTGGTGTACTGAGTTGTTTAGATTGTAGTGCTTGCCTTCTGTGCTTTGCTTTGCTACGATGGGCCCTGACTCCCTTTAAAGTCACGACAGTGGCCTCTGTCTATCTGTACGCTGCTCGGGTCTTGACTACCGGAGAAGTCACGGCAGGAGTTGCCCAGCTGTAAAGCGGCCGGGTATTTGACGCCCTAGAAAGACATCTCAGCGGGACCATTCTCTGGGCTTGGAGGATTACCATTTTTGCAGAGCGAGCCGGTGTCAGCTTTACTGATGGCGGCTGGGGTGACTCCCGAATTAATTTGTTGAGGGCTGTGTGTTGTATAGTTCGTTACTTCATCAACCAACTCAAGCTTCGAATTTTGAATTTTGTCGGCTGCGTCAACCGAAATTTGCAAGTTTGAATCGAAGTGGAATCGGAAGCATGAAGGCTCAGCGGAGTAACAAGTAATAGTGCTTAAGTATGTGGGATTGTAGTGTTGCATTTATATATTAGGTACGTAACGCATTTTTATTTAAGTGACAAGTTTACAATTTATTGGTCATATTTTTATTTAAGGACTCATATGGTATTTTATTTATTAATGTGAGTAATCATGAGGGATAAATGCGTTGATTGTAGTAGGAAAATAGGTAGAAATCAGTCCAGAGTAGAGTGTAGTGTATGTAATAATATATTTCATGTAGTATGTACATCACTAGTGTTAGATAATGTTCAGCAGGATGTGATACTAGACTGGGTGTGCTTGGGCTGTAGTAGTCAAGCTGATGCGGCAGTTAAGATAGCATGTAGTAGTAGTATGGTTGCAAATAGTTGTGACTATTGTTTAGATTGTCTTTTTCCTGGAGCTGATTGTAATCTAACAACTGATAAGATTGAGGATGTAGAAATTGTCAATAATTCGAATGAAGTCAATGCTTATTTTCTTGGCTCAAAAGGTTTTAAAGTCTTGCATATCAATGTCAATGGATTAAATATAGCTAAAGTCAAAAGTCTAAAGCTTATAGTTGAAACATACAAGGTGGATGTCCTATGCGTAACGGAGTCCAAGCTAATTGAGGTTGTGCATTTAGGTTTAGTTGCAATCGAGAGATTTACTATGCATAGATATGATAGGGCAAATTGTAGTGGTCGCGGTGGTGGTATTGTCATTTATATTAGAAATGGCATTTCTTTTGTGAATCTAAATATACTTGAAGAGGCACTCAGACCTACAAAGTTAGAAGTTACTACTATCAAATTACTTATACCATTTTGTAAGCCTAGGTTATTGACAGTTGTGTACAAATCCCCTGATTTATGTAAATCCGAGTTTTTGGATTATTTTGCGTTGTACATTATTGAATAAAGTAAGCTCAATTGTGAAATGATGATAACGGGTGATTTTAATATTGATTTTCTGTTCGTAAGAAATACTCAAAACTATTATTGAATATTGTGAGTCAAAATGCTATGCGCCAGATTATTGTGCATCCAACCCGTAGGACGCTAACTACTAGTACTATCATAGATCATATGTATGTTAGTGACATAAGTATGTATACGGTAAGTGGAGTGTTGACCACGGGAATATCTGATCATTGTGCTATCTTTGCTGTACGTAAGAGCAATAGGAGTCATTATCCTTGTAAGGTAATATCAACTAGAAACTATTCAAATGTTAAGTGGGAAATTGTTAACAACGACATTAGTTTAATCCCATGGTCTGTAATAGATATTTTTGATGACGTTGATGATTCACTTAACTTCTTTGAAAAGTTGGTCATGGATGTGATAAATAAGCATGCTCCCATTATTACACGACAAGTCAAGGGCAAAGTATCACCGTGGCTGACTGTAGATTTAAAAAGAAAGATGCATCACCGTGATAGCATTAAAGCAAAGAGTTTAAAAACTGGGGACCCTGCTTTGTATAGTCAGTATAAAAGAGAACGAAATGACGTCAACAGGGAGGTAACAAAGGCCAAGTACACCCATTACCAGTCAAAGTTTGAAGAGGTTCCGACCTCGTCTAATGTGTGGCAGGTTTATAATAAGCTCATTGGAAAGGGTGGTGGTGTGTGTACTGTAACGGAATTGAAAGTAAACTCTAATGTGGTCAGTGAAGTAGAGCAATTATCTAGTGCGTTTGCTTCTGCATTTACTGTTAATGTACCTAGTGATAAGGTTGAGGCATTGGATAACTTTTATGAAACTATTACCACGGACAGCAGGTATGAGCCCTTTACGCCTGAGGAGGTCTTGTCTAGTTTTTCTAAAATTAAACATAAGAATGAAGGTAATCCAAATGAGTTATCTTATTTCATTTTAAATAACTGTATGAAATCCTTAGCCTTGCCGTTGGCCCTATTGTTTACTCAGTTTCTTTGTCTTGCTTCATACCCATCGAGGCTTAAGTATGCAACTGTAACACCGCTTTACAAAGGAAAAGGTTCCAGATTAGACGCTATGTCATATCGCCCAATTTCTACACTTTTAATTTTTGATAAGATTTTAGAGAAAATGCTGTATCAGAGAATTTTGAATAAAATTGAGTTAAGTAGTCTACAGCATGGTTTTCAAAATGGGCGGTCATGTCAGAGTGATACTCTTACATTTGTGCAGGATGTGTATAATTATATTGACCTAAAATGTGGTAGAGTTATAGCAGTATTCATCGACCTGCAAAAGGCTTTCGATTCAGTGCCTCATTTGGAACTTTTAATAAAGCTCAGAGATATATATATAAGATAGATAACCATTTACTTAAGCTCCTTACTGACTACCTTCGAAATAGAAAATTTAGGATCAAAATTGGTTCAGAGGTTTCATAGTCGTATGATCTAAGTATTGGGGTTCCTCAAGGTTCAGTGTTGGGGCCTTTGTTGTTCATTATTTATATAGATAAGGTATCTGATGTCATAGTGAATGGGGTTAATTATTTACTATATGCTGATGATCTTGTACTATATTATTATGCGCCTTTGTTTTCTGATGCTGTACAACAAATGCAGGTTTGTTTGAATAATGTTAATAATTGGTTTGTGTCGCAGGGTCTCAAAATAAATGTGATCAAGACCAAGTTTATGATTCTGCATAAATCCCGTGATTATAAGGTACCTGATAATGTCAAATTATTTTGTAATGGCAATGAGGTTGAACGTGTATGGACGTTTAGGTACCTAGGTGTTATTATAGATGCAAATCTTAATTTCAAAAGCCACTTTGTTTACGTCAAGAATAGAGTGAGCTCTGCTATAGGTATGATAAGCAACTTAAAACGGTTTTTGACGTTTCCTATATTTGTAATTATGTTAAATGCTTATGTATTATCTAAAATTGATTATTGTATTATTGTGTATGGTGTACAAGGTAAGCGGGAGTTACAGGCATTACAAAATAAAGTTAATGGTCTAATTGTACAATTTACTGATAAGTCTCTGTATAGTAAACGGAAAAAAAATAGATGTAGAGCTACAGTATTGAAGAATAGTCTACTACAGAAAGCAAACATATTGTCTGTGTCAGAAAGATTGAGCTTGTATACATTGTCATTTGTGTATCGAATATTAAGATTTGGGTCAGATATAAATATTTTTAATTCCTGGTTTGTTCTTAAGCATAGTGTGAGAACAACCAGGTCTAGTAATTCTTTGATTTTAGAATACCCTGTGAATTGTAGTACTGAGGCTTTTAAACATTCATTTCTGTATAGAAGTATTACTGAGTAAAATAAGTTGCCTGATCATGTGAAGTGTCTCAATGAATCATGTAATTTTAGATCATTACTCACTGAGCACCTAATTACCTCAAGAATTCCCATTGAATATTCTGTTTATCAACCACCCTGAGTGTGGATGTGATACTATGATTGATACCTTGGCAACTATATGATTTTGAATATTTCTTTTAGTGTATTTTAATTTAAATTTATTTTATTGTGTAATTATAATGGTGTCCGTCGGTTGAGAGCAGTGCATTTGTACTGATGAACTTGACACTTGAATAAAGATCACTCAAACTCAAACTCATTCTACCCGGAAACCAATATTATTATTATTATTTTAGTATCTCTTGTACCCTACTGACTGGTATGAGCAAAATTTGTGCTAAGCGAATTTTTACCGACACTTCTTTTGCCCAATTAACTCGTAACCCGCAAACTGCTACCAGCTAACTTACTTAGAATTTTCGTAATGGCAATATTAGGACCAAGCACATTCGTATCACTCGTACCCTGCCTACTGGTACTAACAAAACTTAGACCTATCCCTTGCAAACCGGCGCTATTTTTACCAAGCTCACGTGTATCATCATTTCACCAAAGCTGCATTAAGAAAACATACCAAATCAAAAAAATCAAAATGAAATGGGAATGTGAGGTATGCACAACACAAAACGCTACTACTCAAAGCTCACAACTACACCAGAATGCACTCAAATTGGCAAAGCCTGAACTAATATCAAATAAGCGCACACGTATTGGTCACCTCAATGTACGGAATATTTTATCAGGGTCTAAAAAAGATGACGTCAAAATTCTGCTGTACAAAATGCTATTTGATTTTCTAGTGATAAGTGAAACATGGCTGCACAAAGAAATAGACAACAGCGAGTTACAAATAAATGGCTACAACCTATCGAGAGAGGACCGAAGGAGATTAAACGTGACAAAAAGGGGTGGAATTTTAATCAATGCCAAAGAAAACTGGACAATAAAGACCAACCGTTAAAAATACCCATAGAGTCCATCCACATAACAGCAAGTAAGCCCTTCCACAAACAACTTAATATAATTGCTGTGTACTGACGCCCTAAATACACAACTAATTTAAGTAACGAATTAAAATCAGTACCACAGAATCAAGGCGATAATGAAACATACCTACTAGGTGACTGTAATGTAGACCAATCTTATGCAAGTTCCAAATTTAAGGAATTTAAGTTAATAACAACAGAATGTGGATTCCAACAGTTAATTAAATATAAGACTAACAACAACAACAAGCAGTACTACAATCGACCTTATTCTTACCAACAACCAACTTGATATATACAGTAAGAAAAGCTTCAAAGATACCTAAGGAAACAAAAATATTAACCACAAGAAGTATGGTAAAAATTGACAACAAAATGCTGATTAAGACATTTAAAACAGCACCTTGGTCTATGCTGGAGTTTTGCACTAATGTAAACAATAAATTTGAATTTTTCATGACTACATCAACGTACGTAATAGAATGCACAGCGTCTAAAAATAAAGTTCGGACAAATACCAACAAAGCCAAATAGCTAACAGCGGATATTCAAAATATTATATCTACCAGGGATAGGCTTAAAACGCAGGCCGAGACAACAACGCTGACGTCAGAATGGATAAAATACAAAGCACTAAGAAACCAAATAAATCGAAAAAAAGACGTACTTAAGGCAAAAAACATAAAAACCGCAGCTAGCAAAAGCAAAAACCATAGCAAACAAATATGGAAGTCACTAAACGAAGACATAGGAAGAGTTAAGATGCAAAATACAATTAATGCTATCAAAACCAATGGCAAATCTCATAAAGCAAACATAGATATAGCAAATGCCTCATGTAGGCAGTTTACATCCGTTCAACCGACCCATATAAATATAGAGACGATGGAGTTATTACAAAATGCAACTAAAAGACCAAAGGTGGAACTGACAAGTATGCTAATTGGGAAAACGACGTTATGCAAGCAATAAAATCTCAAAAGTCTGATAAAAGAGAAGGCGCTGACAAAATCCACATAAAGTTAATTAAAATTCTTTGCACACCAATCTCAGGAATTCTAGCCTGCCTTTTTCAAAATTCCATTAACAATGGAATTTATCCTGATTGCTGCAAACAAGGAATGATCATTCGTCTCCACAAAAATAAAAGTGAAAAATCAAACCCTGAAAGCTACCGTCCTATAGCAATACTACCTACTATATCCAAACTATTTGACTGGATAATGCACTAAAAGCTTTTTAATTTTTTGGACACAAATAATTTGCTATCAATACCTCAACATGGGTTCCGTAAAGACTTCTCCACAACAAGTACTCTATTAAAATTTACCAACGACTGCTACATTGCAGGTGACAAAGAAATGCACACAGGAGCAGTATATGTGGATTTCACAAACGCTTTTAATTTAATAGGACACGATAAACTAATTGCAAAAATGAAAAATTTGGGAATTCAGGCAGATGTATTAAAATTGTTTGCTTCGTATTTATGCAATAGAAAAATACAAGTTAGTCAGATCAACCTTATTAGATCCAAAATAAATAAAACGGGGAATTCCACAAGGAAGCTGTCTTTTACCTCTTCTATTTTCTATATACATAAATGACCTACCTAATATTTTCACAAAATGCAAATGTATCTTATACGCAGACGATTTAATAATATACTACACAGCGGCAGATACCCAGAAAATAAGGAATACACTCAATACTGACCTTAATAATCTATAAACCTGGATAATAAAAAACGATATGATTAAAAGCCAGAAAAAAACAAAGTGGATGATGTTGAAATCCCGATTTTCCAGGAAATAGGATACAAACTTTGAAATTAAAATAGCAGACTATGTTATAGAAAGAGTAAAAGAATTTAAATATCTTGGAATTATGCTATACGAGAACCTAAATTTTGAAAAACACCTAGAAAGAGTATGCACAAAAATGCACTTACGAACTAAACTGCTCTCAAGAAACCGTAAATTATATAGTGCGCAGAACCTCCATATATTTTGTGCAAGTCTGGTGCTCTTTGTAATAGACTATGGAATTACAATTTGGGGAAACCTGAGTGCAACGAAAATTATACGATTAAATAATATGATAATTGAAATTACTACCAAAATGCTCGGAAAGAGCAAAACCAAAAAATCATCAATATATAACCTTATCGAGGAAGCAAATTGGCTTACTTTTGAAGAAAAAAGGAATATATACCAATTAAAATACCTTCACAAGCACCTTATTAACACCTGAAGCAAAAAAAATATTTTAAGTACCTACATAGCTAGCCGGGAAAAAAACAGCAAGACAACTTAGGAAACCAAATAATTTATTACACATACCACTAGAAGGTCCATATGCTAGAAAAGGATTTTCTTACAATGCTACTAATTCCTGGAATTTGCTACCCGCAACGATTCAAGAAATCGCATCAGCCTCAAAGTTTGACGAGGAAATACGCAAGTACATCATGACTAAAAGAATTGCCTAACCTATTACCCTAAGCTAATATCTTGAACTCTGTGATATGACTACATCAAAAAAGAAAACCTTATGTATATGTATAACCGTATACCGCATACTATTATTATTACTATTAAACAATAATTTATATACCTATTTATTTATTTCATTTATTATATATTATACATATGTGCTCGGTGACGAAAACAACATTTTTATCACTTTAACACTTGAATAAATGCTTTATTATTATTATAATTATTAGGTAGTCTTTACATTTAGTTGTTCACTAAACAAAATTTTGCACTGATTGTGATCTAATCAACTTGAGATTTGGCAAAATGCTTGCCTGGGTTAAATTTAGACAACAGACTTGCGTGGGTTTACTTTTTGTTACAGGCTTGCCCGGGTCAAGATTTGACCATAGTGTTAGGTGGGTTAAGAATTTACCACAGTATTAGCTGGGTTAAAATTTTACCACAGTATTGTCTTGGTTAAAATTTTACCACAGTATTGTCTTGGTTAAAATTTTACCACAGTATTTTCTGGGTTAAAATTTTACTACAGTATTGTATGGGTTAAAACTTTACTACAGAATTGGCTGGGTTAAAATTTTACTACAGCATTTGTTGGGTGAAATGTCTACTACAGTGTTGGTTGGGTTAAAACTTTTATGAAGGTATTACCTAAGGTTTTGTCGAGATAAGTTTTGACCAGATAAGCCTAAGCCTAAGCCTGGGCTAAGCTTTGAATAAACGGTTGCGTGGGTTAAGTTTTTAAGTGCTTGAGGTATGTTTTAACTATAGGCTTGACCTGATTTGGCTATTATCACCGACTTGCCTAGGCTTATTTCCAATTTCAGGTTATCCAGGAATTAAAGCTTTACCTTTTTTAAGATTAAATGTTTTGTGTAACAGTCATTTACACGAAAAGAGTAAGATCATAAAAGGGTTACGATTTTGCGAAAACCTTGGCTCGGCCAAGTTTTTGCCAGATGCGTCGAATGAAAATAAAAATTTGAAATAGTTAAAAACTAAAGCGCAAACAACGTGTAATGGATTTTATAAGGGGCCAACCCAAACCCCACTATTAGCTTTTTATTAATTAAGAGATACAAAAATAAATTATTAGTACGCAATACTGCTAGGGAGGGGGGGGGAAGAGCTCATCCCTTACTCTGAGCAGACATGTGGTCAAAGCATATTCCGACCAAGCCTGTTTTATTAACCTAACCGAGTGGAGCTATTATTTAAAGCTTATACCGGGCATGCCTATTTCACCTGGCTATTTTACCACAATCAATGCAACATATTGTGACAGCTAAATTTGAAGAACATATTGCAGCCCATTTGGTTTCTAACCTGCTAGTATTCTTATAAAGTTTAGCGTTGACGGTTGCTGCTGTCATGCAGAGTAGATATGGATACGTTGCAGTTTTAAGTGGCAACTAATTTTAAATTGTAAACAATAGTTTTTTAAACCTTTTTTTTTACTTTACTAAACTTTTTTCTCTTTTACAACCAATTTCCCGACAATTAGTAAGAAAAATAAAATAAAATAATTTTGGCTGACTTTTCTTTTTCTTTTAAAGCTTTGTGAATCAGTTTAGAGCTCTTTTATGTTCAAAATAATTTTAAAAATAGAAAAAAATAATTTTTAACTGAGGTCTGCCCCAATCAGGATCACTTAATTTTTGAAATCCTGTGCTGTGAGTGGCGCAGATTTAAAAAGTGTAAATCAGCCATAAAATGCGCAAAACGCAACATTTTCCAAAATATTGTCAAACGAATGACGACAAAACGTCAAGGTGCGTCGAATGGTACCATAAAAAGTGTAATTAGTTGAAAACTGTAGAAGTTTTGGTCACAAGAATCGTAATGTTGAGTAAATGGGCCTATACCCCGTAATACTGCACGAATTAAGTATATAGACTAGCAGTCAGGCAACCCTATGGGTTGCGAGCATTATTGATGTCGAATTTAATTGGAGGGGGGAGGCTAAGAATGCTAAGGCACAGTCGAATAATTGACAGTTTCTACCTTAGTAAGTGTAGAACAAATTGTTAAAGACCTTTAGCTCAATGTTGTTTTTTAATGACGCACTTAAAGCCAATCTATGGAAATTGTCGTTCCAGGCATACGCCCAAGGCACTCTGCCCTCTGCCAAACAAAATGTTATATATATTCTTAACCAAGTAGGTGTGCTTGGGTGAGCAGTAAGGACTTCAGACTGTAACGATATTTATAGTCTCAGACCCGGCTTCGATCCTCGGCCACTGCTTATCGTTTACGGCTCGGTGTTGTACGGTACACATTACTGGATGGTTGATTGAAACCCAATCTCCTTCGGTGCTCAGTAGTGACCACTTCTTACTGTAGGGGCCTCGGGAATGAGACTTGTACTGTAAAGGAGGGGACGGGGATATGTGAAAGGGTACAAAGACCGAGACGATCAAACGCAGTAGCCTCCTATTTCGTCACCCACAGTAATTGGTTGAGTCTGGTTGTATGAACTGCGGTTGAATAGACCCAATGAACAAATTATATTATATATATTTTATATATTCTTAACTTTTAGCTGTTACAGTTTGTTGAAATAATGCAATAATGGTGGTCAAATTGACTTCATGCATGCCCAGTATAAGCTTAAATTATTCTCTTTACTGGGTTTAGTTATTACCACAGGCTTGATTTGGTATGGTTTTACCAGATAATTGGGCAGGGGAAGCTTTAACTCAACTTTGTGAGGGTTAAGTTTTTCCTATTGGCGTGCTAAAATTAAGTTTTGCAAAATACGTATTTTTATGAAATCAAACTTAATGGATGTGATTTTTGATCTGTAATTTGCCCAGGGTAATGCTATAGTGAATGACTTTGGTCATAGGTTAGCATGGAATATTGATTTACTGCAGTGTTTAGTGGAGTAAGTATTTAATACAGGTTTGCCGGAAATTAGTGATTTGCCTCACAGACCACATACTATAAAATTTGTTGAGCTTTGCCGACAGGCTAGCTCAATGTGAGTTTTGTGTGGAACTGCGCAGATTTTTTTAAATATTTGTTCCACAGTCCGGGTCGACCCATACAATAACCCAGTTGCTGGTAACTGGTCTTCATTTTAGTACTATTATATTTCTTAAGCTTTGCCCACAGGCTTGCTCAATGTGAGTTTGGGTTTTTACAAGGGATTTGCAAGCATGACACAATGGTCACAACCTTGCCTTTGCGAAGCTTTTTTTCTTTTTTTTTTATTCTTTTTCATCCTGTCCGAAGGTCCGGCTGCTTCACTGTCATTTTTATTCCATCACATGCTTTTAAGGGTTTAGATTTTATTTGGTCAAGTTTTTGCCAGACGCGTCGAATGGTACCATGAAAAGTGCAAATAGTTGAAAGCTGAAGTGTGACCTGCACGCAAAGTGTAGTGAATCATAACTTCTTTATCATGCACTTTTTAATTTATAGATGTTTTGTTATCCTCATATTTATTATTAATAGTCCTTGAAATTTATTAAAACCTGTAAGAAGAACCTAATTAAATAAGTTTAAATATTATAACAGAACTTACGTACTGTTATAGTCGTTTTTGTTTAGTGTGGTCAAAGGTACTTTTTGGATTCTTATTATATATTTTAATTGAATGTACAAACCGTCCGTACGACGGGCCTTAGCACCACTATTAACTTTGTTAAAGTAATTATTTATAGTAGTGGCTGTAACAGCCACGTTAGGCGTGGTGTGTGCATAGTTACTAAACAGGTCAAATGCATCACTAAAGAAAAGTTGAATATTTCTGGGCAGAGATGAATTAATATTATTATTGAATAATTATTATTATTAAATAATTAAAAATAATTGTAATGAATTATTAAAAATAATTCTGCGTTGAACTCAACTTTTTATTTCGTGTAAAAATTTTTCCACTATTTTTTACTTTTGTAAGTTCAAACTAATTTGAAAATGGAATAAATAATTTTTTACCTTACAGTAAGCCAATCAGGATTAGGGAAATTTTAAAAATTTGAATTGCAAGGCCCTGATTGGGTTAGAGCGAAAAGTGTAAATCGGTCATAAAAGTATCAAAACGCAACATTGTCAATGATATTGTTGAAAGAATAAACTCCTTGCTTGAAGGCGCATCGATTGATACCATATAAAGTGTGAAAAGTGTAAAACTGAGAGAGGAGTTTGGTGGACAAGGCGTAGTGTTAATTCCTGTGGAGGGGTATCCTTTTGTGTACTGCAGATTTCAACAGTATGATGATAATATACGCTTCTATTAATCTATGCTTGTTTCCTTTATGTCTCTAAGAACTAAAACTAAGCGACAGCGACAACAAAAACGACGAAAAGTGTTCAACAGGCATTTCAAGAACAGAATTAGAAGTTTAAGGCACATAAGCAATCCGTTTCAGTTTCGTTATAATTATAAGTGCATACTACATCCTTTAGCTTAAGCTCACAACGTATTTCTCCCTTTGATAATAAATATCAGTTGTTTAGTGTCATACGAGATATGTGAAAAGGAAAAGCTCTGACGGATAACAGGACGTTTGTACAATACACAGACTCATATTTCCTCGTAAATAAGCTGTCAAACTGCCAACGTCAACGGCTCCGGCAACGGCGAACATGGGCATGGTCAAACACCAAAACTAAACTTATCCAGTTAGCATATTCATAGTAATTAATGGAAGCACGGATATATGCAGGAAACTGAACTGTGAGAGGTCATCCTCCCAGTGATTATGTTGGAAATTATCAAGTATAATCCTGAGCATCTCCTTATCTACACTTCTGCTATTCAAACCATGTGCAAAAGCAGCATCAGTCAGTCAGAACCCAGCACTCATCACTCAAAGTCAGTACTCAGCGTCGTCATCTTTAAAACTCTAAAACTGACGATTTCATACATACCTGTATTTATACCTCTTGTACGTCATATTCCATCCCACTGAAAACTACGCACTCGATTCTACGACATTGTACCGGAACGACATTTCGAAGTACGACATTGCGTAGGCGACATTGAGTACCCACGACAGTACGTCGTCGGACAATTCGAAGTGTACTGTTCGGCGAAGACATCTCGTTGAAAGACATTGCGTATAATGTGTTTCGGCGACGGACAATACGTTGAAAAAAACTACTTCGACAACCATTTCGTCAGGACGTCGCTATTATGACTTTCATTTAAATTCAGGCTTCGGCATAACAGCTTTATTGTAAAGCACAATACCTGAACTCTTTTCAGTTGTTCCCTAGTATGGCATGCATGAAGACATGAATGGCATAAAAGAGATTTTTTAATAATTTGTGTTATTTCGTTACTATTTTTTAAAAACGAATTTTTCAGTCCGATAGTAAGATAACACTTTAAAGTCTTCGTGAAAACACGAATATACGGTTGGCACACAGATTTTTCATATAATTATTGTGTATGTCAAATAGTTACTGCGTACCTAAGTATTGTGAAAATATTAATGAAGTCCTGATGTCATGTCTAATTGTTGTTTTTAATTTTATTTACTGAGAGGGAAGGGTCAGAGGTGGTCACGCCAAATTCGTCCCATATGTTGTTTTCTAAAAAGAGCATGAAAAAAAAAACTAGATTTGCTTAAGAACATGATGCGGATGGGCATTTTGACTCGCTAAGTATGATTTTTGAAAGTACAAATTTTCTAATGGTTATTAAACGAGGGCCGGATTTACTTGACCAGAAAATGAATTTGTGATTCTTTGGCACCCTGTAGCTTTTACAATTTTCGTCCAATTTTAAACAAAAGTGTAGTTTTGTAATTCGCAGAACATTTTTTAAAAACAAATTTTTGAAATTTTAAAAACCCAGAAATTATATTTTAAAAAACTTTCTGCGAATTACAAAACCACACTTTTTTTTAAAAAAATCAGATGAAAATCGTAAGAGCTACAGGGTGCCAAAGAATTAAAAATTTATTTTCATAAAATAAATAATATGGCTATATTAATATCTTCTACTTACATAATTTACCGGAACTTTGAAAATTTTGCAATACTGGACCAATTTCATCGACCCATATATCATTCGAAAGGGAATCACTAGTAGAATTCAAATAACGGAATGCGCCTCCCTTATAACAAAACGTTTTCAAGATAATGGTCTTTTAATTTGTAAATGCCGTCTAAAATGTACGGGCCACAATCAAAAAACAAAAATAATCGTGTCTGCTTATTTGTTAAGAGCTTTTAAATATTATATCACTCGACAAAATCCGTTAACTTTTTAAAATTTGCAATTATGTTTTTCCAAAACCATTTAAAAACTAATAACAATCGTGCGTCCACACTATGTTCATTATCTTCGCCTACTTGTCACCATTCCAATGATATATCACTTTAGTGTAAGTGTATTGAGTGACCGGTCGAAATCTTGAGTTAACACAATATTTAAAGTTTTGGCGGGAAATTCAAAAATTTGAATTTTTGGTTGTATTGCAGAAATTGATTATAAATAAGAATGTAAGCAGCTTTTCTAAATTCAAACCGCCCTATTTTTCTTTTCATAATATGCTTTCTTTTAAAAAAATATATGGGACGAATTCAGCGTGACCACCTCTGACCCTTCCCTCAGGTGTGAAAACATTATTGTTATTTGTTGTGTATCTGGCCAAAATAACTATGCGCTTAAGTATTCGCTTTTTTTCGTACTGCCTTATAAATTAGTATCGCTTTAAATTGAAAAATATAAAATGCACATTATCCTACTATACATAATACGTATACTGAGAACTGAGACCTTTGTGCTAGCTGTTCTGGAGTACGGTGTCAAGTTTTTTAAAAATAAAGTTGCCTTTTTCTCTACTCGTCATTTTCTTTTCATTCATTATTAATGACATCAATTCCGTTATCACTGCATCCAACAACCACGTAATGTCTAACGGCGTAATGTAATTAGACGTAATGTCTACCAACGTAGTGTCCGTCGACTAACTGTCTCCTACTCGACGTCTACCGACGCAACGTCGTCGGCTCAATGTCCATTCGGCGTACCGGTTTTAGGGGAAATGTCTTTCTGTGAAATTTCGTCGACTTAATGTCGTTCCGGTCCAATGTCGCCAGACCGACGAGGCAGACGATAACGTGGGTTATAGGATGTTTGGATGGATATAATTTTCAGATACAGAGACTGCCGCCATCAAAATCATTCGTTTTTCCTTGCCCTTTACTTTATCTCATATAGAAACATACACACGCACAAACTATAGTAGGGACAACTGAAAGAGAAGACTGGCAAGGATAAATTTTGCATGCAAACAAATGGCAGCTTTATCCTTGCCAGCCTTCTCTTTCGGTTGCCTCTACAGTACAGTTTTAAGTCGAGCTCGAAGTCGATTTCGAAGTCGAAGCTAGGACAACTTACGGATTTAATTTGAAAATCGATTGAATGAGAGCGAGTCGTCTAACCATAGCCATCACCGTAGTGGCACTGATAGTTGAGGCTCGTACACAGAGTCGAGACATATATTATTCGGTTCATTTTCATCTCCATATTCACCCGGTAGCTTATTGGCGCGGCAACCGAAAGTGAGGTCTGGCAAGGATGAAGCTGCCGTTTACTTGCATGCAAAAGTTATCCTTGCCAGACCTCAATTTCGGTTGCCGCTACTGTAAGTACGACGAGAATGTGCCCACATTAACACTGTCCACACATACCTACCTACACACATTAAAAACTATTCAAACCTCTCAAAATGAACCTAGTAATGCACACTGATAATCCACTAGTTGACTCAATTCAACTCTCTAAATACTAAATATGACTATCGGAAAGAGAGGAAACAGTTCAATACGCATCAGAAGGAAATCAACACAAAACAAAAAAGAAATGGATGGACGAAACTAAACATCATGCGAACATGCACACGCTTCCCATATTCCATAAAATGAAATGAACCAGCTGATCGATAGAGTGGATGAATAATAGAAGAGAGTAAAAAGACCCTGAAATTCATAAGATATGCAGAGACCTACATTGAACACACAAAGCTAAAATTCAAATGGCTACACTCAATGTATTTAAAAACATGTGCAGCCATTGAGTATGTAAGCCACTACGTACAGATATCTCCTAGCTACACGCCACATAACACAACAAAAAAAGGTAGGAGTAAAAACTGATAGGGAGTAAAAATACACTTGTAAGTAGTAAACAACACTTCCTAAATACGCTTTCAGCATGACTTTTCAGTTTCAGTTTTTTTTCTAAATTCTACACACAAAATAAAAAGACTCAATTCACAGAAACAAGATTTACATCTATAAAAACCGTCTCAATAAAAAACAATGCTGAGGGAATGTATTATACGACCGAGGTTAGAGTATCTATATTTTCTCCAAATAATATGTTTTAAGTTTAACTATTACTCCAAGGAAACACTTAAATAAAACTATTAAGACAGGTAACGACTATATTTATTGCAACTTAATACGATGGAGAATTGATAGCTGTCGTTAGTGCTGAGAGCCAAGTGAAGTATTTTTCTAATTGCCGTAGCTGTTTGTAACAAAAAAACGCGGTCCAGTACAAGTATTTTAGTACCTCCATTTAAAAAGAAGTTGAAAAAGGATGGAATGATACATTACAAGAGAAAAAGTGACTCGGTTGACAGGGCCAGGAGAATTCGAATCTTACCGTTCTAACGAGTCAGTTACTTCAGTTACAGTCTACAAGTATGTTCATCTATGTGAGACCGTTCTTGAAAAACAGCTGTATGTTGAAGTGCTTAACTCCTTAATAAAGCTAACCTCAAACCTCTAGGTACTTTGAATAATTATTAGGTAAGCCAAGGCTTGGCTTGTAATTAGGTTTGGAATTGGTTCTTTCTGTTTAAAGTAATAATAGATTTTTTTAAAGCTGTGCTGGCAAGGATGAAAAATCAAATTAAACATTTGATCAACCACAGGCCAGATTACTTAAAAATCCACTGTAAACATTTTTACGCACTATCATCATAATTTCGTCGAAATTACGTGTCTAAGCATATGCTTAGCTCAATACAGTATGGTACAGTATGTACTTATCTCAAATTCGAATCACAATCGATACATGTTCATATAGAATAATAATATTTCCAGTAAACTAAATTCTACATTGTATGTTAGGTTACGCGCATTCTTATACCCTAATCGCTTCTCAAACGGCCTTACCGCTATGTTATGTTTCAACGTTTCAAGATTATTCAAAATTTCGAATGCACTCGTGTTCTATTTTATTTTAGATGTTTGAGAAACTAGGAGCTTTGAGGAGCTTTAAAATCAGGACACCTTGAGAGTAAGATTCTTGTTAATACACGTTCTAACAAGAACATTGCGGTAAAGGTGTCATGAAAGTATGAAGATGCGTATCTAATACAAAATATCAACAACCTAGCCATAGGAGTTCAATTTAGAATTACAACAGAGGTGTCAAACAAATCTCCCAGAAATTGCCAACCCTGCACCTGTAGTATCTATAGTTAGATGTCTAAATACACTCAGGTTATTCTGCAAGAACTGAGTAAGTACATACGTGAATTCTATAGATCCTTTTCCATCGACACCCTTTAATAACTCCCTGTTCCACCCAGGTGTGGCACTCGACTCCATCGAATTAGCCTTCGACTTGGAGTTAAGAATCTAGAAGATTGTCCCCCGAGCATCCCTTAGGCTAGCATTCGTGGGAGACTATGGAATATCAGCAGACGACGAACGTCACTAGGAGTAGAATTGGCACTGCAATGCAATGTGGAAAACGGAAGATTCTTGGGTCTTGTCTGACTTTGTCAAATGAGCCCGCGGAAAAAGAAGAAGAAATCAGGATTCGCTTGAAGGAGCTCCAGTTGTAATTCAAACAATAATATCGTTTTGAGGGCTTTCGCTAAAATCCTAACGCAAGCCCCGAGTACACTAGATCTTTCAGCAGCATGACAAGAACGTGTCTGCCGACAACTGAGGGTGTGTATGCGTGTACGTAAACGTACTATCCACAGCAAACTCTGCTCCCTGGGATCTGTTGAGATAAATATGTACCGCCCTACGATATTGTACATTAGCCGTTAGCATTGGCTTTGTTAATGTTCCTTCAGTCCATAATGAGTCTATATGCTGTTTGCATGGCTCTGACAGTCTGGTTGGTTCGTCGGTTTGGCTCTGGCTGTTTGTGTGGTGAAGAATTGATGCCAGTGCAGTGGAGTAAATCACCTATTGTCTGAGTGAAGAAGTCAAATTAGAATGTAAAAGGAGTCCCAGTTTCAGCCATGGACTCGTAACCTCAAAGGTAGTACATCTTATGGCCACACGACACAAGAGTGCAGGCAAGAGTGTGCAGGGACATAAGAGTGTGGGACTTCGGAGCCCAAACAAAATAGTGCAGACTAACGAGTCAAGCAGTTATGTAGACACGGCAATGGATTGGCGATACCACAATTTATTGTTGGACTTATAACTCGACTAACGTATACGCTCTAGATATTGACTCCAATCATCATCCGATAATTCTCAAAACTAAATAAGTAGTTAACTGCACACCTTATTCTTACGATAATACAGTGAAAATACAATAAACTATTAATTCCGTTAATTTAGACTCCTAAAAACCTCATGTTCAAACTATAGACGATCTTCGAAATTTTGATTGTTTGCAATCATTACATACGTTTTTATATTTATTTTATTTTACTGTTGACATATCATTTCATTTTGAGCAACCACTTACTTCCAAGAGCTGTTGACTTTATTTTAATGTTTCTTTGTGGCCCACACTAGTCTACCCATTTCAGAACGCCCCTCTTTCAAAATTATCCCTTTCGTTCGTAGAAACAGTTGACAAAATCATGTGAAGTTCCGCTAAAGAATTTCTTAGTATACCAACTGGTACGCCTACTAATATGCTTTATTCCAGCACTATAGGGTGGGCTTAGTACTTGCCAAATGAGAAGCGGGAATTCAAAATTTTAATTCTAAAGAAATTTTATTAAATTCAGGTCATGCTTTGATTCAAGAAGTTAAGGATTTAGTAATTGAAAAATCCCATGCTTTAGTAGTCTTGATGTACCATATATATGATTGATTTTACAGGGGAAAAGAGTAAGTTAATCCGGGATCACCTACGAAGTGTTAAGTATGATGCTTGGTGTAAACTCCCTCAGAAAGGTCAAGGGGTTACACAATTTCAAGAATGCTCATATGCCAATAAGATGATTCATTCAAAAATTGGGCTTTCAATGTCGGAATGGATCACTAAAATTAAAATATTTTGCCTGTTAATGCCATTCCGCGACCTGACTCCTTTACTGTCGACACGGCTGTAAGGAGATTGAAACGATAGGCCATATTCTTGGTATGTGCCCGCGTAATGAGTTGATTCGTAATAACCGCCACTATGCTGTTCGTCGTTTAATTGCAGAAGCCATGCAGAAATTAGGTTGGAAAACACTTGAAGAAGCCGAATGTACTGGAAATGGTTCAAGAAGGGTTGTCATTCTTGCGTACAACTTAGGGTCTAAACAAGTATTCCGTTCCACTGATAATTACGGAAGATCAACTTGACCCATTGTAACTAAAAACCATACAGCACATGTACATCGCATATCGCATTTAGAGTCAAATAAAATTTATTTCACCGAAGTCAGTTTTGAAATGCGACCCGTAGCGCACAAAAAAGAGGTGGGCAAGACAAGCACACATAATAAAGCTCAGGATCTCAAAATATTGAAAGTTGCTCCAGTAAACTGCTAACATCGCAAAAACTATTCATGCAATGTTGCCCAAAAACTATACAGCACTTTTCCCTCGCTTTTCTGAGCGATTAAAAGTTGTTTGACTTTTAACGCTTTAAAACTATGACCTGTAGCGAAGTTGCTACAGACGGACAGAGGTACACAGACAGACAGACGGACACCAAAACCTTATTATAAGATGCAGCTAAAGCTCAGCATCTGACCGTGGGCTGGCCCGAAGTAGATGCTGAGCTTCAACAAAGGCGAAAGACAATTTATGTTACGCTAAAAGATAATACAAGATTTGTGGAAGCTCCCCTACAATCAATAAGACATACCAATGTTCGTAGCATGTAGTTTAATATAGCTGATTTTTTTTATAAATTGCACCATTCACAAATAACGTCATTATGGACAATCCCTGAATATCTGTTACGCATATAGGTAAGTACGTGACATGTAGTTAAAATAGGATAGAAACAAATTTAAAGTTGAGGCTTGGGATATTAGAAACTATGGTATTTGAAGGACGTTATCATGGACGATCTCTGAACATCTATAACACATATAGGTCAGTCCGTGACATGTAGAAGAAATTTTCACGTGACATCATTTGTGCGTCACCCTTAACCTGCTTACCTTATGTAAATGCGATAGCAGCTGAGTGGGGCTGTCTGAAAGAAATTTTCACGTGACGTTATTTGCGCGTCACCCCCAGCCTGCTTACCTAATGTAAATGCAACAGCAGCTGAGTGGGGGTGTCTAAAAGAAATTTTCACGTGACGTCATTTGCGCGTCACCCCTAACCTGCTTACCTAATGTGAATGCGACAGCAGCTGAGTGGGGGTGTCTAAAAGAAATTTTCACGTGACGTCATTTGCGCGTCACCCCTAGCCTGCTTACCTAATGTGAATGCGATAGCAGCTTGGTGGGGGTGTCTAAAAGAAATTTTCACGTGACGTCATTCGCGCGTCACCCCTAGCCTGCTTACCTAATGTGAAAGCGATAGCAGCTGGGTGGTGGTGTCTAAAAGAAATTTTCACGTAACGTAATTTGCTCGTCACCCCTGCATCAGACAATTAGACTACATGTCATTGCCATTGAATACTGTAGCTGAGGTTGGCTGGGGCTGGGTCTGTACTATAAGATATACTTGTATTCGCCGCGCAGAGCTTTAAAATTAAGGGGTATGTACATGAATTCTCTATTTGTTTACACGCATGATTCGCTTTTTTGGAAAGCTCACTTTTCTGAGTTTTGACATGGGTCCAGTTAACTGTTAATTGTGAAGAAATGGACAGTCCGATCAAATTGAAAAAACAATACAGACCTGCGCGCGCGCATTTGTGATCGTTTTAAAAAAAATTGAAGGTCATAGCTTGAAAGCTGTGACCTGTAGTGTACGGCCAACAGACAGACAGACAGACAGACAGACAGACAGACAGACAGACGAACGGACATGACCATCACAATAGATGCTTGCTCAGCATCTAAAAACCATATTATAAGATGCAGCTAAAGCTCAGCATCTAAAAAACCATATTATAAGATGCAGCTAAAGCTCAGCATCTAAAAAGCAATACGCTTACTCTGTTTACTGAAGCTTTTTTGTTTCTAAAGAACAGTTATAGTATGATACTTCACATGGCATTAAAATTGAGGCAGGGAAGGAAGGCTGCAATACATAGCTTGCAGCTTGCACCTTTACCATGCATTCGGTTCATTCTGTGGTTCTGAGTGTGGAGTCTGAAAGAGCGTTTTCAGCAGCTGGGCTGTTTTGCACTAAATTGCGGTCTAATTTAAACGATGACAAACTAAGCATGTTCTGCTTTCTACGGGCTTATTTTTCTCAAAAAACAGTAAAATAAGTTTGTTGGTTGTTGCATGAAGTCCAGTTTACAATAAATCCGTGTTTACACTTGATTTAATGCAAGAAAAATTAAAAGTACCTACACGCTCTCATTTGGTGTCATAATTTATTAGTTTTCGAAATTAATTGGGTTTTACTAAAATAAATGCGATACTTGCGATACTTGCGATACCACGCTGATGCGATACCGATACTTGCGATACTTTAAAATGATGCGATATCGAATGCTCTAACGAGGGAACGTTTACAACCGGGCGTCGCCAAACCACCAAAACTATTTTTTTCTGAAAAGAGCATGTAAAAAAAGTGGGGTAGCGTCAATCATATTTCAGAATGGGCCTTTTGATTTGCCACAGGAATTTTCGAAGGCATAAATTTGCTAATGTTAATTAAATGGACGCCATATTTAAATATATTTTTCAGTCTTCAATTGTGTCTGCAGACTACATTTTTCAACCGATTTTAATAAAATTTATAGTTTTGTGATTGTTACAATATTTTCCAAAATAAAATTTCTGAAAATTTAAAAAACATTTTTTTTTCAAAAATGCGTTATTTTAATAGGCCTTGAAATTAATTATCATTTATAATTTTCAAACAAATCAATTTTTTGGATTTTAAATAACCCAGAATTTGGTTTTTAGATAATATTTTAAAGATAAAAAACTTTGATAAAGATAAAGAAATTGAAGAAATAATAAAGATAAAAAAATTGAAGGAAGTATAATAGAGTTTTAATAAAATCATAACGTGGAAACATTTCACTTTTAAAATAAATACGAATTTTTGAAAAACTAATTTTTTTTGAATTTTCAAATTTCCAGAAATTGTAGTTTGGAAAATATTGTAACAATCACAAAACTATAAATTTTATTAAAATCGGTTGAAAAATGTAGCCTGCAGACACAATTGAAGACTGAAAAATGTATTTAAATATGGCGTCCATTTAATTAACATTAGCAAATTTATGTCTTCAAAAATTCCTGTGGCAAATCAAAAGGCCCATTCTGAAATATGATTGACGCTACCCCACTTTTTTTTGCATGCTCTTTTCAGAAAAAAATAGCTTGGGTGGTTTAGCGACGCCCGGTTGCAAAGGTTCCCTCGTAAGAGCAAGAAACAGCAAAGCATTGTTTCAACATTCTTAATCCCGCCGCTACGCTGCTCCTGCTCCTACGGCACTGCTGATCTTATAGTACAATCAGGATACATTTAAAGTACACTCTGGTGGTGGTAGATCTAATTGTGTCATTTTTGAGTATTTGAAGCAAAAAATCAATTCTACATTATGTTCTGATACGAAATATGTAATAATTATACCAGTGACACTCAACACCGAATATCATTTAAAATAAAATAAAACCATCTCAAATGGCTGTTTTCAAGTCAAAGTGTTTCCCAGTGTTTTCTTCAGCGTGATCATACTGTCTGTGACTGTGTAAGGCGTAACGTATATCAAATATGAAGTGCTAGTAAATCCGATAAAAACCACGACAATGAACTGTTCAAAATAGTTTAAACTTAAAAGTGGTGTCATTACGGTTGAAGCCTCCGCAGAAAAAAGACAGCTAATATTTATTTTACGTGTAAGACATGTAATTCATATCTCATTTGAGAAAAGATTTACACACATTCACACAGACACACCTTGCACACAGAACGCAAAGCAGAAATTGTTCTCTCGCCAAAAAACCTCAAAGTTTTCTGCCACTCCTTTAAATTGCACTTGTTTCACATTTCACATTTTAAACACATCCGCCGAATCCGACATGATTCAAAATATGTAGTCTGTGAGGAGACATCGAGATGAATCCACAACCAATTAGCGAATATCAAAGTTTGAACGAAACAGAAAAAAACACGATTTTGAAAGTATTATTACCTACACTAATGCGTAACTTAACAGGAAAAAATATAAAAAAACCTTCCCATCACATAAGAAAACGAAAAAGGCATATTATTTTCAAGCATCGCAGAAGAGAGAGCACTTCAAAAAATTTACTATACGCATTTCTATTTAATACCATTCGCCCTTCTACTTCTACTCTAACCACCATCTCAAAATATGTACAAACAAACCAAGACCAAGAAAGAGAGTACGAAACCCCAAACCAAACATTAACCCATAAGAATGAATTCAGTTCAGGCCATAAGACTTGTGCTTGTGCTGCGCTATATATATGTCGTAGTCCAGAAGAAGTTTAGTCCCATGGACCAAAGGACTAGGCCACAAGCCGCGATCTCCTGGCCTAGTCCACTAGGGTCAGTCCACAAGCAGCTGGTTCTCTCTCCTATTCTTCCACTGCACTGAACTAGCCAACGAGAAGAAATTTAAACTTAACAGTACAATAATTTATGCATAGCTGATACAGCGCAGTAGCGAAATGACAAAAAAACAGAATAAGTTTCAAACTAACAAATACGAAATGGAAAAAGTAATGAAATAATGTCAGTATGCATATTTTATTTAATACTTCAATTTAAATAACTTACATGGGAACCTACCTTGCTTGAACACATGGATTCAAATGAATTCTATCATAACGTCTTCTACTGTGACTAGTAACTACTGCTAATATAGTCGTTCGGTTGCAAAATCGCTTATCTCCATTTTATTCGAATTTGAAATTTCAAAATTTTCTCGAAATAAAAATTTAAGAAAATTCAGTGGGAATAACAGTGGAAAATTTTAGTGAGGACAGGGTCCCCCCTTCTATACTTTCGTAAAAACGAAAAAATTATAACTTCCAGTAAATGTAGTGTTTAATAATGCTTGCTAATAATTACCCTCGTTTTGCAACGGAACATAACGAAAAAGCTTAACCTTCAATAGGGCCGTCCATAAATGATGTCATAGAAACTTTCCAATTTTAGGACGGCATAACTATAATTATATATTGCTGGTGAAGGCTTAAATCCGGTTCCTTCCCCTTTTCGCTGGAAACAAATCCGCTTCCATCTACTTTCGATTTAAATAAGCGTTTTAGCTGTCCAAATAATAATTGCATGCTTATGAAAAGTGAATTGAATCATATTCGAAAAAGAAAAACGTTCTAACTATATAGATTTTAAAACTGCAAACTGTTCTAACTGCATCACTTTAAGCGCGAACTGTTCTAACTACAGGGTATTTTGTTGCAAACTAATCTAACCACATGGCTTTGAGTTGCAAACTTATCTAACTACATGATTTTAAAAAGTGCAAAATGATCTTACTACATGGTTCATACTTGTGCAGTTGTAAACTAATATAAATACATATTGTTGAACAGTGCAAAATGTTTTAATTACGTGCTTTTGAATATTACATGTAGTTATAGCTTTCGCACTTCTCAAACTTTGTATTTAGAGCACTTTGCAATTTCAATATTTTGTGATTAGAACATTTAAAAATCTTTTATACATGCAATTAAAACATTTTGCCACTCCAAACCATGTAATTAGAACATTTTGAACTTTCTAAAACCATGTAGTTAGAGCAAATTGCGTTTTTAGATCAAGTAGTTACAACATTTTGAACTTGCTAAAACCATGCAGTTAGAGCAAATTCTGTTTTTAAATCAAGTATTCAGAATATTTTGAATTTCAAAAATTATGTAGCTAAATTAGTTTGCAATTTTAAACAATGTAGTAAAAACGTTTTGTATATTTTTAAATCATGTAGATAGATTACTTGGTAACTTAAAACAATGCGGTTAGATTATAGTTTGCAACTTAAAACTATGCAGTTAGAAAAATTTGAGTTTCAAATCATGTAGTTAGAACAGTAACATGATGTATTTTGTGAATTTTAGTTTTTTTTAAATCATGTCGTTAGAACCAATTGCAGTTTCCATATATATATTATCCGATATATATTATCTATACATTATTCCACATATGCTGTCCTAAAATTGGAAAGTTTCTATGACATCATTTATGGACGGCCCTATTGAAGGTTAAGCTTTTTCGTTATGTTCCGTTGCAAAACGAGGGTAATTATTAGCAAGCATTATTAAACACTACATTTACTGGAAGTTATAATTTTTTCGTTTTTACGAAAGTATAGAAGGGGGGACCCTGTCCTCACTAAAATTTTCCACTGTTATTCCCACTGAATTTTCTTAAATTTTTATTTCGAGAAAATTTTGAAATTTCAAATTCGAATAAAATGGAGATAAGCGATTTTGCAACCGAACGACTATATCAGCAGTAGTTACTAGTCACAGTAGATAACTTTATGATAGAATTCATTTGAATCCATGTGTTCAAGCAAGGTAGGTTCCCATGTTAGTGTAGAATACAAAAGACTCAACACTCGTCATTTTGTGGTATTTAGCTTCTAACATGTTAAAAAGCTCACAATAATAATTATTATTAATAGTTGTTTACACATAAATTAATAATTTCAATATCCACTCATTACTAACGAGAAAGGAATGAGGGTAGCACTTACCATTAGTTCGGCTATTAGTGGGAAATTTGCTTCGTTTACATAAACAGCGCTTATTAAAACGTAATTTTGCATTTAAACACCTCCACTACCAACAAAGCTGAATATGACATCGTTTGTCTGTGCGCTGTAATAAGTTTGATAGGTATATATGAATTTGAAGCAAGTGAGAATTCAATGTCAATAGTTCATCCGTTTCGCTCCTAACCAACTGCAAATCAGTTTACTTATCTGCTAAGTAGTGAATCTATGTCGGCATGCCGATGCCGACAATGCGAGGGGGTTCCATCTAGCGAGCAAAACTACCTCACGTATTCTCAAAATCCAGGACGTGGTAAAGTTTTTATTCCCAAAATTTCGGTTCGAAATACTTTCAATATTAGTAAAATAATACATGGATAAGATTCCCTTTACTCTAAAGCCCCGGTGAAGATAAAAACTTCGGATAAAAATCAAAAACCAAAGGCAGAATAAGCGAAAAAGAATACCATCAAGTTTACAATAGGAAGGAAGCACAGCAACTGCAGTGGATTTCACATATAAGATCTACACCAGGACAAAACAAACCATTATAATAGCTAAGTCATAATTATAAATAGTATTCGGCAAGGCCGAAGGCATAATCCATATTATTCATAGAGACTGGGACCGTAAGATACTAGCACTATTTATATTGTGATTTAGTATGTCGGAGAAAGATCGAGCAAACGCAAATCCCAACAACATCACCAAACCAAAATCCACCCCGGATCCTCTACCAATCATATTAAAGAAACTGGAAAAGCTGGATAAATTGGAGGAAATAGTAGCTAAGGCAGTCAAGTCAAATATGGCAGGAATTCACACCAAACTATCCGAATTTGACGGGCGAATTAGACGGATAAAATCTCGACTCAGTTCCATGGACAAAAATCTAGGCGCCGACAAATCATTTGTGTTGCTCTATGGGGCTGACGACGATGACGGTGAACCACTCGAAATCTCAACCAAAGTGATCAGAGAAGTTCTTGAAATCAAAAATGTCAGCGTTCTCTCGGCAAAAAAATGGCAAAGTAAAGAAAGAAATTCGGCACCAATAATGATTCAGCTCCCCAGCAAAAGCACAGCCACCGATGTACTAATGCAAGGCAAAAAATTAGCTGGAACAAAATACAACATGTGTGAAAACCTGTCAGTGAAGGAAAGAGAAGTCAAGAAGGCAATGCTGAAAGAAATCAAAGGACTAAAGGATGATGGAAAATCGGTAAAAATTAAAGGTTACAACAAGTGCTTAGTGGATGGAGAGGCGTACGTCTTTGAAGGACGTAAGCTTGCAAAGCAGAAAGAATAGGACAGCCACCCATCACACCGAAACAACTCACACTTTCAACACAATAATAAAATTACGAAAACAGCATCAATTAAAATAATACACTGGAACGTCCATGGAATTAAAAATTTATTTTCATTAAGTGCTTCAGATAAACAAAGCTTTGTAAATAGTGACGTAGTAGGCTTATGTGAGTCATGGGCTTGTACTAATATCAATTTTGACAATTTCTTCAATTCACACTTCCACTTTCAATTTAACGCAAGTAAAGAAGCAATGACAGGTCACAGGAAAGGGGGTGTAATTCTAGTGGTGAATAAAAACACATTTTAGAATGCTACAGTGATAATCTCAAATGAATTTATGATTATGATACGTAGTGTGCACAAGCACACCAGTGAAAATTACCTAATAGGTGTACTATACTTAAGTACGTACCAAAATATATTCCAACAACAAATCGAAGAACTGGACGAGCTACTTGACACTACTTTATCTACCCATGAAAATTGTAAATTAATACTAGGAGGAGATTTAAATGCAAGGGTGGGGAACGACGGGATCAGTAATCCGGAAATAATTCAAAATACAGCTTTACAACTACTACGTGAATCCGCGGACTCTTAAACAAACACAAAAGGTGATCTGCTACTAAATACCATGGACAATTACGGACTAATATTACTTAATGGCAGAACTCAAAGTGACATCCCAGGAAAGAATACATATTTGAGAGAAAATCAACATAATCCTAATGATGTAATCTCAATAAGTTGCAGTGTAATCGATTTAGTATTTGTCAATATTCCGGTGGTGCAGAAAATTATTTCGCTAGAGGTTATCAACGTTATAGAATCGGATTACAACCCTGTGCGGCTAATACTTACCAATCTATGGTCATACAACAATCCTCGGACGGATAATATGAATAAATTAAAAATTAGCAAAGACAAAATTCAGGAATTCCAAAATTTGCTGAAACTATATGACATTGATGAAGTTGACAATACCAACCGATCCATTGACGATGATTATAACTTTTTTCTTAAATCAATAACTGAATCTGCAAGAAATTACAGAATGCTAGTCAGCAGAATCCCTAAAATAAGAATAAAAGATGAACCATGGTACGACTATGAATGCAAAAGCTAACTAAAGCAAGTTAAAAAAATAAGAGCAAAAATTAACAGCGGCCTTCTACCAAACCATTCAATTATGTTCTACAATAAGACCAAAAAAGAATACACTAAGCTACTTAAATGCAAAAAAAGGGAACATGAAGTAGAAATAAGAAACCGCCTGGCAAATTGTAATTCACCCTCCGAGTTTTGGTCAAAGGTTAAATCTTTAAACTATAAAGGGTCAGGGGCCATTAAGTTAAGCAAAGACACATGGGAAACATTCTACTCTAATATAATGCCACCTCAGCATGAGCAATTAATCCATGGAGACGAAAAAATGAGCATAGCAATCGAAGAACTCGACAAGGACATAACTAGAGATGAATTAGAAGAAGCGTTAAATAACCTAAAAAACAACAAGTCCTGGGATGGATGGCATCGGGAACGAGTTTCTAAAACTTTTACCAGAAAATTGGACGGTGTTTCTGTTAAATCTTTTTAATAAAATCATGAAAAACGAAAGAGTACCGGAGAAATGGGGTGAAATCGAAATTATAACTCTTTTAAAAAAAGAAGACAAGGAAAATCCGGAGAACTACCGCGGTATATCGCTGATCAATAATATAGTTAAACTATTTACCCAAATTATCCATGGAAGGTTATGTAACTTCGCTGACGACAAGAATCTTTTGCCTGAATGCCAAGCAGGTTTTAGAAAAAAAGAAGCTGCATGGACCAAATATTTTCTTTACATGGAATTATCACTAACCACCTTCTGCCGGCGTTTAAAATTAAATCAAAAAGAGTTTACTCCGTATTCGTAGATTTTAAGAGATCGTTCGATTCCGTCAATCACAACCTGCTATAGAACAAACTAAGAAGTATGGGAATAAGCTCAAAAATTATAAATACACTGTCACATCTGTATACTTCTGCATCCCTGAAAGTACGATCTGAAGACGGGTACACAAAGGAAATCAACATCACAGAAGGTGTACTCCAAGGAGAAATTCTGTCATTAATCTTGTTTGCGCTCTTTATCTCAGACTTTGTAAGCTTCCTGGAAAGTCGCGGTGCTGATCGTGTATCAATAAATGAAGCCATGGGAATTTTTACCTTGATGTTTGCTGAAGACATGGTGATACTGGCAACATCCCCGGGTAGCCTACAGAAGAAACTAGACATCCTGCTAGAGTACTGCAACGCAAACAGCCTTAGCGTCAATACTAGTAAAACCAAAGTACTGATTTTCTCAAAACATGGTCCAGTAAGAAATGACTTCGTATTCCGATACAACACAGAACCCATCGAAATTGTCAAAAACTACACCTACCTAGGAGTAGTTTTTAGTTCATCAGGAAAATTTACCATGGCACATAACTATCGCAAGAGCAAAGCAAGATCAGCAATAGGAACGGTATGGAACATACTGGAAAGAGGAAAATGTGACTCCTGGAAGACCAGAATGAAGCTATTTGACTCAATCGCAGTTCCCACTTTACTCTATAGTGCGTCGATATGGGGTATGGGTTTCATGAAGCAGGTGGATCAAGTTCAAGCTTACTTCCTCAAAAGATTACTAGCACTCCCACAAACCACAGCCCATTATGCAGTAAGGTTAGAGACGGGGAGAGTGCATCTCAGCTTTAGTGTGTTTAAATCAGCAATTAAATATTGGCAAAAAGTTTTGTCCATGGATAACATTAGAGTTCCGAAGATATTACTACAAAAGCTAATCGTAATGGATGACCGATCTAACAATGAGGTAATGAGAAACTGGGCATCACAGTTAAAAGAAATAATGGTCAAGCTGGGATTTAAAAACGTGTGGGATAGTCAATGTGCAACTTTGCTAAATAAAATATGGAGAAAATACTTGAGAAATATCACTCAATGATGTGGGAAGAAGACATCAAGAAAATGAAGGAATCGACCAATTTTCCTATGTACAAAGCTATAAAAGATGACATTAACGCTGAAAAATACCTACACTACAAAATCCCAATCGACAAGATAAGAATTGCAGCACAAATGAGACTAATATGTAAAAACGCCTGTGTTCAGGACAAGGGAAAAAACCTACAAAATTGACCATGGAGAGTATCAAGAACATAAGTGTAGTGTGTGTAACTTAAATGAGCCAGAAACGTTGGAGCACTTCTTGTCGTCATGTCTACACTACAATCATTTGAGATCATTGTTGTTAAGTAAATACCAAAATAATAGTCCACAAACAGAAATTTGTACAACATTGTTTAATTTTACATCAGTTGAGAAATTAACGGACATTTATAATTACATTACTTCTGCTCTAAAAATAAGATGTTTAATCACGGAACTTTAAACCTAAAATTCTTTTAAATTGTATCAAATTACAAGCATTTAAATAATTCATTGTTGACTTTATGTGATGGGTGTTATGCCTTAAGGCACAATAAAAAAATTCAATCAATCATTCAATCTAATGCGTAACTTAACCGGAAAAAATATAAAAAAACCTTCCCATCACATAAGAAAACGAAAAAGGCATATTATTTTCAAGCATCGCAGAAGAGAGAGCACTTCAAAAAATTTACTATACGCATTTCTATTTAATACCATTCGCCCTTCTACTTCTACTCTAACCACCATCTCAAAATATGTACAAACAAACCAAGACCAAGAAAGAGAGTACGAAACCCCAAACCAAACATTATCCCATAAGAATGAATTCAGTTCAGGCCATAAGACTTGTGCTTGTGCTGCGCTATATATATGTCGTAGTCCAGAAGAAGTTTAGTCCCATGGACCAAAGGACTAAGCCACAAGCTGCGATCTCCTGGCCTAGTCCACTAGGGTCAGTCCACAAGCAGCTGGTTCTCTCTCCTATTCTTCCACTGCACTGAACTAGCCAACGAGAAGAAATTTAAACTTAACAGTACAATAATTCATGCATAGCTGATACAGCGCAGTAGCGAAATGACAAAAAAACAGAATAAGTTTCAAACTAACAAATACGAAATGGAAAAAGTAATGAAATAATGTCAGTATGCATATTTTATTTAATACTTCAATTTAAATAACTTAGTGTAGAATACAAAAGACTCAACACTCGTCATTTTGTGGTATTTAGCTTCTAACATGTTAAAAAGCTCACAATAATAATTATTATTAATAGTTGTTTACACATAAATTAATAATTTCAATATCCACTCATTACTAACGAGAAAGGAATGAGGGTAGCACTTACCATTAGTTCGGCTTTTAGTGGGAAATTTGCTTCGTTTACATAAACAGCGCTTATTAAAACGTAATTTTGCATTTAAACACCTCCACTACCAACAAAGCTGAAATAAGTTTTATAGGTATATATGAATTTGAAGCAAGTGAGAATTCAATGTCAATAGTTCATCCGTTTCGCTCCTAACCAACTGCAAATCAGTTTACTTATCTGCTGAGTAGTGAATCTATGTCGGCATGCAGATGCCGACAATGCCGATATTGCCGACAGGTTTCGGACAGTTCGGCATTAACTATAAATATGTCGGCATTGCCGAATGCCGACATTTTATATTAACTGCCAAAAATCGTATGACTTACATTTAAATTTCGAACGTTTAATCACAGCAGACTTATACACTGGCAAAACGTTCGATTTAGCTGGCAGCTCATAATGCAGCTCTCCTAGACTTGTATGTATATTCTGTTTTTCTTGTTTATACCGGCAGTACAGCGATCTGGTTTTAGGTGGTGGTGGGTGCTAAGGTAGTGGTTCGCAGTAGCATGCCAGATTGGCAGTCTAATTGCAGATTAGTGTTTTTTTTAACAATCACCTTACTATTTCTCATTTAAAATGCCTTAAAACGGGTTCCTACGAAAAAAAGACTGGCAGTCTAGCAGTCAGCAGGACTAAATTGACAAGCCTTTTAGCAAAGCTGATTACGTTGACTATACAAAAAATTGTCAAACAAAAACCAATGCTTAGTTTTATTTTTATCGACGAAACAATGGGCAAAAGGGTTGGTAAAATATTTGTGATCGAGAAAATGCATTAGTTCCGCGTTTGATCCCTTCTAAATATTCTTCTACATCCAGCTTAATGACTCACCTTAAACTTAAGCATAACTTATTGTGAAAATCTGGTATGGAATTGGAGGACGAGGATGAAGAAATTTCTTTCAATGAGGCTACCCTTGCTCCTCACAATCGCAAGGTGAAATAGCCTAGGCTACGAATAAATTTAATCAAAAATAACTGAAACTTGTTTTCCATAAACAGTAAATGGGGTTACAAAGATCTCCTGAACGCTCAGTGCCACCACAAGAAAACCATCAAAACACTGAAAGGACACCCCCTACATCCAAACTAGCAAACAAGAGAGGCAGAGACAGCACAGACTTATCCTCTACAAATACCGACAACACAAAAAAAAATGAAAGCGAAGGCATGACAGAGGAGTTGAGAGTACTCTTTAACCAGTTAAGCCAGAAAATGGACACACAAGCTGAAGAACAGCGTGAACGCATTGAAAAGTCTAAAAACATTATTCCTTAAAATGTGCAAGAGATAAGGAGTAAACTAGAGGAGCAGCAGCAGCTTTACGAGAACCTGCTTGAACGCACAAAATTTCTTGAAGAATCCGTAACTAGTCTTCAGACCAACAACACGTTTCTGGAAATGGAGCTGGCCAAATGCAGAAAGCAGATAGACAGAATTTCGAATGACGCCAGACAATTTATTTTCTTGATTAAAAGGATAGCGGATCCAATCAAAGAATCAAAAGAGGATCTCAACAAGACCATCACACTGCTTATATACTCTGATTTCAAGATAAACGCAGATATAGAATCTACAAGACGCCTAGGCACTCAATCAGAAAGAAAAAGCCGCAGTATATTAGTCACCTTGCTAAAAAGAACAGGCAGAGCCGCAGTCCTCAAGGCCAAACAACAACTCAAGAAAAGAACAGGCGCGCCTATATTTATCAATGCTGACCTGTCTCCAGAACTTAACAAGAAGCGCTTTGAGGAAAGAAAGAAGAAACGAAAAGAAGAACTGCAACTAGCAAACATGAACACTTCCAACGCATTAAACTTATAGGAACTCGGCCGGCACATACAACAAAATGTAAATAAGGTCTTATAATGGAACATAAACGGAATTTTAAATTGTACATACGACAAAGTTAACATAGTTTTACAACAAGACGTGGATATTTTTTGTTTATCCGAAACCTGGACCGATAAAATAACAGACGACTTGGAAAAGATTTTCAATGACTTTAAATTAACAATTATCCCAGCAGTTGGCGAACGAGGCAGAAAGAGCGGCGGAATGATTATTGGCATATGAAACCACTTATCAGCTTTAAGCAATATTATTCACCAAGAAAGATTTAAATTCCTAACGGAAGTTATTATAAATGGAGAGAAGGTCATAATCTGCTTTACGTACATACTGCCTGCTACACAATATGACGAACAACTGGACAATCTCGGAGGAGAACACAGTGACAAATAATTTAAAATACGTTTTAATTGGCGACTTCAACAGCAGAGTAGGAAAATTTCGAAACCCGATTAACAATACGCTACATTTCAACCAGATTCGACACGAAACTGACAACGCAGTAAACAAACGTGGGAAACAACTGATTAACCTAGTTCTTACTAATGAGCTAACAATACTCAATGGCAAAAGCACATCTGACAGCTGCGGAAAACCCACGTACATAGGACACAATGGACACAGCTTGATTGACCTGTGCATCAGTAGCAGCAATGCAGTTGACGAATTCAATGACCTTGAAATACTTGAGTGTATTGAATCCGACCACCTTCCTCTACTCTTAAAAGTCAACCATTTCAAACAGAAAGCACAACATACCTATAGTGATGAAGGGAAAAACATCAGATGGAACAAGGAGAAAGGCCTTTGTTTTTAAGAACAAATAAGTATCAATAGTAAGCACCTAGACTTTAACAACTGCAACTACGCACCACTGCACAGCCTTATACAATAAACTGCTAAACAGTCAGATATGGTCCTAAGCCACATAGAGAAAACAGAAACAACTTCGGTCCTAAGTGGTTTGACAAGGAATGTAGTAACGCTAAACGAAAAGCCTTTTCTAGCCTACACAAGTACAGGGAAAACAAACACACAGACCCTCCTGCCGTTGACAAACTTCAATGCTACCTTCAAAATAGAAACTCATACCGTAGTCTACATAATTTACCTGACTTTTGCATTTCTCAATGGAATTTGACATGCAACATACCATTTTAAAGCTTTTAAAAAATAAAAAATGAAAATTCGTTCAAACTTGAAAATTATTTCGTCTACTATTTTTTTAAATTGCAATTAACTTTAAATGCGCAATTTTAAATTAAAGCCTCAATAATTTGCGCGTCTACATATTATTCTACTCGTCATTCCCGTCGCTTCTCTGTATTTAAAGAGAGTGATCATTTGAAAATTGAGATTTTAGATTGCGCGGGAAATTCAAATTTTCAATATTCACTTATTCCTACCTATCTACATAATTTGATCGAATTTGGAATTACTGAACAGAATAACACATGCAATACATCATTTTGAAGATCCTAAAAAATAAAAATTCCTTTAAATTTGACAATTATTTTATCTTTTTTTCAAATTGCAATTAACTTTTGCAATTTTTAATTTAAATTCAAATATTTTGGAGCCAATGTTTTTTGTTTCAAATTTACGTGTTGTAAAAGTTTTTATAAGACTCAATTCATTTAATATTAATTATATAGTATAAATTTAACTAAATCAAACTGCCTAATGTTGCTGTTTAGGCTTTCTATTTTTCTATTATGTTTGAATATTTGATATTTCTCAAATCTATTTTGTCACTAAAAATGATTGCGTGTGGCGCAGCTATTTATAGCGCTTAAAGTTAGATCTCTTCTGTTTAGGAACACACACACAAACTGAAACTATAATAAATGCTTTTTCGTTTTTCTTTTCTCGTGTTTTGAACTCAATCGTGTAGTGCAACAGTTAAGCATTTAAACATGAATTATGAATAAGTTCTTATGTTGCAAATAGAAAAAAATCATATAAATGTTAAGTGCTTTATTTTGAATAGTTTTGTGTTGTTCCTATTCATAACTTGGCGGATTTTTATGAGAATGTGCTGTGAACATTTTCAAGAGATCTTCAGTTGAAATATTGGTCATCGTTCATCTGTTAGTTGCTGCGACTTATGTGCTACACAATTGTATATAAGCGGCGTTAAAGAACATCATCTGTATTCGATTGCGCCCACTGATTTACATTAAACTAGTATATCTTGTAATTACAATAAAAAGCATATAGCTTGTATTTCGGAAACGTTTATTACGTATACTGAGCCCCGTGTGATATCCTTGTTTGAAGCGAGCCCGCGTAGCTCAGTGCTTACTGCACTGGTGTCTATAAATCTGCTGTTTAAGCAAATCAGGTCTTGGAGATCGAGACCAGCGGCGGTGGCAAGTTTTCCCACTGGGTTTTCCTTGTCCACAAGGCGGTGAAGGGCTCGGCGGCTCTGAACGTCAATGTAAAATGAAGTTCGCCATAGAAGTAGGCCCGACTAATGTTGGAAAGACAAAAACTTGTGTGATGACACAGTACAAGAAGTGAATTCGAGGTCGGGCACCCTGTAAAAACTGCGGTTAAATCGGGGCAACCTCAAATTTATTATTTTTATTTATATCCTTGTTTGAGTTAATAGTTTTCTGCAGGAGCAGTGTTTTAAAGTATCTGCGCGTTACTATGCATTAAACTATTGTCAAGGTGCTTCAAAAACGGACATCGGACGGCGGACAGCGGACGGACATCGGACACCGTGATTTGTATTTTATTATTATGGGGATATTTTAACATTGCTTGAAAAAAGATGTCTATCAATAATCACTAAAGTACGTGTAACCAATTTAAATTATAGGATTGTACTCGAAAGTTTTAATACGAAGTCAATAGTTGACCGTATTTCCGCCCTTAGCTTAAAATTAGGTAAATCATTGTACAAATCGAATATATTCAGACATATCCTTAACCCTTGTAAATGTAAAAAAACATATCAGACAACTAGATCTAGAAATCACTTCCGAGCTGTAGTCTGTAAACGAAGTAGGTACTCAAAATCAATTGTTCCTACCTTAATTAATCAATTAAATCTACTCTCATCTAAGGAAATAACCAAACTAGATAAACATTATAATAGTATAACCTAATTAGGCAACTAGTCTGTATTGCTCTTAGTACTGTCCTGCTATCTTTGAATCCAATATTCTGTTATTTCTTTCCTTGTACTGAATAACCCTAATGAGTGCTGTTTTCATGTATGCAATTAATTTGTGGGCAATAAATCATTATTATTATTATTATTAAAAGTACCGATATAAGGTTTCTCCCCAAGTCTTTAGAACAAGGTGCACTTACACATATGAATGTAAATAGGTATCTATGCAGTAGCTGATAATTGTACTCTCTAGCTATTCAGCTAATTGTAAATAATTTGAAATCTTCATTAGTCATATCATTGTCGTAGTTAAGGCTCATCGCCACCCTAAACAGTATCATAATCACCTTTTCTATCTGCCAACTCTATTCTACAACGCTACTGCTAATCGCTTATCGTGAGAGTACTTCGTAGTACCAACCTACCTACCTAGTACGGTTCCACTCCACATTACTCCATTACTGCGACAAAACTGGGGATGACGAGAGAGCGCGAATACGAGGACAATTAAAATGAAAATGACACAGCTACGGTAAAGAAAATAAAGCAAAATAAATCATAGAAAATAAGGGGGACAATGTAAGTAGCCACAGCATAGTACGGACTGACTGCTGATAGCCAGTAGTGTTTTGAAAGTAGGAAAGAGTAGTGCTGAGTGAGACAGATGAGCATATATGCATAAATATGTATGCTAGAACATAGTATTGGACATTCGATCAAGAAGAAACGCAACATCCAGAATAATAGCAAATTAATGTTGTTCCTTTCCTCGAAATGAGTTGTACGTTGTTTCTCCTAGCTGTCTTAATATCTACCCATTTAGCACGGTCAATAAAACAGAGATAAGAGGAAAACTCATAAGATGTCTAAGCTCTCCCTATTATCACTCATCTCCGCATAGTTTATGGAAAGAAACCCAGAATCCAGATACAGAGTCCCTACCCAATGTTGCATGCGTCTCTGTACAGACAGACTCAGACCGTACAGACGCAGACACTAACAAACTACGACATGATTTGAGAATGAGCAACGGAGAGCATTGGTGATGGTGCATACATGCATAATGACTTTATAAGTACTCCTTGACAACCACTGAATATTCAAAGCGATAATTCATACTTCATTCTATGTGTATTTTTACCATACGCACTCCATATTCTACCAATTCTACGCAAATGCTCATGCTCAACTCAGCTCTCCCAGGAGAAACACATCTCCACATCACATCTCGTCTATACAAAGCCTCAAAGCCCATCATGGCATGACGGTAATAGTATATGTAGGTAGCTTCTTCTTTCTTCTAGCCTCTCTTTCCGGAATCTCCTTCTGGCTGTGCTTTATTAGTTCCTTTCTGGTGTACATTTATTTGAGAAGAGTGCACATGAGTACACGCACTTCAGAAAAACGTCTTTAGCCCTCTCATCATACCATCATCCTAACATAATCGCTAAAAGCCAAGCCAACGTTTCTAATAATGAAATGCCCAAGCAGACTCAAGATCAAGACTCGCCTCCAACTATGAATGTACATATTACAATTTACAGTATGAGCATTAGAAGTATTACTACGCAGACAAACAGACACACACACACATACGTCTTACACACACTACACGAGCTCTAACGTAAATATCTACAAGGAATCAATGGTTGGTTACAGGAACACTTGCCAAACACCTCGTTGAGAAGCAGTAAACTTCTCTTCATTGACTCCCTCATCAAACATTATATTACTACTCGTTCCGTCTTCTCATATGTATTTACTTTACAGAGTCACATGTGCGTAGACATGATGAAATACACTACTATAACATTTATAACTACACCTATTCTACACAATAAGATATGGTATATATGTCTCTGAATCCTTTTTTTTAACTTAAGACTTATATCAGTGGTGCTACCTAAATATGAAAGATTGTAGATGCACACAAATACACAACCCTCATATAATATCAATGCTCCATGGCAGTACATACTAATTTCAATTTCTCAAATTCTACCATCTAGAAGAAATAACAAATAATTCACATGGATTTTATGCTCACATTTTTCCTCTCCATTGGCTCGCTGCGTTTATCTCTACGATATTGTAACTATCGTCATAAAAGAAGTCGTAAAAAACAATCAGCATTTAGTTATTGCTACCATACGTCCTGTCTTCATTTTCCCCCCATCGCCTCCACCCACTTAAATAATGCTAACTGTTAGATGAAAAGTAGTTCATCGGTTTAGTCCCATCATCCTCTTCAAAATTTAAATGTTAGTGGTAGTTCTCAAAACGCAATTGTTCATAGACGAAGAATCAAAACTTTACATTACGCCAATACAAAACTTCAACTTTATTAAGTATCAACCCCTTTACTAATGCAAGAAAAAAAACAAGTAATTTCAGCTCCACTGTAATTAATTGTATGAATAGGTAAAACATATAAAAAATATATTATGGGATTGGGATTATCGTTAAACCGTAAGGGAGTCCACCGACAGGTTTTATTCCCACTAGTTCAACTAAAGCTAAATTAGGATGTGAGGCCCACAAAAAAGCATTAACTAATACGGCGACGCAACACCGTACACAAAATTAAGATTATAATTCTTACTGTACGGTGTACAGTAAGTGTAAATCCATATACAGTATTTAGCATTTGCTCGAAAGGCCGTACACCGAACAGAATAAAAATAATACCGTGGAAGTGTTGACTGTTGTGAGTCATGAGGCATAAGTATATACTGCAAGCCGCAGGCTACTACTCTTCTCACACTTTGTATTATTTTTAACATAGCAAAATTTTTGATGTGAATTTAAATATGAATTTAAATAGAGAAAGAAAAATAAGAAGAAATATAATAATATAATCCTGATCATGACACTATTATACATGAGAAGAAATACGAACATAGTACCGTATAGTACGCTACGACATACGAATAAGAATATGAATATTGTACTGACAAAACAGGAAAAGAAGAAAACAAGAATCAAATTATCAAGGTCAAAGAGGGTAAGACTGACGCGGAATAGTAATTAGTTTCTCTCGAACTTCTCAAAAAAAAAAGGACAGAGGGTTTTTATAACACAAATAAGAGTTAATTTCTCCTATGCAGGCACATCATAGCATAATCGCTCCGACAAGGCGTTAACTTTCTATGCATTTATTAGCATTCATGATGAGATGAGGGCGAGTATAAGCACTCACCGTACTTATTTACACAACAACAGTCTATGTGCATCCGTATATGTAATATATTGTACATACTATTTACAATACACCTACCAACACCAGTGCCAACCTTACCTGTATTCTTAAGCTCTAACTATAAACGGAACTATATTATGTACAGTTAAAGTGACAGACGAAATAAACGAAATGTGTACGAAATCAAATATGCCGGCTCAAGGAATATATATAGCTCTAAACTCTTTTCTATGTATGTATTTGACAGCTGCGATGTCAGCCACAGTAATGCCAACAGACACGGTACGGGCATTCCTTTACTTAGGAATAATACATCTATATACTATACTATCTGCAGATCGCATGCAGTCTTGAATGCATGGTACAGAAACGGACCACAAAATCTGACGAGCCCACGAAATGAACCACATTTTTTGAAGACAATAAGAATTCCCTGGACGCAAATCTTTGTTAAACTGTGTCTATCTTCTACCAACTAACTACATAGATAATAAAATAATACATGAATTGTGTATGTAGTGGTAGTATGTAGGTACACGCATATGTGTGAAACTGTGTGAACTGTAAAATGCTGTAGTTGTTGTTATCTTGAGCATTAAACATTCAGAGTATAATGAGAAAACATCATTTGACTTCTACACACTACACAGTTGTACAGATTGTGGAGTCATCGCCAAGCCAGTCAACGTCAAGCCAAGAGGGAAGGAAGGATTGTTCTGGTCCTGTAAGTTTTCGTACCTACGTAGAATACACTGCATAACAACGAAATATATTCCCAAAACCTTTCGAACTAAGCTTAACTTTTTTACTTTAAATTACAAACGACTATTTCCTCCTTTATTGTTTTTTCATATCTTCATAATAATAGTGGCTCGCAGAGTCACACAGGAAGCCCCAGATCAACTTATTCTTTGACAAAGTAACAATTACTTTTGCCTTGAGCCTTTTATCATTTTATGAGCCTTGAAAGGTTTTACTTTTTACAAGTTGAAGCTCCAAATATGTTCATAACATTAACATTGCTGATATAATTACTTCAACTTCTGTAGCTGGAAAAAGTCCTATCTTACTATGTATTAACTGCGATTGTGCAGAAGGAGAATGTCTTTTACTAGCTCCACTACCGTGCCTTAACTTTAAAACAATGAGCCATACCGTAACCATATCGCTATTCATCATCATACCTTATATTACAATGTTATCTCCAATTCTAATTTTAGTTTCAGACGCATAACAATTCACAACGCCTAGAAGATTTAAGTGAAAAGCTATGTTCATTTTAAATATTTGTTGTTGATGGTCATGAGAAATGCGTCTCTAGCAGTGTTTTAATTTAAAATTGATTCTTCTGAAGTGGATGCTGAGGAGCGCATTTGAAAACGGCACAATTACAATAACAGTATATACAAGACTAGAATGACTCCACTCACCTTTTTGATCTCTCGACTCACTACATTTTCAGGATCTTCACAGGCGGACTTCCGTTTCGCTGGTGGACCCACAATGGACGACTCATCGACCTAGGTAGAAATAAAAAATAATTATAATGAGCATTTTATATTCGCACTCTATATACGACAAGCACTAATTGTGAGTACTAGATTATAACATCAATCTCAATCCGTCTTTCTTCCTAGGTTCAAAATCCCTGTGCACTCCCCAACCTCAGGCAGTGAACAGATCTACATAAATCTATGGTTCTAAACACTTTTGTCTATTTTTAGGTCTTAGCATTTTCTTCCTCCCTTTTTCTTTCACACAAATACATGGCTCCATCCTAAACAGACTAAACACTAAGTGAGACTGACACTGATATTTGCAATGTGAGGTATGTATTAATATGTACATCTACTGTTGCATGTCTTGCTTCTATTCTTATGCATGCGTATCTTCATTTTTTTAATTCTTTTCACTCACAGATTCTTTTTCCTCTTCTCCCACAGAGCCAATCTACAATGATACCTAACACCCGTAAATCTCAGTAAATAGTGACAGGGCGAATCCTCATTCTCTCTCGAAGCCAATACATACATTATCCTGTACGTCCAAACACCAGTCTAACCCAGTCTAATCCTTGCCGCCTATGATAATCCCAGTGTAACAACTCTCGTACACAAATCATTATATTGTACACTTAAGCTATTTATGCATCGTAATATTATAGGCATTACCATCATCACTAGTCAGAAAAAATAACAAGTTTCAAGGACTAAAAGTTAGATCCGTACCCAGAAACACACCGAGTTCGGCACACTAGACTAAAATTCTCCCTTATTATCTAAAATACAATCTATTACATCCACATCCTTGTCGTTGTCCCATCAAACAAAGCAATTAATTATTTCGGATCTTCCCCCTCTACTTTTTCCAAGTTCCAATCGCTTTCGCTCCCAATCACAATGGTATCAACTATCAACACAATTTATCACGACAAATACATTTTAAAAACAAATTATAACTTTAACCAATGACACTTCGTTGTGCAACTCTAATAATAAAGAATCACAAACCTCTTCAGCTTCTTTAGATGCAATTAATGTATTACAGTTATGAAATGCTGAATAGTAAGTATCGACTTGTATTATGTTCGGATACAAACTTCACGAGAAAACATTCAGCATTACAAACGTAAATAAATAAATCCTTACTCCGCCTTGTACAAACAGCGCGTGGTAAAATACGAAAAAAATTTGTCAACGACATATTTCACCCTTATGACTCAGCGGGTTCATCGTATCAGCTGATATGATCGCAACTCTAAGAAAAAATGGCGAGGCATTATTTCTCTACGTTTGTACAACATTACAATACAAGTAACTCGGCCCGTCCTACGGACGGAATGTAACCGCATTTACACAATACCAAGTTAAATTATTCATCCTATTGCAGGTCAAACGTGTAAAAACTGCAGTGTTCTATTTGATACCTAAGTTACAGTACTCCCTCCCGTAACCGGACCTCTATTATCCGGAACCTCCCATATCCGGACAAAGTTTTCGGTATCCGGACCCTCCCATATCCGGACAAAATTTCGGCGATGTAATATTATTTAAGTTTTTATTAAAAGAACTCGACGTCAGACAAAGTTAAAAAGTATTACCTACAAGAAACTCACATTTTACCTTAAGCAGATACCCCTGGTACATGAAACACAAGTTGCTGTTTTTAAACTCAGGTTCAAGTTTGTTTTGCTAGCTGCTAGCTCGGGCTAGGGAACCATAAATGTTGTAGTAAGAATGTAGGAATGTAGAAGGATCTATTTTTTTTAATAGAATACAAAGTTGCAATTTGCAATTAAGGGATTAATAATGGGTCCTAAACGTAAGCGGGTGGTTCTTAATATAGCTCAAAAAGCTAGAAATTATTAAACAACTGAAAGGAGGTGAGTCTCAGACAAAGTTAGCAAGTGAAAATGATGTAGGAACTTCCACAATCAGTGATATTTTGAAAACCGAACAAAGTAAAATTGCTATCTTTGCAAGTATGTAATATTTAAAAAAGGGTTGAAGCATGCAAAAGCGTTAATAGTACGGCCCACATAGGTTTTAAAAGGTAAACGGATATTTTCCTCCCGGACATTTCCCCCCCCCCCGGACAATTTCCTCCCGGACATTTTCCTCCCAACTCGTAACCCAGGACATTTTCCTCCCAGCATCAAAATCACTTCAGTAACACAAACGAGTGTATCCAACTACAAAATCTATGTATTCGTAGCCGCTCTCAAAGAGAGAAATAACTTTATTAAGTCACTGCTGCACACTTGCAGTAGCCATAAGACTCAGTATACAATACAATAAGTTTTTATAATTATGCAAAATTCGTTAGCTGAAGTGCGTTTAGTCGTATTAACCTAACAAATACTAATTCAAAATGTAAACTATGCAAATTTAGCATTAATTTGCAATAATTTTGCAATTAATTTGCTTACATTAATTTACCATATTTCTGCCGAAGGTTTGAAGCTAAGGTAAGTAACGCTATACAGTTTTGTCAAACTATTATTTTATCAGTCCTCACCCAGCAGTTCGCAAGATAAATAGCATTTTTTCGTGATAAGTTGAATCTGTGGTTAAAGTTGTCATTGAAATGGCTCTAGAAATAATAAAAACGTCCAGCGGTGGAAAAAAGTTAGCATTCGAGGGATACTTGTATAATTACAAAGCAAAGATATATCCTTACATAGGAAGCATAATTAATACTTAACTTACATTCGTTGCTCTTGATTAATACATATTTAAGTAATCATTATTTTATACAACTGGGAGAAGAAATATTTTAGTTCTTTAGTCAGATACTACAGTGAAATTCGTTTAAACGGGATTCTGTTAAAAGGAAAAACCGCTATACGGGATAAATTTAAAATATTTGGTTGGCCAGCCTATATTTCAATGTTAAAATTATCCGGTTATAAGGGAACCGCTAAAGGGATAATCCGGTTTAAAGGGACAGATGTTTCATCATTATTGGTATTTTAGGTCACTTATAAGGGATTTTGGAAGAAAAATGATAAAATAAAACCGAGCCAAACAATTAGAGCACTACTGTTCTTGACAACTATATTTTTAGCACAAAGAAATACTGAGGAAACCGTGTTCTCGGATCTTTACAGTTTAAGTCTACGTGTGCTCCAAGATCAAAACTAAAACAAATCTAAACAAACTGCATTAACTGACTTTTTTGAACAATATAATTAACAGTCCACGGACAACATTATCTTACACTTTTACTAAGAATAAAATCTTCAATTTTTAAATGATAACTTAAGTCCTCTTAAAAGGGAAATCCCTTATACGGTTCAAAGGGAATTCGGTTATAAGGGACCAATTTGGTCGGTCCCGCGGAGTGCCTTTTAAGTGAATGTCACTGTATTTGTAAATGCTTTTTTCGAAAACTCTTCAAATTCCTAAATTTTGTGGAAAGAAACAATTGATGAAATACCCGTTCTTTTAGTGGTGTGATTTTGATGCTAAGAGGAAAATGTCCTCGGTATGCTTTGGGAGGAAATTGCCCGGGAGGATAGTGTTCTGGGGGTAAAATGTCCGGGGGGGAAACTGTCCGGGAGAAAAATGTCCTACATCTGTTTTAAAATTGTCTCTTATAGCTGGACGGCGACGCTCTCCTTCTGGTTAGCATATATCTGCTTAAATAAATACAGAGATGCTAAACTAAAATACAAAGACTCTTTGCATTTTCAATAACAGAAAAAAGTCACATTCAGATTCTAATTTGGCTTTTATTAATAAGGAATAATTATATTCCGAATTGGATCTCGAATAAATTGGTTATATTAGGATTGCATTAATATGATATATTCAGATTCAGAGGACTTTATTATCAGAAAAACGCCAGATTTAAATACTTATTTGGATTTCATTACTAAGGAATAATTAGATTTCAATTTCGATTTCAGTAGTAGGAAATATTTGTATTTAAATGACTGCATTGCATTGTTAAGAAATGTTTAGATTTAAAGGACTTCATTTTCATGAAAGAGTCACATTTATATTCTTATTTGAATTTTATTACTAAGCAATAATACAGTTCCGATTTATATTTTGATTTCAGTATTAAGGAAAACCTATATTCAAAATAGAATTGCTGTAATGGGAACCATTTATATTTAGATTGAAGAAATTTCATGATACGAAAAAAACCACTTTCAGATAATAATTTGGATCTTATTACTACTGAATCATTAAATTCTGATTCAGATTTTAAATTCATCCCTAAGGAATATTTAGATCTCCATTGTGGTTTGAATTTCTTAAGTAAGAAATGTTTACATATATTCAAAATTTGATTCCATAATTAGTATTTAAAGGATTTTGATGTTATTAGTTTTTTCCGACTTAGTTGAGGTTTAATTGTACGGCAATATTTTGAATTTTTAATATTACTGTTTGCTACGTATTCAGATAAATAATAGTTCTTATCGATTATTTTGTTGTTTAAAGCAGCTCCGTATTTATACTGAGGCTTCCAACACTGTAAAGAATTCGTATATGGTAAATGAATGAAAAACGTCAAACTTTTGCCTAGTAAGCTTATAGTAAAATGTGCATTTTAGATTGACGTTGTTCTTCAGCCTATGATTTTAGCATCCTTCCGAAAATATCTACGAATACACATTTTCTGTAAAGGGAAATTTGTTAATTTTTTTGTGATGTTTCTACTAAGAGGAAAATGTTCTCCGAACGATTTAGGTGGAAAATGTCCCGATGGGAGATAAAGGCAAAATGTCCTGAATGCATGTCTTTATACCTGCAAATGGTGCCCGACATTGGAGGTGTAAATTTTGCTCTGGGGCAATAATAGTTTTTTTTATTCTAGTTTTTCTTTGCAAGTTTGGTGACCAATTTAGGTATTCACTGATTAAAGCTTATTTGGCTCATTCAGTGTTCCAATTTGCACAGGTTTAAAGTTAACCACACGTAGTAAATAGGTCTATTTCCCTCAAAACATCAGTTAAAAGTAGTGGGTATGTGCGCAATGTCGGTTTGACAATGAATCATTAGAGATTGAAATCAAAGCATAGACCGCCCTTAGTTCGTCTACATTTTTGAACTTTCAGATCCACTTTCAATTTTTCAGGAGTGTACACGTGGCCGATCGATTGATTTTGAATAGGAAAACTTAAGGACCTACTAACCTAAGTCTTTCATAAAGGGAATTCGTTCCTGTTAGCTCTATCGTTTTCCTGTTAAAAACCTATACCTTCATTCAGTTTTTATTTAAATGACCTATAACACTTAATTCCATGAACGTTAAAAGCTAAAACCATGGTATCAAGGAGTCCACCGAGAAGCTAAATAAGTGCGACTGAGAACGCAAAGAAGATTTATTCTCTTTATACAAAGTCGAGAAAGATGGGTCGGGCTGTCAAAACCGTTCCCTTGTGGACTTGCTAGCATGGATTTGAAACTGTTAGGACAGTCCTACTCAGCTATATTGATTCTGTATTCAGAGAATAGTTTTTAATTCAGTTTTATTAGGGGGTTTGCAAGCTCATGGGTATCCTTCAAGGTAACAGGAGCTATCCTTTAAGTAAGCAGGTAAAAGATAGCCTTGCCACACAACGATTTCGTTAAGCAAATTACGGAGGATACCCAAGTTAAAAATAGCAAACTTGATCTCTTTAATCAAACGCATGTCTGGCTCATGTCTTCTCAGAGCCAATCAACGAAAGTTTATAAGAAATGCTTGTTTAGGGAAGGAAAAATGAAGTGTATTAAGTGGACCTTTAGTTAGATGTCACCTGCACAGCTAGCCTTGCCTACATACTTTAGTATTTAGTTCTAGCCTAAGCCTAACGCATTTAACTTTAAGTATGTAGTTATACAAAACACCGCCCACTTAGGCTTTGGTAACGCTCTCCACACAGAACCTAGCTAGATCATTTGCGAAGGTAACCTTTGTATGTTTGCTGTGCGGCAAGGCTTAATTGTGGCTGTTAGGACATTTAAATTAAGGCTTAGCCCTAGATTTTTTATCAGAAAGTAGGTTTTATTACTCAAGAAGTTTTAATTTTAAATATGAAAAACAGTTTTTAATTTTCTTTGAATTTGTGTACTCCTGTATTAGTTTGAATGAAATACAATTATGGTGCATCTTAAAATGATGTATTGACAACAAATTTTTGTCAGTTTTAACAGGACACTTCATTTTATAGTTTTGATTATTACAGAGTACAGGGTACGTTGTAAAACCTGTTGAAGGGCTAGAAGTCGGTGTAGTAGCCAAAAGCAATACGGGTAACGTACGAATTGATGCCCCCACATTTATTCAGACTTAATTAAAGAATTGATTTCTATATCTAAGCAGATCATAAAGATCGAATGTTTAATGGTATACCGGGTATACCAAGTATCAATTTAGTAAGGATCATAATTAGTATCAAAATGTTTGCAGTATTTGTACTGGGCTAGGTCTGCCGGGTCTGCGTCCTTGTTGTAGTTAATTTTTAAGTTGCTGAACTAAACTGGAAAAATTAATCAATACAAATTCAACTGTATTTTGGCAGTATATTCCACCGTACCAAACACTGGGCTAAGGTAAAATGATGAATGAGGTCTCAAAATGTAGACAGTTTAATTTTATATTGATTGATATACCGATGAGTGATATTGTGAGCTATAACATAAGCTAACAAACTGTGGCAAGGCTTTTAAATTTTATAAAATTCTTGACGACTTCTTTTTTCTTCCAGCTAGCCTAATTAATGTGCATAGTTAGCTTTTTTCTTGGATATTCTACGACCCCATGCACTTTCTGAGTTAAGCGTTTAAAATTATAGGAAAGTCGGAAAGTGGAAAACGGCAAGTGGACAGAAAAGCGTTTATTTTATTAATACACCGATTTGTGTTGTTTTGCAGAGCTCTAATGATCAGTGTCTGCTTTTTGTTCGAGACTTGCAAAAGGAAATAAAAAGTTGTATTGAAGCTTCGCAGTTAAATAATGATGAAAAACAAGTCAAATTTGATGCTAGCCCTAAAACCAAGCCTGGAAAAATACTTCGTGATTTTTAAGAGAACAAGAGTTTGATAAATGGTGCCTATTTCCAATCAGGGGACAAGTGGTTGAAATGTATAAGTATTGCCCTTATGCAAACACGCTCATTATTAATAAACTAGAAGTTAGGCCCGCCTGCTAAATGTTTCTTGAAAGCCAATAACGCCATTATTTAGGAATTTTTGTTTATCCAAAGCCCCTTCTTTATCACTATTTTATTAAATCCTTTTTTGCCGCCATCCTGGAGTACCATATTTTGTGTAGTTTCCGTTTATGATTCGGATCCTATTTTTGCGCTTTATGAAATGTGTCCTATTTAGTGTCTTGCTTTTAATTGGGACGCCAATCGCTATGTATTTACTTGGATAAGTTGGATAATATATAGTTGCGTAAGGATAGACAAGAGTTTATCTTCTTTAATCGTTAGTCTTTTAGCCTCAAGTACATGTGCCCTTAATTAACATTGTATGTACATTACTTTAATTGATGTAACTTTTGAACCTAAATTGTGGCAAGTGCCCGAGTGCAGCTGGCCAGTGGAGAGCCACCCCGTCTGTGGCAAGTGTTTTGGGGCAACAAATATCGGCAATCGCCCTTTAAGCACCATCTTTGACGGGTTCTAGGAAGGGCAGGGGGAAGGGTATTGTGCAATTGTGTTTAAAAACAACTGGTTTATGTCAACTTTCTGGAGGTAACTACTTGTTGGCAATGTCCTTGCCGCAATCTCTTTGCGGCATAAGCGTTGTGGCAGCAGTTGGATTGTGGCAACTGGCTTGTGTAAACTGTGTAAAGCACGGAATAAAAAGGGAAGCCCCACTGTAAGGATTCTACAATGCGATCAAACTCCCATGCGAGGACGTTTCTCTTGTTTTGCCTGATACATAGGAAAAATCATTGCGTACGCTCGCGTTGTCTCTAAGTGTGGGCAAACAACAGCTCCTCAACAGTACATTTGAATGTGGAATTTGTACAGCAGCGCTCTTTCAGCTGTGGGGCGAAACTGCTTGCAACAACTCCTCAGCATTTCCTTACATGCAAGCAGATAGTATGTTGCGCACCTATTTAGATGTCGCAGTTCTCCGCTCGTAGGAACTTTTTTGAGCAAAGTATAGGTTCACTTTTTAATTTCGTGGTCTAAAGGCAAACGCGTTATGATAACTGCGTTTTTGGCAACTGCCGCTAAAGAAATGCCGCGCGGCAATAACCCTGTGGTAACTGGATTCCGGCTATTCTTTTATATCAACCATTTGTGGGCATAAAGCTTGCAAAACACAGTTGTAGCGAATCAGTTTCTCGCTTTTCATAGGGCCGTCAACCGCTACGTATTTATTTGCAAGTTGAATAAGGATAGGCGATAGATTATCGTCTTTATTCGTTAGTCTTGTATCTCAAAGTGTACATGTTTCTTTAATTTAAATCATATGTTCAATAACTTTAATAGCTGTAACGTAAGGACCGTCATTGTTCTCTGCGCCATACACGAGTATCTGACGTTTGCCCGTTCCTAAATTTATGTCTTTGGTATAAATCAACTTTTCTCATTTTAATACGATTATCAAATTCCATGAGCATCCATATAACCCCAGCCATTCTAATTGTATAATGATCAAATATTGAGTGCTATTGTTTTTTCCAACCGTTTGTGTTTTTGTCTTTGTTTAATTCTGAATTTTTCCGTGTTTTTTTCATGGTCTTATGAGGTTTGTCCAAATTTATTTTATCTGGTCATATTTGGTCCTCATAGTTTCTTTAAGTACAATAACACTTAAGTACAATAGTCTACCCGTGGTAGCATCCAAGAGGAAACAAATCTCTTCTGGCCGTAATGTAGTTTAAGATTGAGCTTCTTGTAAACTACTTTAGAAATCAGGCGTGCTTGGATGATCGGTTAGGACTGCAGACTGTAACGAAATTTACAGTCTCAGTCCCGGCTTCAATCCTCGGCCACTGCTAATCGTTTACGGCTCGGTGTTGTACGGTAAACGTCACTGGATGGTTAATTGAAACCCAATTTCCTTCGGTGCTCTTTAGTAACCACTACTTACTGTAGGGGCCTAGGGAATGGGACTCCTTTACTGTGAAGGAGGGGACGGGGATAGCCCCCTGTTTTTCCCTATTTCACGATTTTGTATTTTACAAGTCTCAGTTTCCTAGCCTAACCTTACTCATTTCTCAACATGTAGCACCTGTTCCGTGTTCCTCTCGAGATTCTGCGTCTTTTGGTACCCCTTGCACCAAAATGCGTGCAGTGGTTTGGCAGTTGTGGCCATTTCGGTCAGTCAATGTGGTGACCCATTATATAGATGTGGTTTAACATCCTCAGAGTGGGTGAATTCGTTAAAAATGACTGCTAATGTATACCCAGTTAAAGCTATTCCAGGTCGTTCGCTAGAATTATCCCGTTGTAGACATAGCAAAGATAAGGAAGCCCTCGCTCATGTTCTAGGAAAATATCCTGTCGGCAGCTTACTGAGAAACAGCAGACACCATGAAGTGCGATAACTAATTGCGAAGCATCTTAAAAAATGGCGAAAAGGCAATTAGCGGTGCCAAAAAGGCCATTGGCGGTACAGGATTTCGTATTGGCTGTTAATAAGAAAAAGAGCCATTTGCGGTAGAGTCAAATATTGGATTAAATTTATAAAATTCAACTTTTTTTTGGGACCATTGGCGGTAGTAAAAATATTGTTCCAATTTCATACAATTTGCCTAATTTATGTAATACTTGCCCTCAAATATCAATGTAAAGTAGTTTGCTTGCATAGTAGTGCATAATGTTGCAGTAACGCATACTTAGGATTTCTGTCTTACTGGGGACCAGAATAGTGGTTGGTATGAAGGATTTGCACCGATGTACCCCTCTACTAACAATTCACAGGAAGCATTTCACAGAATTATTAAGCTTAAAGCCACACAGCGGGAACGACAAACAATAGTTATGTTCTTATGCAATGTAGATTATTTGCAACTTTTGAAAAATTATACTTTGCTGCCTACATTGTTACTTTTGATCACTCGGAATGGAAGACTTCTACTTGTACGTGTCCATCGTTCCTCAAGAAACATGTATGTAAGCATATCTATGGCTTGGCAGTTAAACGCGGATTCCTTCAATTTTCACTGGCAGCCAAATCAGCAAAACTCAACTTTCAAAGACCAAAAAGAGGAAGACCTACAAAAGCCAACCGCCAGCCACTTATTCGACAATTATTTAATATACAATTTTAAAATTTATCTAACATTGGCTCGACATCATAAAATAACTTTTTGATTTTTTTTCATAAATAAATATAAAAATTAACAGCAAATAGGACACATTCATTTTTTACAGTCAATGGCCCCAAACGCTCTACCGCCAATATTCTAAGCGTTTATTAACAGCATATGGTCCCCCCCTTACCGCCAATCGCCCTGCAGCCTTAAAAAATTGGACTGGAATGCGTTTGAGGAAGTAACTGATGGGGCTTCCAAGCGTATGGATTTCATATGCTGGCGAACAGTGTCAAAGTGTGGGTACATTCTGGATCCTACAATTCGCATGGAACAAAAGTCTGGTCAGGCGGAGGAAGTTAATGCAGAGAAGCAAGCGCATTACAATCCTTGTATTCCGTATTTTTTGGAAAAATATCAACTTAAGAAATTTTAAGTTGTTGGTTTACTAGTTGGTGCTCGTGGGACGATTCCAGCGTTTTTTGAGTCATTCCGTCAGAAGATGCGTCCACCCTTAACATTGCTGAAGGAAATAATGATTGCTACCATTCGGGGGTTATGGCGAATAGCTCATAATCACCTATATAATATGAATTTATTAAATAGCTAGTTTCGTTTATTTTGATTTGAATTAATATAAACATAATTGATAAATTATCTAAAGCTTTATTTATTTGTGTCAAGTTTACTTTTGAATAAAGTTGTCTTTTATTATTATTTCGAAATATTACGTTCTTACTGTGTCTGTATGGCAAATGCTATTGTAGTGTCAATAGTAAATAAATATTTAGGTGATCTCTAAGTCTCGTATACATACGTGGTGTAAACGCCACACGACGTTTTAGAAATAAAATTGCTTGCGTAAATGTCTATTTGGTAGCGGCCAAATAGACAAAATTAAATGAGAAAGCGATTTATTAGAAATAAGTAAATTAACAAGAATAATCATATAATTCAATATTTCACATAATTTCACAGCTCTATGAGATTCTTATTAGCGTGACCAGCGGGTCCAAACACTCATTCGCTTCTGTCTTATTGTTCTGTTCGATCCACTAAAACAGTGGATTTTCAGTTACTTCAGTTTTCGTACAATTTTCATATCATTTTTGTAGTAAAATTCACCAATTTTCAGTAACATTTCTGGTCGCTAGTAAACAACCAGAAATGGTCAAAACCATAGCATCAGACATCCAAAAACGTAGCAACACGTGGTAAATAAGTAAACAATATTTTACGAGCAAACACAGCCCCTAATCTGCCTTTCTTCGTAGTAATACTGTAACTTATATACGTATACGACCATTTAATTTGTAAAGTACAGTAAAGGGAACTAAATTAACTTACGATATCGTACTAACAATACAAATAATCCTCTCACATATTTGCAGACTTACACCTTCCACAAACTACTTATGACAGATGTAAAATACTAAGTAGGGACAGGGACGTGGAGTTAGGTCCGACATACAAACAAACGTAAAACATGAAGATTACGGAATTCTAAGCATTGCACCATTGAATTATTTTCTACTTTAAATTAATTATATTTTTAATATATTTTTTTAATTTTTAAGAGTACCCATAAATTTTTAAATTTAAGCTTTTTCCGTACAAATTAAATGTATACTATAAGAGAGAAAGACAACTTTATTAAAATAAACTTGACACTGTCGTCCAACGACAATAGCCCAAAGGACTCAGCATACGTTTCACAATTTTGGTACATATAGTTTATGCTTTTTAGGGTAATTATATATTAGATTTTAAAAATTATTATTCAGTAGGCACGCAGGAAAACAAATGATCTATCTAGACTATCTTTATTTTGCAAATAGTTTAATTACACGTACAATTCTTACTTTTTCTTGAGTCATTTTGTAAGGTCATTTCGTCTTCTACAATGATAGAACAAACAGTAATTCCTAGTATCGCTAGGAATATATGTCGTATAGCTAATAACCGTCTATACAATATGACCTTACCCAATTGGAAATCTGTCAACATAATTTTGCGGAAATATTTATGCATAAACCGGTTAAAATCCCTATGTACGAATTTCGGACATTTTTATAGCGTGTAAATTATTAAAAATATTTTATTAATAAAACTTTATTGCCAAACCTCTACTTTCAAAATAGTTGAGCGATCCAGGATTTGATTCCTGGACCGCCGAACTTATTCAGGTGCACTGACCACTGTGCCACAATGTCGTTTTTAATAATATTGTAGTTAATGTGAAAAGATGCATCGATTGACTGAAGTCAATATTCGCTGTAAGCTCAGCATCTACTTCGGGCCCACGGTAGTAATTTAATAATATTGTAGTTTATTCTGCCATACATACTGCTCCTTACTATTTTTAATTGTCCGTAAATTAAAATTTTTAAAACATTTTAACACATGAAAAAATTATGAACTAACATGTAAGTGATACGGGAATAACTAATAAATTCCGAATTGTCCGAGTGACCTAGGTCACAGGTCATGCTTAAATTAGGTCACAAACTTAGTAATTTGCAACAATAAATTAATTTTTTTGAGTTATAACAATTACTAGTAATGCTAAATTGGCGTCCCAAAAATTTGACTGCTGACCTAGGTCAAAGGTCAGTTAAGGTTAAAACCCCGAAATTCGTGCGTAATAGTTTGGTTATAAAAAATTATACATAAGGCTTCTGTCATAACAATTTTGCCATCATACATATTTCATACACTGTTATGCCCAATGTTTTATGTCCGGATTAGTACCATTTTTTCATAAGAGATTATGCATAATATTTTTATGTTCAGATTACGCATACATTTTACATAGAATACACGGTGGGAACTATATCTAGTAGCTAGTTTATAAATAATGTCAATCAAATAACTTAAATATCTTATTTAATTCCTCTAATTTTATTTTTCTAAAAAATATATGCTATGCTTACTGTCTTTATGGCAAGCGTTATTGTAACGACAGTACATAATTTAGTACCTTTTTGAAATACTAGACCGATTTCAACGAGTGATACATCATTTTAAAGTCCATGCAGAATAAGAAATTTTACATTTTGCTTTGAACTCTGGCCCATACAACATTTTTTGGAGGTGTATTTTTAAACAGGTTATTCAAAAAAAATTAAATAAATATACAAAACGATCAGCCTTGAAGCTAGACCACAATTAGATTATACTAATAATTAACCGCTAGCTTACCGCAGCATTCTAGTAGCTTGTGCTGTTAATAGATGCTTATTAATAATACGACAAAAAAAGAATTATAAACACCAAAGTTTAGATATGGCATAACATTCAAACTGCCCAATGTGACTTCTAATGCTGCCATTAAACCAATGCTTTATTAAACCTTGCTTTTGCTTTATTTACATTACATGAACTCACGCTCCGTTTTGAATGAACCAAAATTCCGAAGTCAAAATATTGCATACGGTAAGTGGAACAATTTTAATAGCAATACTTTCTCATGGATATGGACAACTTTCATGTAATTAAATTTTCTGTGAGTCCTTCACGGAAACACACACATTACAGATTTACAGATCACAAGAGTGTATTTTTGGTATCACGTCTCTAATCGTAATTACTTTGCATAATTGGACAACAACAATGGCAAGGTAGCCCCTTCCTTCCAAATTCATCGGTATAGGCAGTTACCTACCTACTACATACTACTGCTCTATCTTTGTAGGCAACGTAGATAAGTACCTAGTCGAGTTTCATTATCGTCAATAACACAGAGGGGAAATTGAATTTTCACATAAAACTAGCCCTTCTCCTTCCAGTTCTTAAAACTTATCGTGTCCTCCGACAACAACCTGGACGACGACTAGGAAGTAGTTGGAAGTTATTTTGAAACACTAAAGTTAAATTATTAAGACTAACTAAAAATTAATTACCGAAACCAGTGAGAAGTAAGACTCGGAGACTGGAGGAAAGTCCTCTTTGCCTCTTGTTTCCCCATCGTCATCGTTGTCGTAGTCGTAGCCATGGTACTGACAGTAGTCGGCCCCACCATTTTCGGTCTCGACATTAATCGGTCCCTGGTATTATTCGGCCCCAGTAGAAGTAGATTAGTATTAAGTTAATGATGTATGTGCCACAAGTAATAATTAGAATGCGTAAATAAAATTGAGTAAAAAAATAATGTCCTAGTTAACATTCCTAAGTTAGCAACTCGTGGACCTGTCGTATTTTTGGTGGACCAGGGGAATCATTGGAGGAGTTGTATGTTGATTTTGCTTTTTTGGTCTTCCACGGGGTTTTGGTTTTGCGACAATAGCACACCATCCGTCGTTGTGCAAAGCATGCACCGTAAAAATTTGGGTGTACAACAATGGACTGGTTTTAAATGTCCCGTCACACAAAAGCGTATCACATTCTGCCAGAAACTCCAAATTTCGGACAGTAGAAAAAATGAGTAAACGATCATCATCTTTACTATCGTACATTAGGAATGGTTTTTCACTGTAAGTGTTTTTCAGGCGATATGGAAGAATGAGCTGAAATAACCGCGGAAAAAGTATTGCACGTCATCAGGTCTACATAATAACTACTCTTACACAAGGGTGATGACTCTTAACAGTTAACATTCGCAGTTCGATTCCGTAGAATGTATTTATTACAAAATATTTAAAATTAAATGGGACCGAATTAAGCGGGACCGGCTATGAGCAGGGACCAAATAATGTCGGGACCCGACCTTTCGCGACCGAATACAGTGGGGCCGAACCGAGCGGGCCGACTACTAACCGAACCCGTAGCCATGCCATAAAATATTTTAATAATCCTTATTTAAATGAGTTCATGTACCAATAGGAAAATCATGTTAAGGAAACCACACCTTTGAAAGAGTCAGAATAATCACTATGCCGCACGCATATTCTACAATAAATGTTTACCCAACACACAACATAAAAATGCCTAATTCGTACATGCACACACAAGACACATCAAGTGCGACTTTCAAAAGCCCTTCACTGGAGATCACGGAAAGATGAAAACAATACAATTTCAAAGTTATAAGGTGACGAAGCCATGTACGTAGATGGATTTTATGCGTGAAACACTTCCTATATTGTCCAAATACCCATATTCTTTCATCATATTTTGCATATATGACTCACGCGCCTAAGGTTTTAATAATAAAGAACATAATACTCGTACTTACCTAATTGTACAATTTCAAAAATTCTTTGCTTACAAATATTTTGAATCTCCAATTTTATAAAATTGTTCATAATTCTGTATCCTTTCCAGTGTTATCCTATGGAAACCCTAATCGTTCAATCAGAATCAATGAATTCGAGGGAAATTAAAAATAAAAATAAAGAACCCAGCCGTGTCCCAAACTTATCATTAACTCCAGATAATTTAACTAATTTGCCAGGTCCACACACAAGAAAGAAGTAGGAGTTCAGTGAAAAAGCATCATCGATCAGCAGAGCCATAAGACCAATTCTATGATACGCTAGGACAGAGTCCGACAGAGCGATAAAATCTGGGGTTAAAATATTATAAGCTTGATAGATGACACTCCAGATGCCTGTTAACTTGACTCTGCCTATTGGCTATTCCATTATTTTCCCTACACACCACCCTTGCCTTGCCTGCTTATTTTATTTCGAAAAGTGTGAGAGTGGGCACATACCATGAAGGCAAACGTAAACCTGTAGTCTGAATATCAGTGTAATATTAGCAACAACAGAAAACACACAGCCTAGTTCCCTACTCTGTCTCATTCTATTATCTCGTCCTCTGGTTGTTAGTAAAGTCAAAGTCACTGAGCAGTTTATTATAGTATGAGTGACGTGAAAAGGTGGTAGAAGAAATAAGAAATAAAATGCATGTAATAAAAAACGTTTTGAATGTAAATACAAACGAAAACGATAAATGTGGATAGTGAGTGAGCTGAATAGCATGTCGATGTTGATGTGAACAGAGTCAGACCTACGATTACATGAATTATTACCGAGTACACAAAAGGAATGTTTCGCAACAAAGTATAATCATCCAATCCGTAGTCTGTGTGGCTCTGTATTTAAATTAATCCGCCACAGGCTGACACAGACAGACAGAAGAGGAAAGAGAGAGAGAAGGACAAAAAATATTTATTAAGTATATTCTTGGTACTCACATTTTGTATATAATATATACCTTAGGTATGTAATAATAATAATAATAATATGCATGGTGACGTTTAGTCTGACTTCAAGCAGAGTCCCCCCACCGTATACCAAAGTGTACAGATAATATAATACTACAACTATTAAACTATTACTATTGTGCGCATACCAGGTATCTCTCTCTCTCTCCCGATCTAAAAACTAAAATGGCAAAATCATGAAAATGAAAAAGAAGTTTGCGTGAGCTTCCCATTGTACTCCTCTTGAATGTGTAACGTGCTTGACGCACTCACACACTGCATCTGACTCAACAAGTTTAAAAAACGCAATGGAAGCCTCCACGTCGTCGTCGTCGTCAACAAACAAGTCAAACTGAAATACTCGAAAAAGCAAAAAAAAAAGATATCGCAGTGCCAGGGCACGAGGAGGGAAAGCCAATCTTTTCAGCGACTTTACTACCTCCTCTCTATTAGATTACGAAATAGCTGTTTCCTATTTTCTATTGTATTTTCGCATTATTTACGTATCCTTATCCGTCCTTTAATATTTATATTTAATAGTAATAATACAACTCCATGCAAAACTAAAGTATACATTAGTAGAATATATACAGTAGTATATTTATGTATACACCAACCGACCACGACTTTATAATCGCGATCCGTTACAAAACTAACAAAACACTAAAAAATAGGAAATTCTGAACAGAATTACACATGCGATATGTCATTTTAAAGATATAATTAAATAAAAAATACCAGATTCAACAAAAATTGAAAAATATTTTATTCACAATTTTTTAAAATTATAATTACCTACCTTTAAATTTGGAATTTAAAATTGAAGTTCTAGGTGCCTGTTCAAACTCCTGACATATATGATTCTACATATTTTGTGCCGTCATTTTGATGTATAACTGGTCTATAACAACAACGAGTTACCGGCTGTTTAAAGATTACAGGTTTCAATATTCAAAAACTTAAAATCGCCTGAAGGCATTTTCGCCTGAGGTATTTATGTAAAAATGTCTGTACGTAAATTGGCACAGCACAGTAAAAATTTGGCGGCAAATTCAAACTGCTTAATTTTTCTGCTAGGGCTGCCATTAAACCGTCGGCCCGAAGTAGATGCTGAGCTTAGAGCAAGTTGGTTTCATCACTGGAAAAAAATATTTTTGCAGTTAGGTTAATAAAGTCCTAATTTAAACCACAGCAGTTATCTTTGGTGAAAACGGGCTTTGTTGGCACTAGTGGGCCAAGTACAGGTGCTTTTGGACACTGTGAAATTAGCGCTGGCTCGAGTGCCGCCGGTACGAATTTCGCTGATTGTTGTTCACTTATGACACAGTAGTACATGATCGAAGTTTACTAATTCATGTGGTCTTTGTGACAGCAGCACAAGTACAAGACAAGGTAGGAGGGGTGCAGGTTCGAAAAGTGCCGGTACGAAAACGATTTGGATACAAAATTTACAAGTTAAGCTATTAAAGCTCATCTCAATAAAATAAAGTTTAAGTATACAAAATAAAATTAATATGTAAAATAAAAACACTTTCGTCACTTTTTCTCATTCATAGTGGGTTTGTGCATTCTGAAGCCTAATTTAGGTGGCATCATTTATGCCGAACCCCTAAGACGTTTAATTAAGGTTAATGCAATATCTGGTCGGGGCATTGGTCTCGAAAGGATAATTTACTTGGCATAGCTTAGGTACAACAATAGTTTATGGAACATTTACAAAAGTCAGCCTTCACAAATGATGTTTTTTTCTTTAGGTAGGTTGATATCAAAATCCCAATCTGCATTATTTTTAACATTAGTGGAGTAGGTAGGCCAGAAAATTTATAAAAGTCGATGATATCATTTGCGATCGCTCCTAGGATTTATTTTGGTATGTTAATTAAATACACGAAATGCTAAGTGTGGCACGTACGGTGTTGTGTCTGGCCCCTAAACGACGTTAACCTTGGGTTCGTACCACAGAGGTATATTAACATAGAGAGAGGACTCCTATCTCTTTGCATGTATTTTTCACAAGATCCCATGAATGAGTTTGTGCCTAGTCGGTTTACATTGCAGCAGGAATTAGCTGCAGTAGCGACGTCTTCATTTTTGGTAAGAACTACGTTTCCTTTGCTTTTCCCTTCTGCCGCATAGGCGAATAGATTGCATAAGGGGGCGTGCACCAATGACATCTGGATTTAGGGGAGGGAGAGTGGTACGACCTATTCAAACTTGACGTTACTATGACGCTACATTGTAGATGTGCTAAACTAGGGGAGGGAGGAAGTAAAAACCTTCTTCTTAAACGTCATTGATGGATGCACCCTAATACTTCTAGCCAGCAAGCCTTCACTTACTTAATCCTAAGCAGGGCTCAGTCTCGAGTCTGGATAAAAGACAGATGGCGTTTGTCCCCTGTCTGCCTTGCTTTTTACGGGGAGTACTCTCTTTATGTTAGTATACCTCTGTGGTTCGTACCTACCTAGAAATGGAGGTAAGTTTGAACGCTAATGCAATGTAACGGCGGGTTTTGATTGCAAGCAAAAAACAGCTAAAAAAATATTGAAAATTGCTCCAGATAACTGCTAACTGTGCAAAAACTGTTTATGCGATCTTGCCCAAAAACTATACAGTACTGCGCGGGCGCTTTTACGAGCGATTCATAGTTATTTGGAGAGGATCAGGTCAAAACTGTGACCTGTAGCGCACGACCTACAGACATTCGGACAGACAGACGGACAGACAAAACCATTTCAATAGATGCTTATGAGCTAAAGCTCAGCATCTAAAAAGGGCTCTTGTACATGGTACCAGGATTAGTTGGCCCCTCATTTCTGAGCCCCTCAGTTCTTGGCCCCGAGAATTCGGGGCCCGAGAAGTAATCGGCCCCGTCGTTACTGGGCCCCATTATTTATTTTATGGGTGGTATTTTAAGGCTTCAGCGGGAAATTATTCTTTTGTTATGCAGACGAGATTAATTTGATATGCAGAACCAAATAAGAATATTTAAATAATTTTTATGCCAGAGAACTGTTTATAACTTTAGCATTCTATTGATAAGGTGAGCCCAATTACAGTAATTGTACAGTGATTGTCAGTTGAGTTGTGGATTTCAATAGTTGTTTGTGAATTTTTGGTTTACCTCAAGAAATAAAACAAGTTGCGGTGTTGTGTGTGATAAACCAAGCTTTACCAGATGCAGAGAAGAAAGGCCAGCCACTTTCCAAAGTGAAAAAGCAAGGCTGTGTGGGCTATCGACCACCGTTAAAATGGGTAGAAAAAGGTCATTTAGTTGTTTTAAAGATGCATTGGAAGCCATTGCAGAGGGCTGGAAATTAGGATACTCAAATAAAACAAGTTTAGCTGAGAAAAAGACACTACTGTTTTAGTAATGGTAAAAAATGCTTCGTGAAGAAACATTTAAGCATAGATAACGACAGTCATAAAGTACACTACTTCAAAGCACGAACTGAAGATTACGTCATTCCTGACGGAATTAAAAAGGCCTTGTCAGTGGAAGTTAAGAGGCATATTCGTGACATTATGCTGACTGGTACTACTGGAGCTTTACAAATTTTAAGACCGATGAAGGAGGTTAACAACGCACCTATTATTAGGCAAGTCAGCATTTTCGTTTTAAAAGAAAATTCAAAAGTTGATGTTTTCGTCTAAAGGATAAAAGAGCTGAAGAAGTGGATTGCAAATAGCTTTTTAGTTCCATAAAATGAAAATTTTGTATATAAAAACCCAAGCAAGGAGACCAGGAAAAGTGATTGTCGGGAGGTCAAGACAGGAGGCAGTCTAGTAGCTTTTAGGTTTTGAAACCATGAATGTTTACGGTTCAGTTAGTAATTGGCCCAACTGTATTCGATTACGAAAGGTCGGGTCCCAACATTATTTGGTCCCTGCTCATAGCCAATCCCGCTTAATTCGGTCCCATTTAATTTTAAATATTTTGTAATGAATACATTCTAATTAAGACGTGCAGTACACTGTTGGATAGGATAGTGTCAATTTAACCGGGCACCTTGTAACCAAAACTCCTCCTTCAGTTTTCAACTAATTCTTACTACAAGTTCAAATAAATTTTAAAGAACCTAAATAGTAACTATGAGGACTGAAAGTAATCTACTAATTAAAAACTACACTATGGAAAGGGATAAGCGTCACTCAATTCCCACTACCAATCACTGTATATTTTGTGCATATAACGGAGGTATAGTAATATCAGCTGCGATTTGGATTAGATAGACATTACAAGCATAGTCCTGGTCAAGTATGTAAACAAACTTAACCCAGAGAAGAATAAGGTAAAGCTTTACCACTAATAAAATCTTGACCCAGGCAAGCCTGTAATCAAAACTAAACTCAAGCAAGTCTGCTCTTAAAATTTAACTCAAGCAAGCATTTAGCAAAAACGGAAACCTGGGAGGGAATGGCTGTGGCTATAATGTAATCCGCGCAAGTCCTGTGTCCAAAGCTTAGACCAAATATAACAGTAAGAGGTTTTTAAGTCGACAGTTATGGTATTCAGCAGTAGATCCATCTTGTTAATGGTTACGCCGAAACTAATCTTTTATGTAAAGCAGGTGTATACGGAAATAGAGAGCAATGATCACAGCAAGCATAAGCACGGACAATCATGTTGGAAAACCTTACCCCAGCCAAGATCTGGTAAAATTATAACCCAGCTAATGCTATAGTAGAATTTTAACCCAGCCAAATCTGTGGTAACTTTTGAACCCAGCCAATACTGTCGTAAAATTTTAACCCGCCCAATATTGTAGTAAGATTTAAACCCACACAATACTGTGGTATAATTTCAACCCAGCCAATAAAGTGGTAAAATTTTGACCCAGACAATACTGTTGTAAAAGTTTAACCCATGGAAAACTGTGGTAAAATTTTAACCCAGACAATACTGTGGTAACATTTTAACCCATACAATACGCTGGTAAAATTTTAACTCAGCTAATACTGGTAAAATTTTAACCCAGCTGATACTGTGCTAAAATTTTAACCTAGCTATTACTGTGGTAAAATTTTAACCCACCTAACACTATAGTGAAATCTTGACAAGGGCCAGTCTGTTGTCAAAATTTAACCCAAGCAATCATTTCAGCAAAGCTCAAGTTGATTAAATCACAATCAATACAAAATTTTGTTTAGTGTAACAACTAAAAGTGAAGATTACATACTACAATTCCGAGTAATTCAGATTCAATAGTGTAACCCTGGCAAGGCCCTGGTCAAAAAATACACCTTGCGCCCCTATGGGAAAAACGTATCTCTTAATCTGAGCAGATATCTGGTCAAAACTCACCCCGAATTCTATTTGACCACAATCAATGCAACATTTTATTTACTGTAACAGCCAGGCCCCGCGCGACATGTAGCCCGGCCATGGTCTAGCTCCTTGTTACGGCCCTCACTGTCTAAAATTGTATACGTTTTTGCCCCACTATTTTGTTAGTAAGCCTGAGCCCGGCCCCTAATGGAGCCCGGCCCTGGTTCAGTGGACCACCTGAACCACCCTTCACGCCGGCCCTGGTAACAGCTAAACTTGAAAAACATAAATATATTAATTTTTGTTAATTGCAACCCATCGGGTTGCTAACCTGCTAGCAGTTAGCAACCCGATGGGTTGCCATTAAAAACTGCAGTATGTAATATTCACTTTTAGTTGTTACACTAAACAAAATTTTGCATTGATTGTGATCTAATCAACTTGAGCTCTGGCGAAGTGCTTGCCTGGGTTAAATTTTTACAACAGACTTGCCTGTGTTTACTATTGGTCACAGGCTTGCCCGGGTCAAGATTTTGCTATAGTATTAGCTGGGTTAAAATTTTACCACCGTATTGTCTGGGTTATTATTTTACCACAGAATTGTTTGGGTTAAAATTTTACCACCGGATAGTCTGGGTTAACATTTCACCACAGTATTGTCTGGGTTAAAATTTTACCATAGTATTGTCTGGGTTAAACTTTTACGATAGTATTTGCCGGGTAAAAATTTTACGAATTTATTGGCTGGGTTGAAATTTTACCACAGTATTGTGTGTGTTAAAATTTAACTACAGTAATAAGTGGGTTAAGATTTTACCACAATAGTGACTGGGTTAGAATTTTACCACAAATTTGGCTGGGTTAAAATTTTCCACAGAATTTGCTGTTAAAATTTTACCACAGTATTGGCTGGATTAAAATTCTACTACAGCATTGGTTGGTCACAGGCTTGCCCAGGTCAAGATTTTACTATAGTGTTAGGTGGGTTGTAATTTTACCACAGTATTGGCTGGGTTAAAATTTTACCACCGTATTGTCTGGGTTAAAATTTTGCCACAGTATTGTCTGGGATAAAATTTTACGACAGTATTGTCTGGGTCAAAATTTCATCACAGTATTGTCTGGGATAAAGTTTTACGACAGTACTGTCTTGTACAAAATTTACCAATTTATTGGCTGGATTGAAATTTTACCACAGTATTGTGTGGGTTAATTTGTTAATACAGTTTTGGGTGATTTAAAATTTTTATCACAGTGTTGGCTGGGTTAGAATTTTACTACAGATTTTGCTGGCTTATAATTTTCCACAGAATGAGCTGTTAAAATTTTACTACAGTATTGGCTAGGTTATAATTCTACTACAGCATTGGTTGGGTTAAAATTTTACCACAGATCTTGGCTGGAGTAAGGTTTTCCCACATGCCTGTTCTTGATTATTCTTGCTGTGATCATTGCTCTCTATTTTCGTATACACCTGCTTTACATAAATGGTTGGTTTAGCGTAACCAGTTACACGATGGATCGACAGCTAAATATTATAACCCTCGACTTAGAAACCCCTTAGTGTTATATTTTGTTTAAGCTTTGGACACACACTTGCGCGGATTACATTATGGCCACAACCATTCCCATGTTTCCGTTTTTACTAAATGCTTGCTTGGGTTTTTTTAAAGCAGACTTGGCTGGGTTTAGTTTTGATCACTGGCTTGCCTGGGTCAAGATTTTATTAGTGGTAAATGTTACCTGAGTCTTGGCTGGGTTACGTTTTTCCTACATGCTTGACCGAGACTATGCTTGTAATGTCCATCTAATCCAAATTGCAGCTAATATTACTATACCCTCCTAGTATGCACAAAATATACAGTGATTCGTAGTTGGAATTGAGTGACGCCTATCCCTTTGCATAGTTGAGTTTTTAATTAGTAGATGACTTAAAAAGTCCTCATAGTTACTATTTAGATTCTTTAAAATTCATTAAAACTCGCAGAAGGATTTAAAACGAATAATCTTTTGGCTGCGCTGACCTTTTTTCTTTTTCAAAACTTCTTGAATCAGTTTTTAAACTTTTTCATGGTTAAACGAATTTGAAAATAGAAATAAATATTTTTGATCGGGCTCTGTGCCAATCAGGATCACCTAATTTTTAAAATTTTGAATTCTAGTGCCGTGATTGGCGCAGAGTCAAAAAGTGTAAATTAGCCATAAAATGTGCAAAACGCAATATTTTCCAAAATATTGTCAAAAGAATGACGACAAAACGTCAAGACGCGTCGAATGGTACCATAAAAACTGTAATTAGTTGAAAACTGAAGGAGGAGTTTAGGTTACAAGGTCCCCGGTTAACTTCCCACTATCCTATCTAACAGTGTACTGCACGTCTTAATTAAGAGACTAGCAGTTAGGCAACCCTATGGGTTGCGAGCTTTATTTAGGAAGAATTAAATTCGAGAGGGGGGCACGAATCTTATGTTGCAGTAACTAAATTGACTGTTGCTGCCTTAAAAAAATTTTAACTTTAATGTACATGCATTTAAATGGCGTGGTCGCAATTATTTTATGTTAATTTTTTTTCTGGGCATATTGGCCTCACGAAGTTAATTTATTACCATTGGAGAATGGTAGCAGGAAACTTTTAAACAAAAACATGCCCGAGTTACGCTATGGAGTGGGTTTGGGTTCAATTTTGATAAAAGACTTGCCTATGTAAAGTTGTAATAGATGACTTAGGTCGGAAGCCAGGATAAGGTATTGCTGCAGTGTTACTGACCATACTATTCAATTTGTTGGGGTTTACCTACAGGCTCGCTCAAGTAAAGTTTTACTGCAGTGTTGGCTGGGTTAAGCATTTACCAAAGGCTTGCCTGACATTAACACCTTGCCCATACCACTCAATTTGTTGGGTTTTACCTAAACGTACTTTTTTTATTATATCACAGGCTTGTGAGGGTTTAGGTTTTACTCAGACCTTGGAATTAAGGAAAAGTTAATTTTTTATCAAATCAATGCTTGGGATTGCTTGGTATAGACATTATAAGTATTTTTGTTTAGTTATCTGTTTGAAAAAAACTCCGTGGCTCTTAACTGTGGCCAACTTATACTCTATTATCGAAGTTTTAATTGAGAGATAAAAAAATTAATTGTTTAAACACCATTTCGCTACAGTAATAATATTACAAAACGTGCCGTTAAATTGAATGTAGGTACTGTATTGCAGTGTAGACATAGATACGAAGATAAAAGATGCCACTCTGACCTATCTTAACCAAGCCACTTTGTCATAGATTAACCATGCCACTCCAACATATCTTAACGATGCCACTCCGACATATCTTAACCATGCCACTTCGACATATCCTAACTATGTCACTCCTGGCTATGTATTACTGAGTCACTCCGGGCTATACCAGCCTGCAAGTAAGACCGTCGGTACACGTCGTATATAGACTTGGTAGGAGTAGCACAGTAAGGCACGGGATAGAGTGGCATAGTTAAGATAGGTCGGAGTGGCATGTTTAAGCATAGGGATGTACATAGCGGCAACACTGTAGGAGTGGCACGGTTTAGTATAGGCCGGAGTGGCACTATGAAGTTTAGGGCGGAGTGGCACGATTAACCATTGTGCGACCTCATTCTTACCCAGAACGTCAACGCTATAGTGGGCGACTTTGGTCGGAGGCCGAAATAAGGCTTTACTGCAGTGATGGCTAAGTTTAAAAGTCTTGAGTATATTTATTGATATATATATTGTGGGATATTTTTACTAATATATTTTAGCATTGTAATGAATGTAAACCATAGGTAAGCTCAGTTGGTAATTATAGTTAGCCTTTGCCCAGTTGCATGTTTTTAAGAGGTACTAATTTCGTTATTTACTTGTTTTTGAGGTATGAAAAATGATCTATTGATACATTTCCAGGATTATTATTTGTCATATATATTCTATAATAATGCGCGGATCAGTAATAGTACGCGGATATGTAATAGTACGCGGGTCTGAGGGGTCCAACTTTGAATAGTAACATTAATTTACACGAAGAGAGTAATAACAATCGACATTTTTATTAGATTACAGGCGCAAAAGTGTTACGATTCTGCAAAAAGCTTGAAATTAGAAATAGTTAAAAACTAAAGCACAAACAACGTTTAATAGCCAGCCTAAACCCCACTATGAGTTTTTTAAAAATTAAGTGAGAAAAAAAAATAATAATTCGAAATACGTCTTGACGGGGGGGTCATCCCTTACTCTGAGGAGACATATGGTCAAAGCATATTCCGACCAAGCCTGTTTTATTAACCTAACTGAGTGGAGCCATTAATTAAAGCTTATTATGGGCATGCGTTAAGGTTATTTGACCACAATCAATGCAACATATTGTGACAGCTAAACTTGAAGAACATATTATATATTACTCGTTTAAATTTTACTACGTTCGTGGTAAAAAATAGAACAACCAATAGTAACTGTACTGTGTATGGGTAATACCCGAAACGCAATAGTACTACACAACTACTACTACTACTACATATTATATATTACCTTTAATTGCAACCAATTGGGTTGCTAACCTGCTAGTGTTCTTATAAAGTTTACCGTTGACTGTCACTGCAGAGTAGACATGGATACGTTGCAGTTTAAAATGGCAACCAATTTAAAATTGTAAACAATAGTTCTTTCAACTTTTATTTTTTACTTTACTAAACTTTTTTTTCTCTTACAATCAAATATTTCTTGACAATTAGTAAGAAAAATGAAAATACAAATATTTTAGCTGACCTTACTTTTCTTTTCTTTTAAAACTTTTTGAATCAGTTTAAAGCTCTTCCATGTTCAAAATAATTTTAAAAATAGAAAAATATAATTTTTCACTGGGGTCTGTGCCAATCAGGATCATTGAATTTTCAAAAGTTTAAATTCCAGTGCCGTGATTGGCGCAGAATAAAAAATGTTAAAACGTTAATAATTCAAAAAACTGTCAAAACAATTAATTTCCGAGTCCAAGCTCGAGGACACTTGACCAAGGGCTATCCAATGACACTACAATAAAGGGTGAAATCAAAAAACTGTAGGAGGAGTTTGATGGACAAACTTTGTAGTGGGATTTGAGTGAGGGGTATAGAGCCCCATTATGCAAGAATTAAATAATAGATGATGAAGGAGGTTAACAACGCACCTATTATTAGGCAAGTCAGCATTGTCGTTTTAAAAGAAAATTCAAAAGTTGATGTTTTCGTCTAAAGGATAAAAGAGCTGAAGAAGTGGATTGCAAATAGCTTCTTAGTTCCATAAAAGTATATAAAAACCCAAGCAAGGAGACCAGGAAAAGTGATTGTCGGGAGGTCAAGACAGGAGGCAGTCTAGTAGCTTTTAGGTTTTGAAACCATGAATGTTTACGGTTCAGTTAGTAATTGGCCCAACTGTATTCGATTACGAAAGGTCGGGTCCCGACATTATTTGGTCCCTGCTCATAGCCGGTCCCGCTTAATTCGGTCCCATTTAATTTTAAATATTTTGCAATAAATACATTCTACGGAATCGAACTGCGAATGTTAACTGTTAAGAGTCATCACCCTTGTGTAAGAGTAGTTATTATGTAGACCTGATGACGTGCAATACTTTTTCCGCGGTTATTTCAGCTCATTCTTCCATATCGCCTGAAAAACACTTACAGTGAAAAACCATTCCTAATGTACAATAGTAAAGATGATGATCGTTTACTCATTTTTTCTACTGTCCGAAATTTGGAGTTTCTGGCAGAATGTGATACGCTTTTGTGTGACGGGACATTTAAAACCAGTCCATTGTTGTACACCCAAATTTTTACGGTGCATGCTTTGCACAACGACGGATGGTGTGCTATTGTCGCAAAACCAAAACCCCGTGGAAGACCAAAAAAGCAAAATCAACATACAACTCCTCCAATGATTCCCCTGGTCCACCAAAAATACGACAGGTCCACGAGTTGCTAACTTAGGAATGTTAACTAGGACATTATTTTTTTACTCAATTTTATTTACGCATTCTAATTATTACTTGTGGCACATACATCATTAACATATTACTTCTCTAAAATTTTTCAAAAAAATTAAAAATTTCGAATTTTGAAAAATCCTGAAATTGCTTTTTAGAAAAACCCAAAGGATCAGAAAAAACAAAATTTCATCAAAATCGGACAAGAACTGTATAGGTACCAGGGCAGCAAAATATTAAAATTTGAATTTTTTTAAACTTTGGCGGGCTATTGTGACCGAACAACGCAAAATGCACTCGAGTTACTTTTTAAAAGTAGCCTGATTTTTGTAGACATAATTCATTGAAATCGACGGGTTACATGTGAAAACATTCCCTTGTAAAACCAATATCTTCAACTCTGTGATATGACGATATTACAAAAACTATATATTTAACCGCATACGGCATAATATTTGTAATATTAAAAAACTATAATTTATTTACCAACTTATCTATTTAATTTATTATATATGTGTTCGGTGACGAAAACAACGTAACTGTTATCATTCTAACAAGCAGGCGTGCTTGGGTGAGCGGTTAGGACTGCAGACTGTAACGAAATTTACAGCCTCAGACCCGGCTTCGATCCTAAGGCACTGCTAATCGTTTAAGGCTCGGTGTTGTACGGTAAACGTCACTGGATGGTTGATTGAAACCCAATCTCCTTCGGTGCTCCTTAGTGACCACTACTTACTGTAGGGGCCTAGGGAATGAGACTCCTTTACTGTGGAGGAGGGGACGGGGATAGGTGAAAGGGTACAAAGACCGAGACGATCTAACGCAGTAGCCTCCTATTTCCTCACCCACAGTGACTAGTTGAGTCTGGTTGTATGAACTTCGGTTAAATCGACCCAATGAATAAATTATTATTATTATTATTATTATCATTCTAACACTTTAATAAATACAATTATTATTATTATTATTATTATTATTATCATTCTAACACTTTAATAAATACAATTATTATTATTGTTATTACATATTAAGTAGTTCTACAAAATTTAATATGTAGATTCTTTTGAAAACAAAAGAACTTGCTGCGAAAGATACTGCATGGAGTTCATGCGTGAGCTAAAAGCTAGGACTATGATTTTTGCGATAATCTACCAACATTTTTTAAAAAGCCACATAAAATCAAAGGTGATTTCGCTTCTTCTTCTGTACTCCCCCTGTCTCGGTCTCTCTGTTCGCTAACTTCTACAAATACAGATGAGAATGTATAATTTTCCCATTGGTAAACTCGATTGACTTGGGGTAAAATTACGATACAGTTACAATGTACAGCCCTCGTGTCCTCAAGCGTCGATGCCGAATGCGGAACTGCGCATATATAAATATGTAATTACATATCCATAAAAAACCTCTGTACTTTCCCTTACACAGCAAATAGCGAACGATAGTTATGTAATGCGAGGGAAGCGAAGGGTAGAGAAACTTAAGTAAAAGTCTCTCTCCCGCCAATGAAATGTCATGCAATGCAATGCAATAAAAACGACTCTCTGTCTCCGTGGAGTTCAAAGTTTCCATGGACCTACATACTACATACCCTGTGTGTATTACATTCGCTACCTCCTATCTACATTTTACATAAAAACAAGCCATTCGGATCAGTGTATGAAATACGACAAGAGCAGCTCTCCCTATCGCCCTTCCCCTGTCTCACTCCTTGAGTAAAATCCCAAATAGTCAACCAATATCCTTCATGGGACTCTTCCAACTTTTTCCAAGAGCAGCAAAAATTCTTTTGCTTTATCTTAGAGATTTCTGTTCCGTAATCATGGATTCTTGTTTAGAGGATCAAAAGACGGAGGAAATACCTTGAGAAACGAGCTACATACACTTTACATGAAACAAGTGTAGGGATATGTGGAATTCACACATGTTCGTTTAAACTAATAGCCAAACTCAAACTGAAGTCGTGTAGTTCCTGCTATAATGTGAGTATGTCTCCGTGTGTCTTGGTATGTCATTAGCTATTCATTCCAACAGAGAGGAATATCCCCCCCCCCCTCGCACCAAAAAAAGAGCATAGGATAGGCACGTATATTGGTGGTATATATGCTCATTGGTATCAGGAGCTCAAGTATGCACGCTACTAAAATTTAGAAAGAAAGAACTTAGCTTGTTTTTCTCTGTCATATGACAAACAAATCTAAATGACGCGTTCGAAGTTCCTGTTTTTTAATTTTTCAACCGTCATCTTACCTGTTTCTTTGTTTCTTTTTGTACTCCATATTTTATTTATTTAATTCTGAGAAATATCTATACGAAAAACACAAGTTAAAACTTTGTCTGATACGGTATAAAAAGATTCCACACGTTGACGTCGACAATGATAGGTACGTCGTGGCCTGACTGACTGACTGACTAGCTAAGGCTTGATAGAAACTGCCAGCCTCCTTTTTTGTATTCTCTCCTTGAATGTCAGTCTCAGACTGGAATTGTAATATTCCCTTTCCTGACGCCGGATACGGAAGACATTCCGAAATCGTCAACAACAGCACGTGTATAATTTCTTCATCTTTCAAGTCAAGTGTAATGATGTATTTTCCATTTTCTCCCAGTAAGAGGAAGGGGAAACAACAGGAAAACCAACTGCTTTGTCAACAAAAACTTTTTATACTTTAAGTGACTGTTATTTTTGTATTCTTCTTTTTCGACTTCTGCTCCGAGGCGACAATAACAAGGCCAACTGCCATTTGCAATATAACATAACTATAGGAGGGAGGCAACCACCTCAAGCATACCTGGAACTAAATCTCTAGTTTTTCTCTATATGTACGCTATATGCCATCAGGAGTACCATCATCATAAAATGGTACGAGACCGAGACCAACGACGACGTGACTTTGGAGGAAAAAAGAAATAACATTTACACATTGAAAATAAATTGGAGAGAACATCCCGAGAAGAAAAAACAGAAAAAGAAAAAAACTTTGGCGACCAGTACTAAAAAAATACCGGAGCCGATACTGTTCCCTATACGGATACCGGCACCGGTAGACCGGTGCACAGGTGATGGTTCTATCCAGACCAAGACTACATACCTCATTATACATACATTTGATACCTCCACACATACAAGTTTTCTCCCGTTCCCTTTCTCTCTCTTCCCGGGGAATACACGAAATAACAGTGGGTTTCCCTTTTTCCCTCCGTTAAATATATGCATACTTGATTTCTCCACGTACTTCGTACCTGGTCCCCCCTTGTATCAATGGCTTTTTTGACTTGCCCATTACTCTATATACTTAACCCTTTCTTACATACTTCGATTTCAACAGTGATCACCATTTTAGTGTTGTTCCATATTCGCCCATTTGTCACTAACTACTTAACAGCCAAACAATTTTTACAAATAGATCAGCCATCAAGCGGATTTAAGTTTTTATAGTATTAATACTACCGATAATAATCAAACTGACGGTATAGAGGAAGCTGAAATGTAACACAAATTGCAGGGTACTTTTACCATACTATACTGTACATTATACTATACGTGAACAAGGAAGGTGGGGAAACATAGTAGCAAAGTAGAGCGTATTATATAATAATAATAATAATGTATTCATTTTGTCGATTTGGCCTCAGCCCATACAACATTATTAGTTACAAGTTTGGTTTTGCGGATAATTTATCCTTGGTTAATATAATATAATATGATAATATGTGCAGTCAATTCTTGAAACTTTGCGTTGGTTTGGTTTTTCTTTGCGTTTTGTTCCTGTAAGGAAGCATGGTAAAAATTAATAATAAAAATGATAATACAGTCATAGTAGCAGTAGTGTATTCCGTTTATATTACATGGTTATAATTTGTTTCGTAGAAACTAGTAATGTTCTTAGTATTTTAGTATTGAAGTAAATGCATGCGAGATCATATAATGCAATTGTAGTAGTATTGTATTAGGTTTATTTGTAGGGGTGGTCAATTTATCCGTGAGTGTTGGTCGGTTTATAATTCTTCAGTACAGTTGTAGTAGAAATTTCGGATTCTAAGGGCTTCATCCCAGAAGTTGAAAAGTTGTTCAAATCCTCTTACATCAAGGTAGCAGCCGAAGGTTTTCTGTATGATGTTCGTTCTGGTTGGGCTTTTACTCGTCAGTAGAGCGTATTATATAAGGTGCTTATGTAATTAAATTTAAGTAAACTTCCTACTGTATATACTTGTACATGGGGCTTGAAAAACCTTAAAGCAAACATTTATTTGTATTCGTCTCATTTTCGTAAATTCGAATACTTTTCCACAAACATGGTACCTCTCTCCCAAGCTCCATGTTATGTTCAGATAAAGCGAAGTAAGAGCATGCAGTTTACCTAAATCTAGCAGCGATCCCTCTCATCCACGTGTTTCCCGCGTCTACATTCATCGGTACCTATACCCATCTCCTAACGTATTCAGGTAAGTACGTCGATGGTAGCCAATAAACCTAAACCGAAAAGGTTGAGCTAACGACAATGAGGTGAATGTGAACTGTGAAGAGAGCCATCCAGTCTAAATTTAAAACGGATACAGGGTGGGTTAAAGTAGAGGAAAATGCTTCACCACACGCCATGCAATCATTATCAGGGTATGGTGCATGGCGTACCATCATCCCATCGCATTGGCTCCTGTCAATACTGGTACTGTCTTCCAAAATTCCTGCAATCTAAAGAGATCATCTTAAACTACAGATATCGATATAAATATTACTACCACTACCAGCCACCAAGCAATTGCCGTTTTCCGTCGTAGCTGTGCAAATAGGAACTAGTAAAAATAAAATCAATCTTGAATCCATAATACACTCCCTTCCTACCTAGTATTCAATCTATGTACACGTGGAATGTGGAACAAACTAATATCTAATCTAATGGAAAATGCTTTTGAAGGGACTTATAATTTCTTTCGAAAGTCCAAGTGGACCAAAACCAATCAATAAGTACAAATACACAATTCCCTATTATGCCTGTCAAACACACACACACACTTCTCCAAAATAATCACACGGAAATAGCACGCAAGTACACATAAGTCTCCATCAAGACCAAGAACCAAGGCAAGGAATAGTTTTAATCACTAATGTGTCTTATATACTATGATGATACAGAAACGGAAGCCAATAGCTACTACAAAATGTACTATTTACGTACGTACGTGTTTCTTAAATTGTGCCTGGTCCAACACAACCATTGCAATTGCTACAGGGTGAGAAAGATATCTATGAGAAGCCCACAACTAACGCAGGCACTATGTTGTTGTGGATGTACATCCCAAGTGAAAGGTAGGAGATAGTTAAAACGTTGTCGGCATCATTTACATTAGCATGTCACTACTCACTGATCTTTTCCTTTATCAGTATTACTCACAAACTCACAACAACGTAGCGTAGCCCTTTGATCGCGTGTGTCCACAAGGAAAAAGGCATTTTATTTTCTATCAATATTTCATCAGGTTCGAAAGCCATTTCTTACCCATTCAATAATAAATGTTTTCTCTATGTACTTTCCGTCTCCCTCCTATAATCACACGACATTCACAAGCTTGCTCCTCTCAGCTGGATTTGGCATTGGTTCCCATAGGTGAATAGTAAGTACACAATAATATGAATGCTTATACAGATAAATACTCACTGACATGACGAACAACACAGGTGTATGCTTTTGTGTCCAGCGTATTAGGAAGTTTAAACGAGGAGCAGAATCAGTAATCAGTAGATTGGAGATTCTATCTCTATTTTTATTTCCTACCTTTCTACTAAAGCTGAGTCGAGATTATAAGCGCTAATTTACACTTAATTTAACCGTTCGAAAACTTATTTGAGGTTCAAGATAGTAACTTTAACGTGTTCTTCATTCAATTTCACCCAAGTAAATAGTAATTCACATTCTAACCTAATTTTTATTAGCTCGTAATTACAAAAATTACAAAAAGTATGTTTCACTCTCCCGCTAAAATTTTCCCAAAGTGCACGTCAGGGACGGGGACCCTTTTTAAAAACTTTCATTTTGAGATACAAAAAGGCCAAACATAGTTTTAAAATTATGTCAAAAGGCCGGTTTATGGACACTTGCTACCCAAAACCCAGCCTAGGACATTTGCTACCCAAACCCAAACCTAGGACATTTGCTACCAATGGCTAATGTAGAAATAAAATGCATGGATAATATTTATGAGTGTACCGTGATAACGTGGCATCGTTAAAACAGTTTATTAATGCTATTGTTGTTAATAATAAAGGATGGTTTAATTGTAGATGGTCGCTCAAAAATGATATTTAAAAGTTGTATACAATATATAACCAGACAACAACAAGCCATTGCAGGCACGCTAAAATAATTACTAAACGACAAAAACAATAAACAACAATAAAATTATAACGTATTCTTAAATATAATAAACTAAATAAACTTCCAATGAGTCTAAATGTAAGTAAAATTTGTTTTTTCATGACGTAATTATGGTGAAAAGACAGTTTCTAATTTTAAATCTAGTTTTTAGTCTAAATGTAAGTACGCAACCTATTTAATATAATTTTAAAGTTTTTGTATGGTTTCAACATTTATACAGCATATCAGTCTTAATATGCAGGGTATATTAATTAGAAAAATTATTCATTTTAAAGATAATATATATATATTATCTTTAAAATGAATAATAATAATGAATATACATATGTATAATAGCATTAATAAACTATTTTAACGATACCACGTTATCATGGTACACTCATAAATATTGTCCATGCATTTTATTTCTACATTAGCCATTGGTAGCAAATGTCCTAGGTTTGGGCGTGGATAGCAAATGTCCTAGGTTATAGGTAGTAAATGTCCTAGGTTTGGTTTTGGGTAGCAAATGTCCTACAACCCAAAAGGCCACCTATACATTTCTAAATTCAGAAATAATTTTATCCAAATTCCAAATAATTTTATTGCAAAACCGAGATATCCCTGGGTGAACCGGGTAAGGCTCGACCTTCCGTAACTTAAAACTGAAAAAGTTATAATAATCCTTCATTTATCACACTTTTTGATGAAATTGTCGAAATAAACGTGTTCATACATAGCTTGTAAACTAAGCTAAGTAAATAAGAACATTTTGTGGAACTTCGTTTTGATGCTGGACATTATGGTTGCACCAACCCCCCTCATCTCATCATGACACTTTTTCTTCCAATGTTTTATTTTATATTTATCAAAATAAAATTACTTTGAAGACAAAATTTGTCGTTCCAAATCATAAATTTTATTGCAACATGTACGGGTGTTTCGTAGCATCAGCCAAACTTGTGTTGTAGTTGTAGTAACTAGACACGTGTAGCTTTTTTTCATGTAAGGTACATATTATGATTTTTTGTCATATTTTAGTCAAATTCATAAGAGTGTAATTTTAGTTTGGGAGAAATAGTATTTCTGAAATTTATGTATAGTGTACAGAATTTAATTGTCTATCGAATGAGCCCATGAACGTTAAAATCCATTGCGGATTACTCGGTACAAGTGTATGTTTAGGTAGTCAGATTTTTGATCATTTAAATGTATGCAAGTATTTTTTTTCTATGGGTTTTGAATATTTTTTTACGCAGTCATATCTAGTTAGGAAAAGTACCCATCTAAATTCAAACGTTCAACTGTGAACCAACCTCCGTGGTCTTGGTCGTTTTTTCTTTACTAATGAAATTAGTGAAGTATGTCAAATTAGTTATTTTTAGTTAAGTTCAAAACGTATTCTGTGCATAATTAACTAATCTACCTACCTACCTTAAATTATAGATAACGATTTTTTGGTTTCATGTTCGTTTTCTTTGTGAACTCAACCGCTCTAAAATATCATAGTTGTGTAAAATCTTACTCTCGAGTTGGCTATATAAAGCCATTGTGTGTAAATATTAAGCTGATTCAAAATTCGAAATTCAAACAGAGCACTAGCTCTCAACTTAACCTACCTATTTGTTAGCGTCGTAAAGTATTAATTTTTCAGTTTATTAAAACTCGTCGTTTTCTTTATTTAAAGTTAAAAAAGTTTGTAAACTGATAGTCTTGCACTTTATTACCAACAACTCAACCTGAATCCATTACATCATTTCATTTAATTAATCGTCAACCGAATCCTTCGAACATCATCCTACTGAACCCCATCGTTATTTCACACAGTTCATATTCATCTTGTACTCACCAAAACAACGGGACAACAACAAAATTTAATTTTGTACTTTCAAAATAGCCTTCATAGGGCTTCCGTGAGTTTATCACCTAGGGTTGATTGTGTTTACCTGACACCTTGTTTTCGATAGTCATTATTTTGGTGAAAATCACAAGACCCGTGTATAATAGTCTCCAAAAATTAGGAGGAGATGCTGCTGAACTGCTTCCTACTACGTTTTCCAATATTGGTCTGACTATGTAAGTCGGGGCACCAATTATAAAATACCGGCAGGTATAGTAGCTATGTGGGATTTGCTCCCTAAAAAGTGTCAAGTTTTCAAACTGAATTTACTGTAGTAAAAATGGCTTCATCCAAAAAGAATATGCATTACTTCTTCAGTTTCCCTGGTTTGATTCTACACGGGCATTTATGTTTGGAAAGCCCCCAAAGCAGGTTTCCACTTCGGAATCAATTTTTGGGCTCATTTTGAAAGCTACAGATCTGAACTTTTGCACACATAAACCTAAAAACCTCGTTAATAATATTTTTTAATGATCGCGGTTCTACAATACTCGCATTGACAGCAATTAGTGCTTAAATTAGCGACTATAATCTCGACTCATTCGTACTTATGCAAAAACTGGTATACGGACATTTTCCCCCCGGACATTATCCCCCCGGACATTTTCCCCCCATGCAGTAACCCCAGACATTTTCCCCCCGGTCCCAAAATGAAACTAATTGTATAGACAAGTACTTTTACGCGTTAAGGTAAATGTTTTGGGAAAATATAGTTAATATTTATAGTAATCTAAGCGCATCTAAGCGTTGATGCATTTTCTCATAATTAGCGTCGTCATTAATATTTAACAATATATGTTCCACAGTCTAAAAAACTTATGCAACATTTTGCATACTTTAATTTACCATATTATTTATGCATTGGATCATCAAGTAAATTAGTGTACACTAATATATTTCGGTTACTTTTTCATTTTACCTGTCTATTTCAAGAGGTCAGAGCAGTTTGACTCTCATGAAAGTCGATTGCAGCATTCTGTTTTGTGAGTTTCCTATTTATTAAAGCTAACATGGAATTATAAATCATTAAAACTGGCAAAGGTGAAAACAAAAATTTTAACGACACTGCAAGATTTACTTATCAATTTTTACTTCTAATTCAATTTGTTTGAATAATTTTATAATACCCGAGCAAGATTTTATGTTCAGAGGTAGTGGTACATTACCATTACTAATGACCTAAATAGTTTTTCCCTGTCTTATTACCTTCGACCTTGTAACTATAAGCATTTGTTACGACGTCAGCATACACATGTACAGAATTTTTAGGCACATTAGAGAAACAGTGTAGTACATATATTTTATAAATTTTTGAGTACGCTAGCAACTACTAACTTTAAAGAATATTATTGTGATCGAAGTTGATTTTTTTTCAATATCCTTTTCGAGGGGTTTAAATTTTTATTTTATGTTTCACTACGCAGATCTCGCTTAAGGTTTAATTTTTAAATTGAATTGGATTTATGAGTATACCATTTAGCGAATTATCACTTTGTAGTATAACAATATGCATCTTCGCATCTTAAATAAGGGTACGGGGGGAAAAAGTCCGGGGTTACTGAAATTACCGGGGAATAATGTCCGCGGGGGAAAATGTCCGGGGGGGGGGGGAATATGTCCGGGGGGAAAGTGTCCGGGGGGAAAATGTCCTACAACCGCAAAAACTTGCTCGTGGTATTGAGTTTATAACGTCTGGGTTTTGTGCTTTCTGCTTTTGCACATATAAACAGTCTACAACTCGGGAACTCTTTGCATCGTTGAATTTTGCTTCACTTTTTATTCGCCACACTCTGACTACAACCTCACTAACAGTAAAGGTGATGAACGCCCGGATTCTGATTTTAATTGTGTGAAAATGAACTTAATTAGAAGGCATATTCTAAACAAATTGGCTGCACACCACTAAAAATATTCACTACTAGCACATTATTGTATATATACACTTAATATTAAAAGTTGATGCGAAAAGAAAGGCAGACGTTACAGCTACGGTAAAGCGTAGAAAGATCGAACACAGGAACTATAAGTACGTACCTACCGTATATTCTTTAATAATGCGCGGGTCTGTAATAGTACGCTGGTCTCAGAGGTCCAAAGTACGCGGGGCGTACTATTATAGGATATTAAGTAAAACAAAATGTCAAATTATTTCTTGAAAACGCAGCCCAAAACCGGCACCGGCATCGACCACAACTTTTCCGCTGAATTTGGGAAATTTGAAATTTCAAATGAATGTCAGGACCGAGGCAGGTACATATTTTTCCTTTGTAGACTACAATTCCATGCATTTTTACACATTTTGTATACATACGTAAGTAGGACCGACACATGTAATATAGGTAGGAACTTATTTACCCAGGTATGTATAGTATTAAAAGTACAAGGCCCGGTATTTTTCACCTTTTGTGTTCGTTTCTTTCCTTTTTTTTCTCTCAATACAAGTCTACAAACTAAAACCTTGGGTAGTCTAACCTGAAAGACAAGGACTGCGCAGAAACAAATAAATTCTAATAAATGGAAGTTATTCCAATCCAAATTCAAACTAAAGTTTTGTATCATCCTACTACTGACTTAGCCAAGTCCTTCACTGCTAAATTATGCATATTTCATAGGATGAATAAAATGCATGCATACTGGAATGCTGGAATTTTTCAAAACATATAACTGTATTCCATTTACAAGGAAAAAACGTATTTCTACATAATTAGACGTTACTCCCAAAGTTGTTTCAGACACTGACTTCAGCCTATACAGTGTTCATGCATTACGTACATGAATGACTATATCCATGCAATAGAAAAACAGAAGCCTTGCTAAAGTTACACAAATTTTCAATACAAACACAATTAAAATGATGAGTGCAAGCCCTGGTAATCAGGAAAATCAGAAAAAAACAGTGCCGTTTTGACTGTGACTAGCTGGTAGAATTTGATATTGGCATATTAAAGAACCCAATTTCGAAAACAAAATCAGAAAAAATCAGGAAAATCAGGTTTTTGAAAAATCAGGAAATTTTTGGATTTTCACAGTTTATGCCTTGTTTTAGATCTTTATTTTAAAAAATAATAAAAATGCATAAGAGTATTTATTTTAAGTGTTCTGAAACAACAATACAATCTTTAAGTCTGAAGATGGGCTTTTAAACAAATTTGTTAGTTTAAAAATTATTTATCCCTAAAAACAGAAAAGTTTGAGTAGAAAATCAGGAAATACCAGGTTTTAAAACTCAAATTCAAGACATTTTATTTTCATTTTGGGGAAACGTGCCAGGGCTTTAATAACACTAAATTATTTTATCAACCCATCTCTCATTTGCCCCTCGACTCGATTCCAAGGCTTTATTTCATTTACATCATTTGCTCTTTTTTTCTACCTATTTATATATTTTGGAACAATATTGAAATACTTGACCGAATTTGTCGAGTGATATCTCAATTTGAAGCCCTCAAAAAAGAAAAATCTGGTATTTTTCAATTTACTTCTGGCCCATACACATTTTTTAGACGCCTTTCATACAAAACCCCCTTCCATCAATTACCACCTACCAAGATTCCTTTATACCAATGCAACTTCAATTAACAATGACAAAATCGAAAAAATTGAATTGGTGTCCAATGACTATGATATCATATTAATCTCTGAAACAGGGTGCAAGTGACGAAGACATTGATATTAACAATTTCACACCGTATCAATACTATAGATCTGACAAAAAGGGCGGAGGCACTGCCATATATGTTCGATCAAACATTCAGTCAGTTTGTTTTAACAACTTTGTGCACCATAACTCGTCTAAATTTAGGATATCGTGTGTTATAACTAGACCAAATTATTTACGCATATAAGTTTCTGTAATCGTTGTTATATGTCTCTATATTCCTCCACAAGCACGAAATATTAAAAACGCTTGAAAAACTAAAGATATTTAAATGTACCTAATTGCATTGCAGCTAAATCTTTAAAGGAATTTGGATACTGCTTTGTTACCGCCCTTACTTTTCTATACAATACCTCTCCCAAAATGTAACAATGCAATAAGCATAGACAGCCTGAGGCCAATTTCTCAAACTAACGTTTTTGGCAAGATCCAGGAAGAAAAATGTTTAAACATAACCACATAATAAATGCTAACATTAGTGTGAATTAGTTCGGTTCTCTTAAAGGTTCCTCCTCAACACACTACTTAGTCAGTCTTTACGATTTCATATTTAAAGCATTGGATTCTACAAATAATTTTGTCATCATAGTTATGCTAGACCTATCAAAAGCATTTGACTTAGTGGATTACAATATTCTAATTCAAGAATTGTTACTGTTACATATTGACAAGTCGAATGTAATGTGGAACCAAGACTTCATTTACAACAGAACCCAGTGCGTGAAAGATGGTCAAATTTGTCTGATTGCTGTCTGATTTTTCACAAATTTTCAATAGGACCCTGCAGGGCACAAAATTAGCCCCTATGTTGTTTATTTTAATTAACAGATTATTAACCAACTTTGAAAATAAACACACAAAAATCCCTGACAATATTAAAAATCTATTGCTTGGATACGACGAGGACGTAACTTTCGCTGAAACTTTTAAGCAGGACAGTATCCCCGAAATGCAGCAATACCTTGATGACATAAGTATGTGAGCCGTTGAGTTAAAAATGAAGCTTAACCTAGCAAAATGTTGTTATTATTGTTGATCTCTTAAAAAATAAATATAGTCAAGTCAAACTGAAAATAAATAATATGCCTCTCCCTATCGTCAAGTGCACGAAATTACTAGTATTACAAATTAGCAACCTTTTAAAATGGGACGACCATATCAACTACTTAGTGAAAAAGGCATTTAAGAAGATTTTCATGCTACGAAAATTTAAATATTTTAGCTCTACTAAGCCCCAGTTAGTGTCAGTATACAAATCCTATATAAGATTTAACTTGGAGTATGCATCGGTAATTTGCAGCCAGTCCATTCAAAATTCATTATTAAAAAAAATCACTTCGATAAAGAAAAGATGTGTCCATAATTGATGGTACATATGTAACTGAGAGTAACAACGCGGTTGTTACAAAATAAACTTGGGGTGGTAAAAATTCAAGAGCTGTTTAAAGACATACTAATTAATTTTGCAAGAAATTGGTAAAATCCAAAAGATTTGGGAATTGGCTTAATAAATATAAGATGTAACACGCGTGCAAATAAATTAAGTAATAATACAGAATTATAAAATGTAGAACTGACAGTTACAAGAAATCTACAATTCATATGTCAATCAAGCTTCAAACCAAGTAAATATTTAAGCTTTAATGCACCTTGTACTTAAATAGTCTTATGCTAATTTTTGTTGTTTACTTGAACTACGTCAAAGTAGTTACTAGTCCCTATCTATTGTGTACTGTCATTAGAAATACTTTCACTCCACAGCGCTTGTACATGTCGCCTGGTCTTCTTCTTCTTTCTGTTGTTTAAATTTGTAATACCTTTACTTAACTATTTCACTTTAAAATTTTGGATTGAAATCTTTATCTAAATATACTGTTTTCGGTTTTGTTAACATCTACTTGTGACTTGACTGTGTATGTATAAATTTAATTATCAAGATCAATAAAACTGAATAATAATAATAACAATTTTTATATACAGCTTTGGTTCTTAACCTCAAGGGTATAACCTACTGTTTTTCTATACAACATTGCTATGTGAACCACTAGGAAGGTGCGAGTGTATAGTACACTTGACCAGGTATAGTGGTTCATGTTTTTCTTAACTCTAGTTCAACTAGTATACTGATATAGACTACTTACTGTCGTACTCCTTGAGAGATATATTTATACTGGTTTTCACCAGGTACCATGAATGTATTTTCCGGCTAGCCGAGGATATGAGACAGAGTAGAACGAAACAGGTACGGCTTTCTCAGGGCTGCAACTGCTCCGCATTCACTCTGCCTCCAACCCGCCAGCAGTCACTCTTATCGAGAGTGGACAGGTGGCGACGGCCCGTAGTGGACGAGGAAGAGAGGAACTTCGAGATGAATCTTGAGTCTATACATTTGAATGTACAGTGTTCAGGCATGTAGTAAACTACTATTAAGCTGACTTGTATCTCTGTCGCAGTCTCAGGTAGGAACTACCACAGATAAATACAACCAGCACCCAAACACTTTAGACTCTCACACCCACCCCGTTCAACTCCCCCAATGCCCCACCAAGCCCCATCCCCCCACTGCCCACAATCCAGAGCACTACTGGCTGGCCCCGACTTGGTGACAAGGCGATGCATTACATCCCCAAGCCACCAAGCCGGGGTTAATAATAACAATAACAAAATAGATCCGCAACGACAGAAGCATATAGGTTCATAAGAGGGATTTAACACGTTTTCAAACATTAAAAAGAGCTCTAGTATTTCGGTAAACGGATATTTTCCTCTAGAAAATCCCCTCCCCCCGGACAGTTTTCTCCCAACTTGTAACGCAGGAAATTTTCCTCCCAGTATCAAAATCACTTCGCTAAAACAAACGAGTGTATCTAACTACAAAATCTATGTATTCGTTGCCGCCCTGAGTTATATACAAAATTCGTAAGCTGAAGTGCGTTTAGTCGTATTTCCTTAACAAATACTATTTCAAAATGTAAAACTATTTTTAATAATCCACTACTCCCAATGCATAATTGGTTACACTAAATATATGTTTTATTCATTACTCTATTTTCTATCTGTTCTTGGATAACAAATTTTTCTTTTGAATAAAATTGTTTTTGTCTCTCAATGTGGGGATAAAATAAGCAACATCTATGCATTTTCCCTTAGATATTGTGGTAAACGGAGATTTTCCTCCAGGGAATTTTCCTCCGGGACATTTTCCCCCCGGACATTTTTCTTTCAACTCGTAACCCAGGACTTTTTCCCCCAGCATCAAAATCACTTTAGTAAACAAACGAGTGTATCTAACTACAAAATATATGATAAGTTGAATCTGTAGTTAATGTTATCATTGAAAATATTGAAATGGCTTTAGAAATAACAAAAACTTCCAGAGGGGAAAAATTTAGCGTTCGACATATCCTTACATAGAAAGCATAATTAATACTTAACTTGCATTCGTTGCTCTTAATTACTAAATATTTAAGAAATCATTATTTTATACAACTGGGAGAAGAAATAATTTAGTTCTTCAGTTAGATATTATTTGTTAATGCATTTTTCTTAAACTCTTCAAATTACTAAATTTTCTGGAAAGAAACAATTGCTGAAACAGTTCTTTTAGTGGTGTGATTTTGATACTGGGAGGAAAATGTCCTCGGTACCCTTTGGGAGGAAATTGTACGTGAGGATAGTGTCCTGAGGGGAAAATGTCCGGAAGGAAAATGTCCTACAACCGGTATTTCTTTCCTTCCTTTTCTTGCCCATTTACAGTATAAGCTCCATCATTCTGGTTTCCTGCCCTCCCGTAAGGTTTCCATATGTTCAGTAGAATTTATATATTTATATATAAAGCTTAGCTCTGTAGTTTAGTTACTTTTAGATCACTATGTATGGTACCCCTAAGTAAGATCGTTTCATACAAAAATATTAGATCTCTTTCAACTGTGACTGTGAATACCATTTGATGTGATTGGTGATTCGGCCCAACGCCTAGACTACAAAAAAAGACTATTTGTTTTTTTTATTCTCTATTTGTCTGCCTTGTGATCATTCCATTTCCGCTCGAAATCTCTTCTCCCGTAAAATCTCATGAAGGTCTTGCTATATGAAGAAGAGGGACAGAGAAAGAAAAGGATAGAGAACACCACGGCGACTAACATGTAAAATCTTCATTTCGTTGGATCTTTACCATTTCTATTTTTTTGCCATTTGGAGGAAATCGAAATATAAAGTGTGTTTTAGTCAAGTCAACGGAGTCAACCTAGCCAACGGACTGCTGAGCAGAGCCGATAAAACTTTAGTTTTGTACATGCACAATCCGGGACATTCATTTACAATGTTACGGCTGTATACGACTTTGTAGTTCCTATCGTGGCACCGTTTACATTTCCTAAAGCATTATATTTCCTAAATCAAAATCAAAAAAGAGTAGCAGGGCGTCCGCCGTGCTATGGAAGATATTGCAGTTTCCATTTTTGCAAACAACGCATTGACACCTTTGCATATTATCAAATCGACACAATAGAGTAACCCTGAACATTCATACCATCACCACTGACACCACTACTACCCTACTACACTACAACCATGAAGTTACCTTAAAACTTACTGCTATGCATCCAGTGGCAATAGTGCCACAGAGGAAACTAAAGCTAAAGACCGGAAAAGGTGTGAGAAAGAGGAGGCTGATGGGATATATGACTGGGCAGCCACGGTCATAAGTACAATACAAATAAGACGACTATAAAATGTCTAAAGGTTTACGACGCGGCCAAGACGATGGCGACACTTCGACAACGTCCACGATAAAGAAATGAGGTTAGAAAACGATTTAAATGCTTCCGTCACGCTGTCATCCTTAGACTGTGTCTTTTGAGTAAGTTTAATAATAGCTGACTAGTGACTAGGTACTATTTAGTTGTATCCTTGATAATTTTTGATAAGACTAAAGTAAACCTTAAACATTTTATTATTCTCTCAAACTTTGCTAATATAATTAATAAATTAATCACATTGCTTTTTACTACCTTCAAATAACATTTAAAATAAATTGAGTAAAAATTATAAAAAAACTTTATCCATTTTATTCCTCTCTCCCTCTCTCTCTCGAATTTTTCATTTCTAACCCTTGCCCGTGATGCTAAATTCTAAGGTCACCATAAGCGTGAGACAATGTTATGTATATTATTTAAAAGTGTCAAACACTGGAGACATTGGAATTTGGAAAATTCCAACAAGGCAAGAAATACAGGGACAACATTACTACTCACGACATCGCAGCATATTACATGGACGACAATGAATTTGAATTTAAGTCGGAATTCAATTCCAAATTCCTTACACAAATATTGCGGATGTACAGATGTATACGTAACGTAAAGGTGAGCTGCCTGTATTACCAATTTAACAGCAGTAAATTTTGTCCCACGAGACTATTTTTTTGCCTCAATATAGCAATCCAAGCTAAACTCAACTGTGAACCATCTATGTCTAGACCTCAATGCCAATGACAATATAAAAAGCTGGAGCTGGGAGCTTGAGTAGAAAAGTAGAGTCATTAACTTACAATGTCAATATTGATATCGAATGTCTTACTATTTGCAAGCGTGGAGAAAAGCACTTTCTGTACGTACGATGGCCACTTTGCAGTCTGAAGCGCTTAATCTCCACCTACCCATCACCCATCTATATATTCCAAACCTTTACACCATATATAGAATGATTTAACGCTCGTGCAAAAAGATTATTGGATCAATATTGTATATTCCCTCCTGACTCAAAGGATTCCTATTTCCTGAGCGCTACTAAAAATTCCAAAAGTGTAGATACATGAGGTAACATGCAGATACAGACGTACATGAACCTTACAAACCTATGTCGGTTTGAAAGTAGAAAGGCATAGGGTCGGTGTATGTGTAATTATATAAGTAGACTAGGATTTCTAATTTCTACCCCTTTTCTTCTGCTGATTTTTCATTTACAATTTAGTGAAGGCAAAAGGAAGGAAACTAGGCACTTTTTACAATGTTTCACAAACAGCGAGAAGTTCCAAGTTCAGTTCCACTGTTATACTACCATTTCACAGTCAAAATAGTAGACAATTACTCGTCTTTTAGTTTAGTTTACAACACATAATTAACTCCACTCAATAAGACAAAGACAGCTTCTAAGAATTCAGAATAAGTTTTAGTTCTGTTTCCATTTGGATATTTTGAATTTTAAACTTTGCATTTTATAATAGCAATTTCGGTATCAACTTCCGTTTACAAAGCATTACTTTTATTTCAAGCATTCCCATTAGAGCCGGTGCCTCTTTGATTTGACTTCATTGCAAAAACAAAACTAGAAAATACCACTGTGACCCGTGTATTTTTCCCAGCTACTGATTCTCAGATAAAGTCAATACAAAGAGTGCTGCATTATATCAGTAACAGTATATCAGTATGAACGTATAACCGCAATAAATTATATAATAACAACAGCGTGTTATGGGCATTGCTATAGAGTCCACACCGACCTGACATGAAGGCCGTTTATAGCCGATTCAAAGATGGCATATATATACAAGACATGAAAAAGTAACTTATATTATGGTGGCCGTGGGCCGTGGGATTGGAAAAAAATCTGAAACAAACCTTCATATGATAATTGCCATTAGGTATTTGTTGCTGATGAAGAAGGGAAGCCGCAGCACATTGTTGGCCATAAGCTGCCGCGGCGGCCGCGAGTAAAATCTGTGATGGATGATGATGAGCTGCGGCTGTGAAAGCACCGAAAGCAGCTCCAGGGGCAGATAACAAAGGTGCTCCACCCCCAGGGGGACAGTTGATTGGGATAAGTCCAGGAGCGCCGGGCTTAGTCGCCGTATGGTGATGATTAGGGAGTGCTGATGTGAAAAAGACCCACGGAGACTGCATGATTTACTTTTCACAAAACCGAATCACGCACTAAGTACCAAATGGTCACGTGTCACGTTATTACAACTCACGAAAAATATATATATAATCAAATAATTATCGAACCAAACGGTTTTTAGGTCACAGTGACTTATTTAATAGATATTTAATATATTTCTTAAGTTTAAATGCACTCCGAAGCAGTAGTAATCTTCTACTTCCTCTTGGCAGTTGGAGGAAAGAAGTTTGCTCAGCGAATTGTAATCCTCCTGACTACAGATACTGACGCAGGTATTAAAAGTACGAGTTTTGGAATTGGAATTTTGAATCGGTTCAGAAGGGAAAGGTTATTGGAAATTTGTGAGGAAAAACGAACGTAGATTTGATTGACACCCCGCAAGATTAAAGATTACGTTGAGAGAATGATGATTAATTTTTTGAGAATTGAATGGATGATCATGAAAGAGGTATCTTTACAAGAAATTCATTAAAATGTTGGCAAGAGTCGGATGGTGATTGTATTTTGGCTTTGGCAGTAGTTGGAGTAGTAGTAAGAGATGTGACTCGTCCTATAGTCTCGGTCTTGGTATTTACTGTGTACAGGTATGTTGTACTCTTTTTTTCGAGTCATGTACAGAGTATGAAGCTCTAGATTTGTTAGCATCCCATTCTTTCGTCATGTCATATTAACTACGTACTTAATGTATTGCAGTTTCCAAATCCAGTTCCATCCATAAAGAAACACAGCTGCTCTTCACATGCACATGTACACATGTAGCCAATGAACACCAATGAACTTATTTTTACAACCTTCACTGTACTATATGTCATATACATATATATCTCTCTCTCTGAAAGATTATACCCGCAAATCCAACACACACCGAAAAAACATGAACGGAGAACCGAATTGTCTACTCTTGTATTTTGGAATCGTTTCAAAAGAGAGGAGAGAGTCTCATAGAAATCGCCAACAAGGAATAGTCTGGGTCATGAAATTAATACAGCATGTACCCGCATGTATAACTCATTCCTCTTCCTCCAGGCGGTAGTAGTAGTTGTGGCTTCATAATTTTTAGCGGTAAAGAAACTTGTGGAATGGTAGCGGTTCGACAGAAGCTACATCAGCATCCGATTTGACTTATCTTTTGCTCTTGGTGATGTGATGTTGAGCAATTTAATGCAATTCAATTCAGAGGAGTAGTATCAGTATAGAATCTCTCTGTTGCAACAACAGTGAGCAAAGGAAAGACGGATAAAAAAAACTTCAGGGCAAGAAATGAAAAAAAAATTTAAGCTGAAGAATAACGTTAGCAGGGCTACAGAGCTCTGGAATAAGATCACCAATCACTTTTTTTATAGAAGCACCTTCCCTGAATATTTAAAAGACGTTTTTAGCACCAGCCTTGTTGTTATTTTACCATCCGCACAGCTCCAAATAATGTCAATCACTAGAACTAGAACTAAACTCGTCGTATTAAATTAGGATGATCTCGTTAACTTTTTTAAAATTTTGATAAGGCAGTGCCAAATAGGAATTTAAACACCTCTAAGCACCAAATCCAATCACTTACTAATTCCCTTGAAAACTTTAGTCTTCTTACAGCAGTGAAAGGTTACACAGAAATAGTAACTCTAATTTTTTTTTGAAAGTTTGAGTTTTTACTCAGCCAGCCCAACACAAGAGCAAGGAACAAGCTTGGTTGTTGGTATAAGTTTTCCTTCTGTCGCTTGGTCTGGCCTGGGAGCCAACAAAGGCGGTAGAAACAGAGTTTTTTTGCGGGGAAAACCAGTAGCAAAGTGTATAGTTCAAAATATGTAAAGGCTTTTAAGAAAAGAGCCGAGGCACAGAAGAAAATTATAGAAAATAGAAAAGGAGACCGAAAATTTATGCGAGACAGTTTAACTTTTAGTTAGTGCCTCTATATCTCTCTCGAACTTCTTCTTTCTTGTCTTTTTTTCCTTCCCTTCAACCCCTCCTTCTCCCACTCTTTACTATTATACACTTCTCACTCACACGTCTTCCGTTTTCTGGATCTGGAAAACTATATGGAAACTGGAATGTTTCTTTCTCCACTTTGTTGTTACGTTTCAATATAATGCTCCTATTTTTAAAAAAACTCGGTTCTCCACCTTGACGTACTTCCTTGACACGCACAGACACTCTTGCTGCTATATTATTATTATTATTATTATTATTATTATTATTATTATTATTATTATTATATACATAAACTTAATTAAAAGTCAAAACTCAAGTTTTGATTCAAAAATCATTCTTGACTTGAAGAAGTGACAAAAAAAGAGGTACTCACGAGGAAACTCTCATAAGGGACTAGTTTTATTTTATTTCGAATTTCTGTGTATACGGTTGGTTTAGGCCGTTGAATAAAAGCTCAAATTAAGTTTCCTTCAACAATTTAATATATAATTCGGATATCTTTCTTGAAACATGGACACAATTAGTGCGTGGGGTGTTAGGGTAACTGTTACATATTCAATATTAGAGAGCGTTGGGTGATAAACTTTTTCTCATCCAGCTCCAACAGTCACAAAATAGGAGTGAACAAAGTGACTGTTGCACTGTGACTATAGTTGAGAGACTTACAATTATTCACTGACTGAAGAAAGGCAGACTTTTTGAGACTCGCTCTTTTTTAAACACAAAAAAATATTTCTATATATTAATTATATATGTAAGTTTTTATCCCAGTTTAAATTACTGTAGTTCAGCATCAGTTTTAGCACTTTATCCAATAATATATTATAATGTTTTACTCTACTTTATTTTTGGTAAATGTCTTTCGCGATAGACACAGGTTCTCTTCCCTAAAAAAGAGTGAAGAAGAGAAATGAGAGAGTAAGACGTTTACGTAGTACCTACGCTGAGTCAAATGTGAGAATGGAAATGAAAATGAAACTATGAAGTGGTTACTCCGTAAAGATTCAGAAAAGAACTGGGATGGTGTGGACTGTACGCTCATATTTTTACTCTAGCATCTCCTCCTCCTCTCAGAGTCTCTCTCTCTCTGTGTTGAGCCTTGTGCAGAACGCACAAGTCGCGCGAGCTTATGCACTATTTCCCTTCTTCACCCCTACGTTCCGAGTTGAAGCTGACTCTCCGTCTACACGCTGCACGCTGTACAGTAGAGCGTATCATAATATACTGTTAGTAGCTCACTAGTCAGTACGGTTTCCCTTTGGTTTTTTTGCGTTTGCCTTCTCTTCGGAGCTCCATACAAAACCTCACTCGACAGAGACGCCAGTCGTGGTTTAGAAAGGAGCCAAGGAAGGAAAGAAGCATCCAGTCCTCCCTTGTCGTCTGCATGCCATCTTCTCCTTCATTTTCCCTACCGTTGACCGTGTCTATAAATGCGAGGTGGAATACTCACTTTACTTTCTATCTCCAGAGCCCAGACATGCAATACAGAGCAGGAGAGATGTGGACGCAAAGAAGAATCACGACATTCTACATGCTCCATTCCTCGCATTCATGCACACAGACTTCTTCCCTATTTGATAAGGATCTCGGGTGAGCACATAGTAATCATGGGTAAAGAGTTAAAGATAGAAAATCATGTGTGCGGGTTTTCTCCTACTGTCTCGAACCAGAGCCAATACTAGAAACACAATATCATAGTCAGCCCTATTGTGATGAAAATTTTAACTCTGCCACAACAAACTAACATTATATGTATTTCCCTTCATTCCCCTGATCCTCTCCAATACGACGCGCAACACAAACACGCATCACACCAGTCTCCATACCACCACGGCCGCCACTAAAGTAGGTAGGTATAGTCATAGATACGTCTGCCGTTGCAGTCTATCGACTATTATTATTATTAGTAGTAGTGGAGTATGATTACTACTGATTATTGTGTTTTGGTGTGAAAGTGTGTTGACGTGCGTTGATATTGTGGAGAATAAATCATAAATTGTTGATTGTTGATATTTCAACCATCACTTACAATTTTGTTTGTAAACCAACCTGACTCTGGACAGTACTTAGTTACATTTAGTACAAGTTTGCTAAACCAATTTTGCAATTGCATTCCCACAACTTTTCTTACTTCCTTTCATCTTCTCAGTACTACAGAGACTCATCTTCCGTCTGTCTCCACTAGATATTTATTAACCCCAAACTCAAACCATTCTATGGAGGGCAAAGGACAGAAAGACCCTAAGTTTCCAAATCCACACTTAGCTTCCATTTCATCCCCTCAACTTATAAACAGTCATCCAAATCCAACAAAAAAATATACAAGAATAACACGAAACAAATAAATGCAATGATAAAAATATGTATAGTCCCTTTTTTATGTACATGTCTGCGTGAAAATTTTCTCCATATTTTTCCGTAGTACGTCTTAAGTCCCAATACACATACATACATAGAGAAAAGGCTTAACTTTTCTTCCTTTGCATTCCTATTTTAGGTTTTCTATACAAAGCACGTACTTTAGTCCAAAATTCACAAGTTGGAGTCAACGGATAAACTTCTAATCCATAAAAAGTATTTATTTACATCATATTCATATACTACATCAATCGGTTTCTCCACAAGAATCTGAATTTGTTTTTTTAATGTCAGGTCGATTTTATTATAATCAGGTCAGCAAGACCAGTGCAGTGGATGCATTACCATCATAATTCTTAGCAAAACGGGGAAATCCAGATATATAGGTAAGTGCGTCTAATTATGATTTTTAGCCCAGTTTTTTCCCCGAATTTTAAAATTCTCCTCTTTTAAGGAGCCAGTAATTATATAAAGTTAAATAATTAGTTAATATATAATTAATTAGGGTTGATGTTAATTAAGGTAATCAATTTTGTAGTGTTAAAATGACCTTGCATTGATGTACAGAGCTGATTTTAAAAGAGTAAAACAAATTTAGTATAACATCTCGCGTAGAAAAGGTAAGAAGGGAGTTAAAGCTGGCTTCGTTCGATAGTAAAGTGAGGCACTTGGATAAAAACTTTGCACGTTTAGTTGTGTATTTAACATTGAGTGACAAAATGAAATAAGCTACGTGCAAAACTGGGCCCACAGTGCCGGCAGTATTCGCTTAAATTCAATTTAATAAACATATTCTTGAGAGAGAGAAAACTGTTGCTAAACCTAAGCTGCGCACAAATTTTGACAAAGTTGTGTGGCAACGTAGTCTGTTTGCTTGGCATGCTCGTAAGCAGTTTTTAAAATCACTTTAAAATGTTTAAGTAGTACTTCTACTGACTGGGACGTCCAAACCAACGAGAACCCAAGCCCGTCCAGAATGGATTTAACCTGCAATGCCCAGTTGTATTCAATGTTTTGCGCATGTGTTTTGGCAAGAGTATAAAGTCTGTCGTAACACTTTTTGACAAGACGGTCTTGGGGTATCATTAAGATCCGGGACTAGAGCTTTAAAGTAACGCATATTATATGACACCTTATTTGTGGGCAGCCTATAGGATAGCCTGGAGTATTTATTAAAACGGATAATGCTTTTTTTAAAAAATTAGTCTGGACTTTTTCAAAGTAAAAATATCCGGTTACGTGACAAAGCAAAACACCTCGGGAATAATACCTCATACCAAAACACCTCGGTCAAAAGACCGAATTCCAAAATACCTGACAGTCATATGAACTTGCTAGTTAGTAAAAAATACCTCTTGTTAATAGTACCTCATTTCAAAATTAACTCCATCCACATGACCGATTTTCAAAGGAACTCAATGACAGATAACCTCTATTGAATTTTTTGGTTCAGTACAGTAAAATATAGATACTACACTAATTTTCTACATATCTAAACCTATGTTGACGCGTTCTGACTCTCTGTTTTGTATCTGTTTATTGCATTCATCTTGCATGGAAAAACGATAGGTAGCTAATTATGAATCAAAGTAGATACAGGTTTTTATAAATCTGTTTGAACACCTAAGATGTTACTTAGCTAAAAATACCTACATCTCGAGCAAAAGGCTGCTATTTTACTAAATGCATATAGAAAAAAGTGCAGCAGATTCCGCAGGAAGTTTCTGTTTTGATGGTAAGATGAAATCCAGAAGTACGAAGTACTAGATGACGTGATGGTAAAGGAATTGAGTAGAATGTTGCAATTTGCAATGCAGAATATATGTTGTAGAGAATAATTTAGTATTTCGGTATTGGCGATAAATAAACAACGCAGATTTAGACAACTAATAATTTCTTTTTAATAAACAGAAAAAAAATTAATTTATTTGTACTACAATTTACGAAGATAAATTTACAGAGAAAAATGGAAAAGATAGTTAATGGCACTTTTCCAAGCAGAACAAAGCTAACTTATATAAGTAGTATTTCAGGTAGGAATTGGCCAGAGCTTTGCTCTAGTACAAGTTCAAGATTTCAATTCAAATTTTAAGCTACTTGAGGCCAGTATTTACAGAGCTGGAAAAAGTAACTTCCCGCATATCCAATTCTTTTAGGAACCCATATGCTCCGGCCAAAAGAAAATGTTTTGAGAGTTTTTTTAAAAATCCCGAACATTTTTCCCAGAAGAAACGGTTTACTTTCCTTTGGGAATTTGGTCACTTTTCTTGAAAGGCAGATGTATGCATTATGCATGAAAGAAAACATCCCTAAAGAAAAATGCGTATTTGCCCAAATATGCTTATAGTGATAAATAATAGAATCATTAAACTGTTGGTTTCACATAATTTCATATTACCAATTTATTATTCATTATTAAAGTTGTAAAAGGTGAAAATAAGTTACGTCAATGATATCTTCTGGATAAAATATAAATATTACTATTTTCTTAAATCTGCAACTTCGCTCACAGTTCAAAAACATTTTTGGCATCAGTCATCAGTCACAAGAAATAGAAATAGTATACAACCACACGCTTCTTTCTTCTGCTCACAATTTTGGACCCTATAAATTAAGAAAATTACTAAACGTAAACACGTTATTTAATGCTCCACTAATGTAGATCAGGATAGAAAAAACTTCTAGTTCGTGTTCCCATATACTAATCTCAAGTAAGTATTTAGTATTAGTAGTTGAGTATGATTGTAGGACACAAACATGCAATTAGCTACGTTATTTACTGGAACGAAAATGCATGAACACAACTTACGTAGGTCAATGTGGGTAGGTCAGCGGATTAAACTAAGTGTCAATCAGTAGTAAGGAACGCATTAGGTACTCGCCTTCGCCTGTGACATGCCTGCCTTCGCCTCTTCCCCTGCTCAGAACTCAGTTAACTATAATGTCAAATGTAGTAATAGTAAAAAAAATGGAATTGAACATCCAGCTTAATATTTCAATCATTGTTGTGGATCAGCAACTAGTGCTACCACTCAGTGAACCGGAAATCTAAGTTCGCATTAAAAGCTGGTTAGTTTAATAAAATTCAATAATTATGTGGTAAAAATTAAAGTCAACTTACCGGCTTGTAGTAGGTCCAAACTGTCTCAGTATTAACGATAAGTCAAGGACGTACTATGTTGTATGTTGTTAAATCCCAAGAATCCCTATTTACACTATTAGCAGGTTGCAACTAACGATAGCAGTTAAATTCTGGAGCACCATAATTAACTGCAAAAGTTATTTATTTTATGAATCACAACTTTAAGTCTAATTCGAATCAATTTCACTGTGGCTGACTGACGATGTGGAGGAAAACCAATTTTTCCGTGCTTTGAGAATTTGCATTTAGCGCGTATTCAGAAATCTAACGACCGACTCCAGTATTGGTTGATTGTCGCTCACGAGTGGCTGCTCGTATGTTCCTATACACAGCCACCGGTACACATTACATTATATGCGCATATCTTGCATTCTTCTGCTTATGAAGGAGTGAACGAAAGAAGACAGCATGGACTGCGCATGACGATTTGATGCTTTTCTTTTGGGCGGCACGATATTTTCCTTTAAGAATATGCGCCTATATGACCACTCATTGCATTTCTTTCGTGCTGTACGATACTTTTCTTTAGGGAAGTGTGCCCAAATGACAATCGGAGATTTTCCTTAAGGAATATGAACGATTTTGCATTAAAGGGATGCTTCTACATTTCTTTAAGGATATATTTTACTTTTGGAATGGAAAATTTCTTTTGGGATCAGCATCTTAAATGAAAATGCAAAATATTCATATAAGAGGCATGACCAAACAAAATTTCTTTAAGGAACCCAAATATTTTCAGTATGAGGGTTCACACAAAAAACAGGAGCGAAATAATTATCAATAAAAAGAACTAAGTACTTAACTATGTAAAAATAAAAGACAAGGAATTAATGTAAGTCAGATACGGTGAAAAACAGCTTGAAGCTGTTTCCCTGAACAAAAAACATTACTAACTAATTAGCTATACAATACAGTAGCAAGAGGTTCCAGTTATAAACTTATTACATGTAAGTAGGTTTAAGCTGAATACAATATTTCTGTTGTAATCTATTCACTTGAGTAGCAATCAGTGACAATGCTAGCAATGAATAGAATGTTAAAGTTATGGTAATTTGTATGTATTTTTAACTTAATATTAACATATAAACCAAATAGGTAAATTAAGTATTAACAGTAATGCCTAAGCATAGCAAAATATTGATTCACTAAAAATGAGTTTTACAAGGACTGTTCAAATATTTTGGACGCGACTTGGACAGCTTATTAAGAAATAAGTACTCTAACTATATCCAAAGTTAACTCCGTTCTCGCTTGTCCAGAAATCTTGTGAGCGCCAGTCAAAGTTAGGAAAATTTCATAATATAGTTAAACGTATTATATATACATATCGTAAGTAGACGCTTATTTTAGATTTTCTTTTACACAAATTATATAATTAAAATGAACTTAACTTTGCGTACACATTACAATCATGCAATGAACCACCTGCCACCCAAAGTCGGTGACTTTCTGCTACCAGGAACATACAAATTCAAAAATAATAATCCTACGTTTTTACATAGTACTACAGTAGGTTATTTAGGTTTTAGTATTTGGAATAGAATCGTTAGTATTAATTGTAAGTAAAACTAATTTATGAATAGGGCGATCAAAGGTTTTTGTTGCAATCTTATTAGTGACAACACGTACTTTTTGATCATCACCAGCATGAACTTTCAAACCTCTTGCTAGTTTCCATCGAAGTGGAGGAAGGCAGAAATCCTTAACGAGGACCCAATTTTCTGCCTCAAGGTAAATGCGGCTTCAACCACTGAGGTCTTCGTTGGAGTGTTGAGATGTAATCATTGTGCCACCGCTTCCAGAAATGTTGAAACAGCAACTGAGTATGCTGCCATCGAGAGAGACGGTTGACTGGAAGATGATCTGAACGTTTAAGTATTACGTAACGCGGTCGAGGTTGGTTGGTGGGTAGGCTAAGCGTTACGAAATCGTTACGATGGGTGGTTGGTACTTTAGTTTTTTGATACGTAACGCTATACACTAGATATAACGGAATAATAAATATTAAGAATATATATTTATTAAAATAAAGTTTAGTAGTTTGTTTGGATTTCGTATATTTTAAGCGAAACCCATCTTACGGATTTAAGAATAATGTTTTTCCAGGACCCCGCTTAAGCTTCAAAATGTACAGAAATTTATTCAAGTATGACAAATGCCCCTAAATCAGAGAGCTGGAAATCTCAGCATGTTCGTCAGTCGCAATACGTACTGCAAATAATGAAATATGAAGATAGAACTTGCTGCAATAAGCCACGAACAATGATTAAAGACATTCTGAAAGGTTTTTTACCAGGCCCGGTACCAGAATCCGAATTAGGAGTTGGTTCACAAGACGAAGATGGCCAACAGAATCTACACTTTCGTAATTTACCCACGCGGCTGGCATTGCGTCATCTTCAACCTGTAACATCTGATATGCCTATTTTACCGTTTAAATCAAATTGTCCAAGTCTCAAAACAAAAATCACCGAGCGTACGTGTCCTGTATTCCATATGTACATGCCTTCAAAGAAAGCTGTGGCGGCACATAAGAAAGCATTAAATAAGTCGTCTATTCAGGATATTATTGACACTATTGAGTTTGTTGTTCAAAAATATTTAAAGAGCAACCCTGAGGAGCCTGATGAAGATGAAGAAATTCAAGTTATAGAAAACCTTAAAGAGTGGCAAACTAGTCCATTTGTTGAAACGACTAAATGAATTTATGCGGACTTCTCCGTTTTAAATCGTATACGAATGAACGATGTTTAGTACCGGCCACCAGGCGGCGGAAAGCCGCATGTGCTTGATAGTTAGCTCTGGTTTTAACCACAATTTAGAACATAAAAAGTAATTAACAACTAACAAAAACAGTAGAAAAAGATAGATTAAAGTCTGGGCTATCGATTGGTGTATAGTTTATCCGGTGCTTATCATTAGTTAGTGCAATCTTACAAGAATTGAAAATTGGAAAAATTCTAAATCAACTCTGACCGCGTGTCTATGTTTGTGAGTAGAAGTGTGTAAACTATTTACATTGTAGGTACATACATAGATTACATAGATTTGTTTGCTCCGGTTTAAAACACAATTAGGAACTCAATAAGTGGCAGACAACAGAAAAAATTTGTTAACAAAGTTAGATTAAAATCCGGGCTATTTGTTTAGTATACATTCTAATCTATCTGATCATTAGTTAGTGCTTTAAAATAAACAAGTTAAAATTAGCTTAATTGAAAAAAATTCAAAATCATTTGCGTCTGTGGTTTGTGCTCGTGAATGAAAGCTGGTACATTTTGGGCATAGTAGTTACATATGACTGACTGTAGCTTTAAATCCGAGTATTCTCGCTCCACGCCGTTTGCTGAGGAGAGCTAAATCAACCCACAGGGATAACATACGTAGCAGAATCTGGCCTTTTATCAAGAATACCTGAACAACTATGAAGTCAGGGGGGAATTAATAGTACCCCCTGTGCGTGTAAGTACCAATCTGATTCAATGTTGAAATCAGTTCAATCTGCTAAAGTAAAGAAATGAAGTTAAAATCATTGCCGTATTCTTATATTTAATATAAAAAATCTAACCAGGAATTGTCTTTTCGTTTTGTTTATTTTAACTACGAGTCAACGTGACATGGTTGGATGACTTGGTTGCCTTAAATTGATAATCTCTTGTCTTAACTATTTTACCGAAAATATTTTGGAAATTTTATGGAATCGTGACTGTTAAGAAAAGAAAAAGAAGTTCGAGGGCAGGAGTCAGAATCTACAGAACTAAGTATCAGCCTACTGAAGTATGTAATAACACTAATTAAACCTGCAAAACCTGAGTATGTTAAAATTAGTTATAGTTTACCCAATATATATTACTGTAATATCACATCCTTAAATGAAGATAAAATTGATAGACTAGAAGTAGTAGGCAATAACTATGAAGTTATTATGCTAACAAAGACTTGAGGAAATGGAATTAAAAATAACAATATAAATAATTTTGCACTGTATGAATCCATAAGAAAGGACAAAATTGGTGGTGGCACTGCCATTTATGTAAACAATAAGTTAATTTCTTCACGGTTTAATAATTCCACATTCCATAATGCTAAAGAATTTGAACTATCATGTGTAATAATTAGACCGTCTTATTTGCCTAAAACTGTATCCGTGTTAGTGCTAGTATGTGTTTATATACCGCCAGCAGCTAGCGTTGAAGCTCAATTAAAATTACTTAATGCCCTTATTGATATTTTTGAAAAACTTAATGCAAAATATGTGTCACCAGGCATACTTATTATGGGTGACTTTAATAGATGGTCTAAGGAACAAAATGTATGTCAAACAACTAATCTTAAACAATTAGTTAAATTTCAAACGTTTTTTAGCACGAAGTGTACGAACACTAACCCATTAGACCTATTATTTACCAATTTAGAATGTTACTATAGTAAACCTATTCCAATATTACTATTAAATAATTGTAACACAGGGCATACAGGTATATCATTTTGCTCCTTTCGTTATTATAGGAAACCTATTGCAAATTCGTGTTTAAAAGAGTATCGGGATTTCTCATACACAAACAAAAATGTTTTTGTAAAATACTTGTCTGAATCTGATTGGAACAAGTTGTATACTACGAATAATATTGATGTTAGGTGTCATATTTTGAATATGCACATCTGTAGTGCGTTTAACAAAGCATTTCCTCTAAAAATCAGAACTGTAAAATTATTTTAACAAACATGGGTTACTAAGGAAATTAAAAAAATGTCAAAACAAATACTAAAACAAAAAAAATGTAACAGCAAGCTAGTATACGAAACTAATTACAAATATGAAATTTTGATTAAGCAAGCAAAATTAAAATACAATAATAATATTTTAAAGCAAATTAGTAATGGAAACAGTAAAGATTTTTATCAAATAGTGTCAAATGTGTGTAATATCAAACCAAAATTGTCAATAGCTCAAATAATGCTAAACAATAACGATAACAATTTTTTAAATACATTAAATAGCATTAATAACCATTTTTCCCAAATCAACACTGTATATAGGCCAAAAGAAAAAAGCAATTGTGCTGATGCATGTTCTAGTGAGCCACTTTAAATATGTGAATTATTTGTGCTTAAAAAATTAAATAAACCTAATAGTAATAAGTCTAACATACTGCATGGAGTACCTTCTGAATTAATTAAAGAGCTAGGCTTTTGTATAGCTACCCCCCTAACTTATGTATACAATTTTTTGTTCAAAAACTTTGTAGTGCCTTATATGTGGAAAAGGGGTTATATAACTCCAATTCCTAAAGATTCGAATAATATTACTACAGATAATCTAAGACCTCTTTCACAGACTGATATTTTTGGCAAAGTTATGGAACAATTTGTATTTAAAAATTTATATCGGCAAATAATAGCAAAACTTAGCCCACACCAATACGGGTCACTAAAAGGGGCTTCTACCACGCACTACTTAGTTAATACAATGGACTTTGTGTACAGGTCTCTTGATGAACCTAAATCATATGTTATTCTTGTTTTGTTAGATCTGACTAAGGCATTTGATCTTGTTGATCACAATATTTTGATAAATGAGCTAAACTTACTTAATGTAAATACTAACTATGTAAAGTGGCTAGAGGATTTTCTGCACAAAAGGTGTCAATGTGTTAGGGATTCAAATTCAATTTCAGACTTTCATGAAATTTTTAAAGGTACCCCACAGAGGACTAAATTGGCTCTCCTACTGTTTGTTATATTAATAAATAGAATATTGATTAACTTTAATGAAAAACATGGTAATTGTAATGATAGTTCAAAAAATGTATTTAATGGATTCGTTGGTGATATGACCTTAGGGGAACAGGTCAACTATAATGATGTGCCTGACACCCACAATTCTTTAAATGATATTTGTTATTGGGCTAAGACCCTAAAAATGAAACTTAACCCGAGTAAATGTTTAGTCTTGGTATTTGATCCTTCAAAAACAAAAATGTACAGAAATGTGGAATTAGAAATTAATGGTGTAGCTCTCCCTGTAGTCAATAATACTAAACTGCTTGGTATACAAATTAATAATTCGGGAAATTGGAATGATCATGTGTCTAAAATTGTGAAACAAACCTTAAAAAAGTTTTACATATTACGTAAGTTGAAGAATTGTGGAATGTCACAGGAACAGTTAACACTAATTTTTAAAACGTACATCAGATGCTCATTGGAGTATGCATCACCGGTTTACAGTCATTGACTACCAAAAATGTTAATGAATAAAATTATTGCTGTAGAAAAGAGGTGTCTAGGTATTATAATTAATCAGTATGTAAGTAATAGTAATTACGCAAGGGTGGCCAAATCCCTTAAATTGCAGTGTATTAATGATAGATACAATAATTTGTTAATTAGTTTTGGCATTAAGCTACAAAAATCAGATAGATATTCAGACTGGTTGAAACTGTTTAAGAGAGTGAATGTTAGGCCAAGTAGAAATAATCTTAAGTTTATGAGTGTGAAGTGTAAAACAGAGAGGTACCGTAATTCAACAATACCGACTCTAGTTAAAATATTAAATAGAAAATAAAGTGCTACTTTATAATTAAATACTTGTTAAACTTACTGCTATATCTCTTGCTGCTAAAATTCAAATCTTTTAATCACTGCGCTTGTGTCAAGACGCGTGAACCTCTTCGTTTTTCCTATACATATAATGACTACTAAGTTTATCGTTTTTAAATTACAATTGATGCATTCTAGACAAAAATATGGATTACTGTTTTCAGCTCTAACGATGCAAACTTGTGTTACTGTTGTGTATGTGATTTCAAATTGGTTTCTTTGAATAAAAACCTATAATAATTGGTTACATTGATATGAGTTTAAATTGCTTTTGATTCATAAAACAGTTAAATTATATATTTTTAAGTTGTTTCGATAAATTTCTAAAGTTTTATGACAAACGTTACAAATGGTTGGTTGGTTTGTTGTCACAGCGTTACGTTCGCGTTACATACGGTGGTTGGTTGGTTAAAATTTGGGATTATTGCGTTACGTAATACTTGAACGTTCCCTAATTCCGGTTCAGGTATAGATGTGATTGCTCGCCCAATCAGAAAATGTCAAGGAGTCAACGCTTCCAAGTCATTCGGATCACTTGATAACGGAGCTAGAGGTCGAGAATTTAGGTAGGCTTCTATTTGAGTAATTGATACATCTCTGCAAAGGTCAATTTAGTATCTCCAACAATCCGCTTCAGATGATACTTCATTGCTTTTACACCCGCTTCCCACATTCCACCCATGTGTGGTGCTCCAAGAGGGTTGAAATGTCAAGTAACGCCATTATCAGACTTATATTTTGCAACAGCAGGGTTTTGTTCAAGATCTAAAGTGAACTTCAAAAATTCACGTAATTCTTTAGTTGCACCTGTATAGTTACTCTCACAATGACTGTACATGTCGGTGCACTTTTCACGTCTTGACATAAATTCACGAAGGACTACAAGGAATGTTTTTTGTAGTGATGTCACTTGCCATCTCTAAATGAAGGGCTCTCGACACAAAACACACAAAAACAGCTATGTACCCCTTGAATATCAGGGCACTTCTACTTCTCATGACAGGTAATAGTACAGGTCTAGCATAATTCACTTCGCATTTCAAGAATGGTTGACACGGTGTAACACGTACTGCAGGAAGGTCTCCCATTATTTGTTGTGCATTTACGGCTTGAAAACGTGTACATCGGATACAGCGTTTTATGACTTGCTTGACCAGGTCACGTCCGTTGACGATCCAGAACCGTTGTTGCAAAGACACTAACAACAGTTCAGCACTAGCATAGAGCATACCTTCATGTTCATTCAGCACAATAGGTTGTGTTAGTTTACTCTTACGTGGTAGAAGAATTAGATGTCTTCTTTCATGAGAATTAGGAGCTTTGCGTAGTCTTCCACCAGCTCGAAGTAGACCGACTTCATCAATTAAAAGGTTTAGATGTAGAATTCTGCTCTTCAGATGAATACATTTCTTGTTTTGGAAGGCGTGGAGTTCAGATGAAAAGAATTCTTGTTGTACTTTTAGGATTCAATGGTGTAGGGATTTCTTTCGCTCGGCAGCAGTCACAACTTGATTGGTAGGTATCTTTTCTTCAGGATGCTTTCAGTTGTAAAAATATCGAAACCAATATAATGTCGACCGAGTGAGTACCAAAAGAGTTTTGCATTTCGTAATTAGAGAAAGATCAGTACGGGTGTGGAACATCTGTACTTCAGTTTTATCTTTAACTGCGGGTGTGACGTACACCCAAGGTTTGGAAATTTGAAAGGGATGTTCTATAAGCCATGATGACCCATGCCACCAGAGAGGATGATTTTTCAAGTATCCAGCGAAGATTCCTCTTGAGGCGCAGTCCGCTAGATCTTTATCGCTTTGTACATGATGCAACAGGTTTAAGGGAAGCACTTTAAGTATTTTGGAACCTCTGTTGGCAACAAATATCTCTTGCTTAGTAGCTACTTCAGACAACCAGTCTAAGGCAATAGTAGAATCGGACCAGACATGAGTTTTTTTAATGTTGACTCTCAGGGATTTCTTTGCAAAAGCAATTAGTGGAGCGAAAGTCAGAGCAGCACATAATTCTAGTCTAGGTATAGAAATAACTTTAATAGGATCTACCTTAGTCTTTCCAGTTACCAAAAATACATTAACGGAATTATCATGGTTGATTGATCTCGCATATACTACAGCTGCATAAGCTTTTTAAGATGCATTCGTAAATCCAGAAAGTGAGAATCTGGAGGGGCTACTTGGTAAAATTCATCGCGGAAAACGTATTTCTTCAAGTTCTGGAAATTGCTGTTTGTACAGATTCCAGTCTTCATCACAGGATGTAGGAAGAGGGTCATCCTATCCAATTAATTGTCTCCACAAATTTTGTAGAAGTAATTTTGCAAATATAGTAGAGGGGGGCACAACACCAGTTGGATCAAATAAACAGGAAGTGTCTAAAAGCTAAGTGCGTTTAGTAGGTCCAGTTCGGTAGGTGACAGTGAGTAGTAGTCTTCTAATGGTTTGGATAGATCATCGCTACAGTCAATACGAAGAAACTTACAGTCTTCAGGGTGTACTCGCACAATACGGTACATCTTTACAACATCCGCGGTATAAGCCACAGCATCCGTACAAAAATTAGGGATTATAATTAGTTGGGAATTCTGTACGGTTGGACCTACCATTAGATTCTAATTTAGGGATCTTCTTGATAGTGTAGTTGCAGAGCCATCAAATACCGCACGCAGTTTAGTTGACGTACTGTCAGGTTTAGGGACGGCATAATTTGGTATGTAGCATTGAACTTAATGTCTAGCATTAATTTTTGGAAAGTTATTTGTAATTTCATTCTATTTGTGTTTATAATTATTTATTTATAAATCTTTATAAACAAAAAATTATTGTACATATGATGTTGTTTTAATGTAAGGTGCATTTAGTTTCTCATTACTTTATTTTATTTTAATTTTGAAAATTTCATACATCCCCAATTAAATGTTAAGTTTATTTTGTTATATGAATAAATTACCTTTTATTAAATTGCCTAATTTGTGAGGCACTGCATTAAAAAAAAATAATTTTGATATAGGCACTTATTGTAAGAATTTTAGTGTTTCAATGTATAGAAAATCGCTGTAATAGATAACAAATATAGAAGGGCTTAAGATTATTTTCTGTAAAACGCATTTTAATTTTTATTTACTATCTTCGTTAAGATTTTTGAATACGCAAATTACATTGCCCCTAATACCTACTCTTTGAATTTAAAACTACAGTCTCGTGACGAATGCTGTTAAAGGCTTGCTTAAAGTCCACAAAAATGACAGATAGCTTAGCCCCTTAGTGAATTTGCTGTGCAGATGCGTAAACGCATGGATGACGCTATGTCGCTAATTTGCCAGCTGGCTTAAGAAGTAATTTGAGATTATTTTGTCTTAGACAGCATTCACCATTCAACTAGGGTTTTTTTAGAAGTAATGATTTGTTTTGTATTAGGTTTGACGACAATGCAGCCTTTCGCAAGTACCTTATTAAATAGGCATTGGTAACGCGGGATCACTGGCTTGTTCAAGCTTATTGTTGTTCACGTAGGTCAGGGATGAATAAACATGTTGGGGTCTTCATTTTACTATATCTTTAGGACTTGGAGTAGTATACAGTGTGTCCTGATAGAATAAGGACAGCTTTTTTTGTGATTTACTCCCCTCGGCACGGAGCTACTGGGACAAGATAATTATTTTTAAATGTTTACTAGTTAGAAGTTCAGTGAAAGAAATACTAGCGATTCCCCATGATTCTCCTATTGCATTATTGTATACCTCTAAACGATTTCGAGGTCTCCAAGTAATGAGGGCAACATGGGAGGCTTTTGTACAACATTATAACATTTGTGTTGTTTTGCTGAGTTCAAATGATGAATATATGCCTTTTGTGCGAGACCTCTAAGGGGAAATGGAAAGTTGTATTCGTGCTCTTTAGTTGAGTCCTGATGAAATTCAAGTTGAGTTGGATTCTCGCCCTAAAACGAAACCAGGAAAAATACTTCGGGATTGCTTAAGGAGCCAAGAGTTTGAAAAATGGTGCACATTTTCACTTCAGGGACAAGGAGTGGTAATGTATAAAGATTGTCCTTATGCAAACAAAATTATTATTGATAAATGTAGACTTACTTCATCAGAGTGGGTGAATGCATTAAAAATGAGTGCCAATGTTTACCCAGTTAAAGCTACACCAGGTCGTTCTCTAGAATCTACCCTTTGCAGACACTGTAAAGCATTTCTAAAGCACTTTTCTTATTCCTATAACTGTTTATTGTTCTTACTGTGTCTTTAGGGCAAGCGTTATTGTAACGTCAGTTGTAAATAAATATTTACTTTCTCTCTAGTTGATCTGCAGGGGTCATCTCGTTTTCGTGAAATAAATAAAAAGCTGAAAATGGCTGTCCTAATAGAATGAGCACACTTCCCGGTTTCCATTATTTACATTAACATAACTTTTGACCTAGAAAGCGAAAAAATGTCTAATTTAGTCTGTTCACTCCGCGATGCATTACGTATGACTGGAAATATTCACTTTTATCAAACGATTCAAGTGGCTCCGGTAGCACTGAAGAAATCAAGCGCAGCCGTTGACTTCTTTTAATTATACAGAAAAACGTGACTTCCTACAGTAAAAAATCTAGTATATGCGTAATTCTTAACTGATTTCAATACATAAACGCAAGACACAATCATCATAAAATTGCCTACCAAACAACATATTATATGTGTATGGAGTTAACTGGGGTCACGCAGCAAACTTACAAGATCACGGTTTCGCATTTCATGGATTGGATGCACACTGCTAGCATAGCGTCGGGGCAGCGCACTAGTGCAAACCATGTTAAGAGGTGCGAAGATTCAAAGTAACTTTCCAAAGCTAAAAAAATAGTTACAACTCTAACAAGCATTAAAGTATTCTAAAATTTATACTCTATCAGCATCAAATCAAAGGTTTTTGTTAATAGCCTGTAATTTGTAAAATTTGAGGTGAAATACAAATTTAAGATATTTATCAATTCCTGCCTCGTGCTGAAAACGAACACAGAACAAAACCTTGAATACACAATTTTCCCTACACTCATATCTACCAGTAGTACTCGCAATCAGTTCCTTTTGCATATATACAAATATCTCACATAGTTAAGTAGTAGCATACAAATTGTAGGTTTTATTATTTTTAATAACATTAAAATACTAAATACTAAGCAAATAAAGTTTAAAATCATAAAGAAGAATTTAACGAAATAAAACAACCAAATCAAGTTCGTGAACAAAATCTATTCTGATCAAAAGAATGAAATACAAAATTTTATACAAGAAATACGATCAGTTGGAGAAAATTTAAAGATTCAAAAGATATAAACTAAATTATTGGAATCTATCATGGCAAAAGATAAAATAAAGGTCAACCAATGTGATCTACGGGAAAAAAGGATAGATAATTATCAACATGGCATTGACATAAGAATGACATCCGATAAAGCTTGCTTAATTCTACATAGCACAGATGAACAGGACGATTCATTGAATACAGCCAGTTATATTATTGAACATATCATATACAAAAGGAGATCATTAAACCTTTTGCAAAAAAATTAAAAAAAGACGAAGAACTATTGTCCATTTTTACCTAAGTGCTAAATAATTTGACAATAAAGCTATCACATTACATACATTCACTTGAATTTTGTAAAATATTAGGTAGGTCATTTATGTAGATTGAGAACAAAAGTAGCAAAAGACAGCTTCCTTGCGGGATTCCACTTGTTATTTTCTCAGGGTAGAGTTGTTCCAACTTGAACTTTTTTCTACACAACTATTGTTTCATCACTTAAGTACAATTTGAACCATTTAAATAAATCTGCCTTTATACCTATAGTTTTTATTTTTGCGATTAGCCTGTCGTGTCCTATAAAATCAAATGCTTTAGTGAAATCCACAAATACTGCCCTTGTGTGCATTCCTTTGTCACCTGCTATATAGCAATCGTTAGTAAACTCTAAAAGTGAACTTGTTGTAGAGAAGTCTTTACGAAATGCATGCTGGTATGCGGATAATGGGTTATTAGTGTCTAAGAAATTATTTGGCTTTTTTGCACCATCCAGTCAAATAGTTTAGATATAGTTTGCTATAAGACGGTAGTTGTCCGGGTTTGACTTTCGTTCTTTATTTTTGTGAAGCGAAATAACATATTGTTGCTTGCAGCTATCTGGATAAACTCTGTTGTTAATGGAATGTTGAAAAAGGCGAGCTAGTATTTTAGACATTGGCGAGCAAAGAATTTTAATTAGTTTTATGTGAATTTTGTCAGCGAGACCTAATTGTTTGCATTATGCCATTGTCACTACTTAGCACACTTTTAAGTTCTACATTTGGCCTTTTAGATGCAGATTGTAATAACTCAATTGGGTTTACAGTTCCAGTGATGGTGGGCTAAACGGATGTGAACTGCTTGCATAAAGTATTTGCTATGTCACTTTTTGCTGTATAAGTTTTGCTGTTGGTTTTGATTGCATTTATTGTATTCTGCATCTTAGCTCTACCTTGGTCTTCGTTTAGTGACCTCGATATTTGCTTGCTGTAGTTTTTACTGTTGGTAGCTGTTCTATTTATATTGCTAGCCTTAAGTTTGTCTTTTTTCCGATTTATTTGGTTTCTTACTGCTTTATACTTTACCCAGTCTGACGTAAGCATTGTTGTTTCAGCCTGCTTTTTAAGATTTTTACGTGTATATAGAAGGTTTTGAATATCTGCTGTTAGCCACTTCGGTTTGATGGTATTTGTTCGAGTTTTTGTTTCGGCGCTTTGCAGTCTATCACGTACCTGGTTGTTAGGAAAAATTCAAACCCGTTGTTCACGTTAGTGCAGAACTCAAGCATTGACCAAGGTGCTTATTCGAATTTTTTAATGAGCTTTGTGTTGTAAATTCTTTTTAAGCTTTTTGTTTTTAATATTTTTGCTTGTCTTGGTTGCTTTAATACTTTTCTTACTGTATATAGTAGGTTGTAATCAGCAATTACTGATTGTTGTGCTGCTTGTTGTTGTTGTTCTAGTCTTTTTCTTAATAAGTTGATCGAATCTACATTGTACTGTAATAAACGTAAATTTCTTAAAATAAAATTAATAAATAAAGTTTCAAGTAAAGTTTTATATTGAATATAACTTATATTATGTTTTAATTTATTATAATACTATAGTTATTATTTTCTATGATTCTGAAACTTTTCATGACAAAATTTTCAATTTTTATTGTTTTCTCAAAGCAAAACTTGGAAAATAAATACTATACAAAACAATTCAATTCTTTTTTAAATAGACTGTTTAAAGTGTTGTTAACAAGGAAATGACGAGACACACCTAGATTTCAAAAATACCCATTTTAATTTTCAAATAGCACAGATTGTGGGAAACTTGAGTGCATTTTGCTTTGTTTGGTCAAGCTAAAGTTTAATAAAAAGTCCAATTTTTAAACTTTGCTGCCTTATAAATTCTAATCTGTTTTTTGTTATAAAAACAGTTTTAATATACTTAAAATTTTTTAAATCCTTTGTCAATTTTCTATACAATAAATACAGGTTTTAAAAAAATCCTAAATGATTTTCCAAAAATATGAAACTAACATTTTTTTTGTAGGCCCAAACTTTAGCATTTGTTAAATTAAAACAAAAGAAGTATTTACATTATTCAAAATTCTTCAGTTAATTTAAAAAAATATTTTCTTGCAAGTTCAAAAAGAAGCATAGAGATATTAAGTAATAGATATTATTTAAATAAACAATTAAGACATAATTTTGGGCGTTAAATTCAACTTACGACATTATCTTAGCAAGTTGCTGATTTCTTTAAAATACTCTTTTGTGTCTGGGTAACATGTCCAACAAATGATAAAAATAAAAACCTAACGTAATATTATACTAAAGTAAAATAAAGTAATTATTTTTCTAATGCAGTTTTAATTTTAAAATAATGAAATCTCATTCAGTGAATTATTTATTAACTTTTTAAACCTGAGCCTGGCCTCAAATAAAGCCCTGTCCTGGTTCAGCGGACCACCTGAACAACCCGTTTTGCTGGCCCTCTAACCACCCATAGTTTTTGTGTTAATTATTTTATTTTTTGACATTTATGATGTCCTTATCAAGACTAAATAATGAAATCATTACAATTTATTGATAATAAAGAAGCTACGATATCTTAAATGTCAACGTAGACTAAATATTAATTTATACAAGCTGTATAAGATGTAAATGTTGTATACTAACCTTGTTATTTTGAAAATTCAAAAATCTCCCATAAAACTAGTATCTAAAATTTTTTTTGGATACGTAGGAGGATATGTAGGCATAAATGAATTATCTAGAAAAACAGAAATAAAACCTAGAATTGTAAAAGAATATCTAGCTACTCAAGATGCATATACTAAACATTTAGGTAAAATAACAAAATTTAAACGTAGAAGATATTATACACCAAGTTTAGATTCAATATGGCAAGCTGATTTAGTTTTTATGCCTGAGAAATGGGGTACCGATAATGATGGTTATAGATATATAAACCTAATAATTGATACATTTTCTAAATATGGGCTATACCTTTAAAAACTAAAAATGCAGATAAAGTAGTTAATAGTTTTGAATTAGTATTAAGTCTAGGACGTACTCCAGTAAAACTACATTCTAATAAAGGAACTGAATACAGTGGTAGAAAGACAACTCATCTGTTTTAAAAATATAATATCAACTGGTATACAACAGAAAATGAGACAAAAGCAATGATTGTTGAACGATTTGCAAGAACAATTCAACAAAAGATGTATAAATATATGTAAGAACAAGCAACTAGTAGATGGGTTAATGTTTTACAAGATCTTATAACAAAAATATAATAATTCCAAGCATAGTAGTATCAAAATGACACTTATTAAAGCAAGTAAATCAGAAAATGAATTAAAAGTATATTTAAATCTTTATGGCTCAAAATCAAGATTAGGAGAGTAAAATAATAATTTTAAAATTCCAGAAGGGCTTCGCCCTGGTCAAAGAGTAAGAACACATTTATTTGGAACGAAGTTTGATAGAGGATATAAACCTCAATTTTTAGAAGAAATACTGTATATCAAGGAAGTTTTACCAACAAGTCCTATAACTTATAAACTTGTGGACAGTTATAGTAAGAAAATTGAAGGAAACTTTTATTCGAATCAAAAAACATCATATAACAAAGAAAATTTTGAATATGTTTATATTATAGAAACAAAAAAAAACCTAATATTATAAGAGGTTTGGTGAAATGGAGAGGATATTCTGATAATTTTAATAGTTGGGTTGATTTAACACTAGAACAAATAAACAATTCAGAATATAGAAAACAAAAACCTAAAATAAACAAAAATATAATAAAAGCACGTGTTAAAAGACATGTGGCTAAAGAAAAATATTGTATAAAATAAACATATATAAATAAATGAAGCAGAACAAATTAAACGTCAAATACAAAAAATCAAAATATTTAGTAATTAGAGCAAAATATTGAATAATAAACGAGAAATAGATATATTGTTGCATACAAAAGAAAACAATATTACAGTTTATTATTAGATACCAATTCCTTTTAAAACGAGCCCAAATATCCTTAAAAAAGATATCTGCTTACTATTAAATACTTAATATAAATAAAAGAAATAATAATTTTAAATATAAAAAGGATGGTAATGATTTCATTGATATTACTTTAAAAACAAAAAGTTATAAAATTGAAAGTATCGCTAATGAAATTTAAGATAAAATGCGTTTAGATATTAATAATAATGTCATAACAAAAGAAAATAAAGCCAACTTTTTAAGTAATGTTTTACGAATCATCATCATCATCACATGTAGCACTTATCAGATTCTCCAGTTATATACCTATAACCCAGTGAAGTTACTGTACCAGCATGTGAATGTAAACAAACATTTCCTCTCGGTATGAACGACACAAATGTCTAAACACCACCTAAGGAGCGTTCCGAAGGAAGTCAGTCACAATGCACAGCTGGTATCTTAAGAACTAAATATGTATTATAATTGGATTGTGGCTATAACACGGCTGACCTGATTGCAGTCTAGGTAGATTATCCTCATCTTCAGGAGCAATGAACACTTTCCCTTTCGGAGGGCTACAGTGCTAGGTATTTGCACTTGAATGTACTTCGAGACCAAGCCGAAGTGCAGACGAGTACACCCAACCCTGAGTGCCCCACGTATTGCATTCCGTATATCAACGCAGCGTGAAAGTAATAGCAGATGCTATGGAATGAAGGGCGCAATGTATGGTCTGCTGAATGGTAATGCAACTATGCTACTGCACGAAGAAATAGCTGTTAGCCTGCGAGGCACAATTAGCACGCCGTCTTCGTCTCTACACACGAATGAACGGAAACGTACACTACTTCCCCTTAGTTGCGCACAAACAGTTCTCACACACCTCCCCCCACCAAGCATTTCCACTATACTAAATTCTGTGCAACGAGACGCAAATACGCTACCGGCTAAGGATTCGCTCAGCGGATCAAAAAGAAACGCCAAGTTTATCGAGGACAGAGAAAATCTCCCCTCGGCCACAGAGCCAGATTAGGCGTAGGCCTTTAATTAGGTTTATCTCGATGGCTCGAGTTTAAATAAAGTACTGCAAACCGGACCATCGATAAGTAGATTTGTAACCATAGCTTGATCCAGCAGAAGGATCGTAAATGTAAGATAGTTATAATAAGTAATTAAGACTCAACGGGTGGTACAGACAGTCTAACCTGCGGACTGCTGCTCATATGTGCCATTTCGAGAGTGATAAAAATCCAAAAATAACTCGCAGTGTGCATACGCAATAAGCGTCTAAGCACTATACTGCTACATACATACATATTTAATTTGAGAGAAATCCTGGCAATGTATATATAAGTTTAATGTGTCATTGCTTATATTGTATATATTGCGAATCTACTACTTGTTCCAATTTACGTATTTTTTCTAATTTCGAGCAGGATTTGAATTTAATGAGACACACTATGATTAGGTAGTAAATTTAAATGACTGTCACGGGGCCGTAAATCTAATTCACAACTTAGACCTTTAACAATGAGTATGCGTATGATCACGATAAGAGAAACCAGTCGACATCGACAATAATTACAAAAGCATCGGCAAAGAGCCAAGACCAAGACCAACATGCACTTAACGCAATTATAGCCACTTGCCACATTATTTTTTATACATATTATTATATTCTTTCTGCGACAACGACAATCAAAATTAAAGGCCGAACTACCAAAATTGAAATTCACAAAGCATAAGGTATTATATATCTTATCTATATAATCTATATAACAAACCACCGTAGCGTAGCACATATCGAGCCATAGCTCCCGAACCACAAATTTGCGTATAAGGTCGCAAATGATTTCAATCGACGCGAAAAGACGTAGGGATTACGCACGAATGCTCACATTTGGAGACATGCGTTGGCCTAGCTTAGAAAAAGAAAATCCCTAAAATGCAAAATCAAAAAACAAGGAAAAACAGGATGTTCTATAAATGCTAGACCATCTAGAGGTATCTATTCATTTACACCAAAAGTACCACCAGGTTGTAAAATTATAGAAGCTACACAACCAGTATATTAAAATGTAGATCAGGAATATATCAATGAAATTAATGTATCGTTGACTGATGAAGAACTAATCCAATTAATTTTAGAGGTGCAGAAATAACAATAACTTTATCTTTAAAATATTAATAAATGAATACAAATACGAAATATATTAAATATAATAAAACGTGTATAAGACAAGATATTAAAAAAAATAATAACAAAACAGAGCATAAAGCCTGTTCAGATGCTTTAAATTTAGACATTAAACCTTCTTAGAAAACTATAATAGAGCGATTAAATAAATACTATTCTAAATATAAAAATTAATTACAAATTTTTCTTTTAATAAATGAATGCACAAAAAGTGATTAAAAAATACTTTGATCTTCAACTTCTTATAATTACTAGTGATGCAATAAAATTTTGTAAATTTAAAGATTATTTACAAGAAAAATCACATTTGAATAAATCAGTAGCAACTACATCAGCATTGATAATGTAGATATTTTTTTTCTAATAGAGAATAGTTTCTTTATAATTGAGGTTGATTCAGTAAAAAAATCAAATGGTACGAGATATACAGGTACAGAGTTAATTACACTTGTAAATAATGGACCAATGTTTCTATTTAGTAAAGTAAAATTAACATTTGATGATACTACAGTTCAACAGTATAACAGACCAGGACATGTTAGTTTAATTCAAGGATTATTAAAATAAAATGATAGTTTTAGTTCAAATAGAGGACATGGACAATGCTGGTCTTTAGACGATAATGAATATTCTGCAACAACTGATAAAAACCAAGGATTTGCAAACAGTCATGATTTATCATTCAAATTCAATACAAATGCAAGAGATAAAGGTAAAAGTCGTTTTATAATTCCATTCTTACATATCTTTGGATTAAGCGGTAAAATAGTATCAGGAGTAAGTTTCTGTCGATTTTGTTAGAGTACTTAATGATGATGCTATATTTAAATCTAGTGCTCAAGCAACAGCAGGTACAGATGATGTAGTTAATGGTTTAATTATTATTACCTTTCTAAAATGGAGAATGCCGTATATTGAACTAAATTTAGAAATGTTAAGTAAAATATCTGAAAATCTTACAACTCAACCAAAGATTTCGTATAAGTTCATAATAAAACAATTAGAAACATTTCCAGATGTACTAGCAATGACTTGTGGCATTAATATTTATAAGCAGTTTAACTTGATTTATTTCATAATTTTCAGAATGTACTATTTCACATCTCAAAATAGGATATTTTTCACCGATTTGTAAGTCTCCCAATATTACATAGTCCTTAAGCAAAGCGTTACGATTTTCCATTTCCATTTCCATTTTATAAGAATTGCTTTTAAAGCATTAGCATTTTTAATATTCCTTAATTTAGTACTAATATCTTTTAAAACAATAGTACATCGACTATTCAAGCATAAGTGTGTAATACATGCACCCATTTATAATAAAATAAATTTAATAACCAAAAGGGTTGGTGTCTAATTCTTGTGTGTTATCGTTATATTCTTACGTTACTCTTTTATTGAAATTTCCTTTGAAATTGTAAGATTTTTCTTGATTTTGCAATGATAACACCTTCTTTATTTCTTACAAAAATATTGTGTTTTGCAGTTAGTTTCTCAACAGGACCTAATACAAGTTTCTGCATGTTTTCCATGTTAACTTCTTTACTGTTTGTGTAATTACTTGCAAATCCTTTGAATTTAGTACATCCAGCATAACCAGGTATATATGTGTTATAAGAATACGACTTAGGTTCTGTTGAAACAAAATCTATTATACCATGTGCTTTAGGATCGTATTTTTTCATCCCTTTAAATTCATCCTCCCATTCACCGACCTATCTACCAGTTACAAAATCAAAAGGATTGTCTATATTATCAACCCAAATCACACTATCTGTATCCATATAAAGAATTTTTTCCTTTAATTTATCAAGATCATCATATAATCTTAATCTTACATTTGCAGTTGAAAATGTTGCAATATATATATTTGTATCCTTTGAACATAGAATTAAATTTTCTTGTTCTTTATATTCAACTAATACAGATGTATTTGTGAGCGGTGTTTAATTTAGAATTTTGAGTTTAGAATTAGCTTCTAATTTATATAAATCTGCATATTCTAACACTATTTTAACTTGTTTTTTTCCATACTTTTAAAATTGATGACTCCAATATTTCACTACATTAAACTTTTCGGTTTTCAGGTAATTTTTCGACTCACAAGTATTATCATATAGAAATTTTATTGTAAATTTATTCAAAGTATTGATTTGTTTTGGATCATAACAATCTTGACAACCATTAAAATAACAAACTTGAAATTGATAAACTGTGTTAGTAACTTGACAATAAACATCAAGTTTTCTGATTTTATTATAAGCATCTCGTATACCAAATTTACCTCCATTTAGAGCATGTTGAATGTTTATATTTTCCTCAATTATTACACATTCTAACCATTTTATACTTTGTTTTGAATAGTTATCTTTGTTTTTGGATACGATAGCTATTTTATACTTAGGCATAAATTTGAATCCATACACAGCCATAGCAACACTAGCTATCGTGACATATTGTAATGGATCTATAAATTCTTCTTCACTCAAAGAACTCAATTCGATTACGTTTTTACGGTAACTGATGCATTCTTTTTTGAGTATATCAACATCTGATTTACAATACACAATCATTTCTTCTCTGAAATTAAACTCATTACACAGCTTACTTTCTTTATAATGCCATTTTATAAATTCTTCACGATCCTCAGATTTCATTTTGTCAGGCTCATAATACTTTTTATCTAGTGAAGGTCCTATGTAATACCAATTTTCTGGTTTATTAAACTTATGTAGAACATATCCTTTTTTAAGTTTTGTTAATTTAAATGTTTTAGGAAATTTCTTATGTGGATCTGCTATATGATTAAAACACTATGAATCTAATTATCAATGTTTTAATATACATGGACATTATTATTGTTCCTGTTAATATTGAATCTAATTGTATACTATTTAATAAACAGTAATTATAAATGAAATGACTATCATAACCTTTTGCATTATGTGCTATAAATGTAAATCCTTGTTGTTGTAAGGCCCATTTACAAAATTCATTATTTGTAGCAAAAACTTGTTCATTCCCTTGAAAATCTTGTGTTTCTATCTACATTGGTATATTTTTATAATCTTCATCCAAGTATGTTTCATAGTCGTAAAATATGTAATTTTCACTCGAGTCTTTAGGTTTTTTAAAACTTATAAAACATTGATGTTTTTCAGTTTTATCATATTTAGCTTCACAAATATAGCACTTAATTTGATTATAAATATGTTCTTCTTTTAAGTTGCCCTTGTTTTGCGTTTCAAATTTTACATTTTTTAAACCTTTCACATTGTTTTCCTGAATGATTATTATAACAAGTTTGATTTCAAAATACTTTGTTACAATCTTCACAATTTTTCCGATCTTTTGTAGTTTGATCACTGCTTTTACAATCATTTATGGATCTATTACAAATATTACATTTGTTTTGAATTTTATCTTCACAAACATGTTGATCTTTGTTTTTAAAAGGTGATTTACAATCATGACAATAATGATACCAGCTATAAAGAGCTGCAACTTTATTAACATAATCATAATGATTGTTTAGATGTAACAAATACAGCTGATGTTCTGCTTCGAGTTTCTTGATAGCACATTGAAATGAATCATCAAATAAAGAAATTATATTTATTTTAATATCTAATTTGTTTTCAATTTCGGTAAATAATTCTGGAGTCATTCCATCTTCGGGTATTTTTAATCCGACGTAATTAATGAAATTATTTGTTATTTTATCGTGCCACTTTTTCTCATTTAATCTTATTTTTTGATACTTTTATCACTTAAACCTTCCAAACCAAGATCTTTAGCACAAGTAAACTTTGTTAAATTTAAATATGTTAAACTAACAACAACTGCTGTTACACCACATAAATTATCACTGTTATTGATTTTATTAACACATCTTTTTGTTTTAATATCTTCATGTAAATCTATTATTTTTCTACGTCCCTTACCCTGAATATTGTCAATAATTGTTGCTTGAAGATCTATATTATTTGTTGTAATATCTTTATATGTAGAAATTTTACCTATAGCTTCAATTAGTGACTTATCATTAGGAATTCCTTTTTTAGGGTCGAAACTCCAATTTTTTTTTAAAACTGAGTACCGTCACTAAAAGTACTTGAAATACCAATATGAAAAACTAAATACCCTCTGTGGAGCATTTTGCCTATTAAATAACAGACACAGTAGCATCAAGGCTCTAAACTCTATTTAAGCTATCATTTCCCTCCTCGTTCGACGTTGTAATTTGCACCGCAGACAAAGGCCACTGCCGTTTGGAAACGGGATCTCTACATTGCTGAAGGAGAAAGAGAGTTGTGCAACACCCACTTTTAGATTCCACTAGCCACAGACCCAATAGCCAAATGTCAAAACATCTTACCTATTGTATACACGAGCAGATTGATATGCACTGGTTGACCCCAAACGCCACAAAACTCATTTTGCAAGCGCTTTGTTGCTCCAGATATTACCTAATTTCTAAAATATAAAACTGCCCAGGTCACTCAATTGTTTCAACTATCCAGTGTCCTACATACTTAGTATCTTCCCTGGTGGTCAGCTTCCTACATTTGATCCCAGCATCAACTACGTCGTATATCAAAGACTCCAACCACGACCTCCAGTTACTCAATACTTTCCGTTTTTAAGGTTCCCATAGATACATCGTCGCTTTAGACACCGTTTCTATTTACATGGTCATCCCTTACAAGGACGGTCTCACGGCCCTGAATTACTCTATATCTTTTTCTATCCATTTTTCACAATTACTACGCCTGTGTAGAATTTTTAGTGAGGATGCAGATTTTTTTAACCAGCGCAAATTAATGTTATTTGTTTGTACACGCAAATATTTTTTAAATTTAATAATTCAAGCAATCAGTGGGGCAGTCTGACATTCCTGTAATACTTTACTCGACCGGGCCAACTCAAAACATACAAACGACTGAATGCCCTTAGTTTTAAACCATTCCAGATTTTTCTGCCAAACTAACACATCATACCTACAACCTTTACCGTAACATCCTCTCTAACAACGCGGTCATACGTGAGTTTTTTCCGATCCTACTAGTAAATTCTCTACGAAGATCCCCAAATCTAGCCAACATACTTGTGCAAACTTCCTTAATTTCCAAGAAGCCCCCTGATTCAAACGCAGGCACATTTCCATGCGAAAGAACCAGATGTGTCACCTGCACTTATACTCTTCAACAACAAACTTTTAGCAACAATATCCGCACATACAATATTCGAATTTACTTCAACCGTCTGTCATTATGCCTCATATATGCAACATCTTGCACCCTTTGTCCAAATGTGGCATGCATTAGGAAAATATCTAGATTACCTGCAGAAAGACTTCGAGAATTTCGGGCACTCCCAAGTCTCACTACATCTTAACTTTTTTAACCACTCATCCAAAAATATGAAAATTACTGCCGTCACGCTGGCACCTCGATCTAAAATTCACCGCATTTACCCTAAAAAATGAATAATTTTCCGCTTCTTATCCCAAACCCTTTTCATTTATCTAAAACCAACCGAACCCCCAAGACATGCTGAACCCGTTTGGCTTGACGGGAATGGCTCCCCCGGAGTATCTGAGCCAAGGTTGTTTTGCGCGAAACAACCTCCAACGTTTTTCTTTCCTATTCTTCTCACCAACTTTAAATAATAAAAAAAAACCAAAATATCCAGTAAATCTAGGAGTGAATCTACGAGAGCTTCAATCAAAGCATCTTTGATTTTAGAAATAAAAACGCCTAACGCGTTAACTTTATTTAAAGAAATAATTTTACTCTAAATTAGTGAGTCCATTTTCCCGTAAACTATCATTCATTTATCGATCCTGACCTTACGCTTATGTATACATACTTACTTATCAGTTAAGACAGGAGTACAGCAGATAGTAGTCTTGATCTCGTTTTCTAGTTGTTCTACAGGACCATCTAATTTGAACAATGTATTCGATATATTCCTTTGAATTACATTATAACCATAATTGCACCTCCACCGAACATAATTTATTTTTTCCATTTTTCTCCTCTTAACTAATATATCTCTTACCCACGATTAGACTCCACCCGACACCATAAACCAAAAAAAAACAACAGTAAATCCGGTTGTAGGACAAAGTCTCCCTGGACAAAGTCTCCCCGGACATTTTACCCCCGGACAATTTCCCCCCGGTCATTTTCCCCCGGACTTTTTCCCCCGATCAGTAACAGCGGACATTTTCCCCCCAGTGCTAAAATGCAACAGCTGGTATGTGGTATTTCATTATTGTGTAAAGGTGCATACTTTGAGAAGATAGCTCAATGTTGTAAGCTATAGGACTAGGAGCTGGTCTTGAGTATTATTTCACAACACATATCTTACGACACATAACACAATTACGAGTTTGGGGGGAAAATGTCCGCTGTTACTTATGGGGGGAAAAAGTCCGGGGGGAAAATGACCGGGGGGAAAATGACCGGGGGTAAAATGTCCGGGGAGACTTTGCCCAGGGAGACTTTGTCCGATTACCGTAAATCCAAATTGTTAGTAGCTAGTAGTACTGGTATAGCGTGGTTAACTCTCCTCAGAGCCGCACGTTTGTGTACCTGTATTACGTAGTGGCCTGTGAAACATTTGTAGAATTCTAAACCAAAAACAACGTGAAGGTAAAAAAGAAATAGACTAATAATGTCTAATATCTGCTACAGTCAACAGCATAAAAGATACATGAGGGAACGGGGGTAAAGGTGAACGTGAACGAAATATGGAATGGTGAACAAACTGTTTGTGTAAAACTATACACACAAGTACAGAATTTCTTTCCTCTTTATCAGAATAAAAACAATCGATAATTAAATTTTAAAGCGGTCATAATAATGAACCACGGAAGAAAATTCTTACCATTTCTTTCATCGACTCCAAAGGCAAACAAAACACTGCATTGCACCTATTCTTCTATACACCACCCGGATCAGATCACGATCAGTGATTGGATCAAAGACAACAACGCTTACATAACCAAACCATACAATCTACAATGCATATATACACCTGGGCTCCTAATATAGATATATCTGTACACAGCAGGAGCGACAAGGTGAAGGAAAAACGAAAAGAACTGCTATTCGGTCGGACGACGGATTCAGTAGCAGACTAAACGTGTATCGTTCTTTTCTCCAATCATAATCCATTACAATAAAGTACGTACATACATAATGTACTTAAATACATTGGTTTTGGCTTAGTGGTCTCACGCGGCCTTACGTGTAGTATGTAGTGCATGTCTGCGAAACGAATATGGAACAAGGAACAACTCTGACTCTTTATTTTCTTATATTATTTACATGTCCTATCCCATAGCATTATATCCTGCCTACTAAACCAAACCAAATCAAAAACCAAACTTTCTGTCTAGGTACCATGAATGCAATCTCCTATTTCCGCGATATATCTTATATTTAGCTTGAAATGAACCGAGAGTTCAGGTATAAAAAGGTTATAAAGTATCGAGAGACTAAAGACACCCTGAAGAGAAAAAGTATGACAACAGCAGAAACGGATTCAAATACAGACGACTCCCTACACAGCCTGCCTAACGAAAGTGTAGAAGAACCTCAACATAAAATGGACCATTGAATACAGAAATATCTTCCCCGCTCATGTTTCTGTATCTCTTCGTCTTCGTCTCTCCTTTCCTTCCTTTCCCTCCTCTTCCTTTTCTTTCTTCCTAAAAGCACTTTGATTAAATGAAATCTTTCAAGAGGTTTTGGTTAGGTTTCGGTTTTCAGTTTGCAGGGAAACTTTGTATTTTTTATGTGTACTGTAATAAGGAAAGGACTGGGACTGGATTCACTATAGAAAAAATCAAGCTGTGTGCATATATTATACTGACATGTGAGTGTAGAGTACATATATATAAAAGGAAGAGAATAGAAAATACGGAAGCAGCCAGGTGCAACTCCTCATATAGTTCCCTACTACATATAGCATAACAGAAAATAGACGCAAAGAGAAAAAATGAAGGCTGTTCTTTGCGAACTAAAGTAATTATTTATTCTTTCATTGAGCGGATTCTACATTCTACACTCCCGAGTTGTACAGTTCCAGGCTTCTCTTATGTTACTGATACTAAAGTGAGACTAACGACTAACCTGATCCTAACACAGCACCGTGCCCTAACTCACTACCCTACCAATGTCTTACCATACGGCAGGCCTTACCATCCACGTCCTCATCCGCTTTCACCCAAAAAACTTGGTACTGTCTTTCTTTGTAGGTTATACTCCACCATACTATACTGACTATAGTAAACCATACTGACTATAGTAAGACCAAGAGAAGACGCAAACATTAGTTATCCGCATACGCTTTTCCCCTTCGTGCATGATGCTCATAATATTCCGGATTTAATGTAGAATTTGGAATGGCGTCAGCTTCTACTCCTCAAAAGCTTCATTTCATCCTAATAAATTACTTAGGCCCATGTAGGATAGTATCATATACCATACCTGTGTAACTCATTAAAGTAATTCATTAATCCAAAATTAAGACGAACAAAGATTATTCCTCACATCAGCATTAAGGTTCTTCATAACAATTTAACGTTTTCATCTCCTTCATTTATACGCCATACCTGTCAACACAGTCTTTAGTTTACAGAACGTCTTCATAATAAGTACCTCCGTCCCTCTCTTTATCCATAACAGTAATGCTATGATATATACCGGCAAGACAAAACTTACAAATGACATACAAAATAGTTACATAATTTTTTATACCGAGTCACATCTGTTTAAAACGTACATCTTTCAGACATTGACATTGATATGTGGAGCGTATTTGGGATTCAAAATTTTATTAAATATAACGACAATTACAGTTAATGGTTTCCTCGTCCTTATACTCGGACTACTAAAAATGGATTATTATGGTACCTAAATTAATCCATAATATAATCTGTTAATGGATAACCGTCGATGAGGTCGACGTCAATAGTTACCAAAGTTACCTGCTTCTTGAGACTGTCCAAAATATTAATAGTAGCTGCGTTGTTTTGAAGGATTATTTTATATTGGATTACCATTACCATCAATTAAGTGTGTCACCGCGTTCTGAGGACTTATATACCATTTACAACGTTTGCAACATATTATGATTCCATTAATACTCCTAATTCTCATTTCCTCCATGGTGGCCATGATACGATTTAATACCAAAAACAAATATAAAAAATAGTATCCACCAGAGAGATAGTAAAATTTTATTTACAACTGGCGCACAAGTTAAATATGATTTTTGTATATCAAACAATAACATTAATTTAAATGATCAAATTAAAATCAACTATGGGATAAATTCATATTATATAAATGATTGTGGGCGATTCGGCATGAGCCTCGAATTGTAGCAACTACGATTTCTTCAATCATTTTTGATGGAAGACGCAATTCTTTGCGAAATGATTCAAAGAACTCAGTTATAGTGCCCCGAGCTCCAACGAGAAGTCCAACCACTTCCAACTTCTTCAGTTTGTACTTGTCCAAAAAGTAAGGAATGCATGGGTTATAATGCGCCTGCTTTTCTATATTAACTTCTTCAGCTTGACTACATGACTGCTCCATACGAATTGTGGGATCCAGAATGTACCCTGACAGTAGATCTTTTCGCCAGCAGATGATGTCCACCCTTTTTGAAGCACCATCAGTCACTTCTTCATGCACAATCCAATCAAGCGTTTTCAAATGATTAGCAATAATAGTTCTAACGTCATGATGTCTAGTATTTCTCAGTAAGCTTCCCACATGACATTTCCCTAGAACATGAGCGAGGGTTTCTTTCTCTTTGCAGTGCCTGCAAAGGGATGATTCTAAGGAACGACCTGGAATTGCTTTAACGGGATATACATTAGCAGACATTTTTAAAGTATTCAACCACTCTGAAGACGTTAAGCCACGTTTTTCAATAATAATTTTATTTCCGTATGGACACTCTTTGTACAATTCAACACCTTGTCCTCGGAGAGGAAATGAACACCATTGATCATACTCTTGGTTTCTCAAAGTTTCCCTTAATATTTTGCCAGGTTTTGTTTTGGGGCGTGAATTCAGCATAGACTGCACTTCATCCACATCAAGTTGCAAAGCTACAATGCAGCTTTCCATTTCCGACTTTAAATCTTTAACAAATGGGATATAAGGGTCATTGCAACTCAATAAGACTACACAAATGTTATAGTGTTGAATAAATGCTTCCCAAGTAGATCTCATTATTTGAAGACCCCTGCACTTTTTCGAGGTGTACAACAATGCATTAGGAGAATCATGAGGAATAGCAAGGATATCTTTGACAGCACTCCGAATTAGCGAATTCACGTTCGTCATTTCGTAGAGATTGGAGTCTAGTGCTCCGATTGGGTCTGAAAATCGTGGACCCGCACCCAGACTCGAACCCTTTGTACCCGGACCTGGATTCAAGTATTGAGAACAGATTTCTAAATTTATTGTTAGAGTTATTGAAGGACGCGTTTGCTAGAGTACAAGCTTTAAAAGACTGAATGCTTTTTAAAATTGAAAATTTGTATTTGTATTGTTTTTTTTAATTATTTTGAACGTCAAGCGCGAATTTCTAGAAAAAAGTTCTATTATGTCTTAGAATCTCTGACGGGCTACTTTATGATTTGTGTATTTATACCCCAGCGCGCCATTTAAAGCAGTTTCCATAATGAAAAGAATTTGAATGATTTTCAATTTGAACTAAGTGGCTGATAAATAACCGTGATAATATTTATATTTAATAATTATTTATATTATATGCATTTAGTGATAGTATATTATTATGTATTCATGTCCATTCCTGGAAATCAGTGTAATAATACTGTGAGTTTGTGACAATAAAGCGATTACTTTACTTTCGTTTGAACTTGCGCACACAAAAAAATAACCGTTTGGGCAAATCCCAGTTGCTTACTTGAACCGTATGATTTAAATTTCATACTTTTAAGTAAGACGCTGCATTTTTATGCTAATATATGTACTACTCCGATGTAAAAACAAAAATATATGTAATGTGTGCACCCAAAGGTTTGGGTTCCATGATTTTGCACCCGGGTTCGGAACCGGACCCGATCGGAGCACTAGATCGGAGGAGCAAAAACTAATATTGCTAAGAACAGGCTGAAAATTAAAAACAAGTTATACATAATTGATGAAGAGAAATGCGATCTTATAATAGTAGATGTGGACTTACAGTAAGCATTGAATTTACCCATGGGGAAATATCAAAACGGTATTAGTAAGTGTCTATACTGTCAATTGTGTAATAGTAAAGAGAGTAGTATTAATACTATGAACACTCAGCTGCATTATAAAAATAAACAGAAACAGCCAAGCTCTAAGCATAATAATTACTGATGCTCATTACGCAGGTGCTGTCAAATCTTCCTTACGTCATGTACCATTAGTAAACCAATAACTAAATATTCTTAACTAATTTCCTTTAAAATTCCAATACTTTCATACTATTTACAAATAATAAAAAAATACGAAACTAAAAAGTTGCGGATAGCTTTCAGCAACTGCAGTGGCCCTCAGTGAAAATTTAGAAGTTAAGATAAATCTATTAAAAGATAGATTTTTTGCTAGAAAATGCAGACTTTGGAGATCTGCATAAGACTGCAAAATAGTAAGCTCTGCTTCTGTTGGGTTGGGCTTAAGACACCATGGAAACCAAAGCCAAAAAAGAAACGACGATGCAGACAAGAGACAATAAGTACAAGGAAGTTCAAGTCTTTACCATGAAAATCAGTTCCTGAGCCACACACAAAATGATTGTATGGCAAATTCAATGCTGCATAATGCTCACTTTTTAACTCTCAAGAATTTCCTCACAAAGTGACTTAATTTTAAAGTCTAAAGCAGCTATTACATAGCTAGCAAGTTGTAACAAGTTTTTTAAAAACGCTAGCAACAGCAATTTTTTCGAAAACTTGCTACGATTTTGAATTTAAATAGGCAACATCACGTTAGCAATTTTGATGCTGCTTGATGATGCTGATGCTAATATCAAACTCGGTAGATATTTCTTGCTATGCTTAGAAACAGCATCACCACCTCATGCGCATGATCAAAGTCATACTCATGCCTTTTTTGAAATTAATTCCCGCACAGATTTTATTTTCTTTCATTTACTTCAGTTTCAGAGTTTTTAGTTAGAATTTTTAGTTGCGTCATTTATACTTGGCAATTACGGTGTGATGAGATATAAAAATATAAGTCAGATAGTTGACCCAGGAGTCATCAAAAGTAATGGGATTCGAGCTTAACTAATTTAGTACTTTAAGGGAAACTGTATTCATGTATTCATTAAATTGTTGAAGCATTTAGAAATATAAAATTTTCTGCATTTCGATTATTGAATTAGTAAAACTTATCGGAATTAGTTTTATTAAATGATATTCAATACAGCTGTTGTGTGCGAATTATTACATGTTAGTAGTATGTTTTGAAAACATACTACTCTTGTTTTTTTAATTATTTAATAACGCTAAATATTACTTGCATTCCAACGACCTAAGCAACAGTTTAAAAAACTCAATCAATTTCGAGTGAAGGCGAGTGCTGTAAATAGGAAAAAGTGGAAATAGTTTTGATGAAACTTCCCTTTAATTGCTGCTTAATTTTATTCTCTAATTTTGCAATATATAGTTAGAAATATTTTAACTATTTAGTTAGAAATAAATTTTAAGAAGCGCCCGATAATGGGCATTAATAAAATCACTATGCACTATTACGTTTTTTTAATGCAGCTAAAATAGTATACTGATCAAGTAAAACCACAATTGAAATGAAAAGTCAAAAACTTAAATTAGTTAAAATAACATAAATACTATATTTTTGCTAGTCTAAAGTTTATTGGCAAAAAAACTGCAATAATTTCGGCAAGTTTTAGTTTCCATAATACTGTCTATGTAAATGCAATTTCAAATAATCAGCAAGTGGCGGCATTTCGCATGCAGCATTTTTAGTTAGCAAGTTTCACAAAAAAGTTGCTAATGAGCAACTAAAGCCATAAGCAGCTAAGTAGCCATTATTGGTGATGCTAGCTATTTAATAGCTGCTTAAGGCCTAAGGGGAGAAATGAAAAAGAATTTACTGATCACAATAAGAGCGGGAAGTATCTCGTGATGAGTATCTCTAAATTAAGTTGAGATACCAAATACAAATATCTACTACATTCTGTGACTCTGTCTCCGTGTGAAAAAATCCAGCCTTGTTAGGATATTAGAAAACATGTTCTATTTTCATCTCTTTAAAACCATTTGAAGAAGTGAAAGAAGAAAACTAAATGGATAAAGAAACGCAAACCAAAACCCTAGAAGAGATAAATTTTAGAGATCTTCCACGTAGAAGAATTGTACAAGAAACACAGACTCGAGAGTGTGATAGTGGCAGTCCAATGATGCATACAGTAGTATACTTACATTTCCTGCAACTATGTATGACCGTACCCTATCATTTCTCCCCAAACTCACTAAAACCATTCAAATTTTACTAGCACAGTCCCACATCAGCAAAATCAGGAGAAATTCATTTCTTTTCATTTTCTTCCTCCAAATCCTATAGAGCCTATACAACGTATGTAGTACGCACAGCTCTAGATACTACTCCACTTTATTCAAAACTGATACGTAGACTGTAGACAGCTAATTGTACTTGATAGGGACAGACAAGGACGGTTAGAGACACTGCACCACCGTCCACGTGTGAGCCATGTGATGAGGCGGTCGGAAGCTTAAGCCAAAGCCCAAGCTGCCAAGTATTAGTTGCTTATGAGAAAATGAAAGCATCAATCTCAACAATGTAATTTTTCCACTCTTTAAACTTCAAACAGTGGCGCCGTTAATTGCTTTGCTTTTCCTCATTTTCCTCCAGTCCATGGTGGCATTATAAAGAACATAGGATGGGGCTTTTTTAAGTTTACTTCCAAATTACCACAAAGGCCGCATCAAATTCAAAATGAATGAATGCCTCAATGAATACATTCTCCTCCACAATATTCCACATGACTCCATGCGATCTTCTACTTCTACTGCTAATGGTACACTGTCTCCTTCGCAACTCTTCTTCTTTATCTCTACTTTGATTCTGGGCCATTCATCCCGTCTAACTTTCCAATCTTCACAATTATTTAAATTTCAGTCAACGTTCAACGCTGCAAGATATGGGCACACACACACACAGAACTAACCCTAAGGAATTAAAATAGCAAGATAGTGATTGTAATGGTGATATAAAAAAGCCTGCAGCCATTGGGATGGACAGAAAACTATACGAAGTATATAACCAATGCAACGCAACAGGGACCGAGAGAAGTAAGTGCCAGGAAGAGCCAGTTGGAATTTTGAAATTAGAGAGACGATGAAAATCCCTATTATACTCACACTATGCAATTAGACTCAAAATGAGAATGTGGTATTTCTCAAATGGATTCACAGATAAAGGATAGTTCATTTCGTTTGCGTATAGCTCACAAACCCTATACATCTCTTACTCCCTAAAATTTGAAACATTAACTCTGTCCGTGTAATCGAAATAGATGTCCCAATCGGCCTCGTCAGCGGCACCATCATGTGATATCATCTATAATTTCTACGACATTTCAAAGACGTAAAAGAAATACAGGTCCACGACTCCACAACGACTACCACTGCAATGCCCAAATGATTTAGCCCAAGCCTTGAAATCGTTTGTTATCGTCCCACGCGCTCCAACATACAGACCTGTTACTTCTAAACTACGCAAATCCCATTTGTCAGTAAAATATTTTATACAAGGTTGGTAGATTTCTTTTTTCTCTAAGTCCACTGCTATTGCTTGTTCTTCATTATCCCCAAATTCAAATCGTACAGTGGGATCCAAAATGTAACCAATTTTGGATGAAGTGTCGTAAGCACTGATGTCTACTCTCCTCGTTAATCCATTCTCAGCAACACAATAAACTTCTTGCTCAACTACAAAGCCTTGTTTTTGAAAAGCTTCTGCAATAATTTCCCGAATACTATGATGTCGAATATTACGCAAGAGTTCTCCCCGGACACAGGACCCTAGGACATGACCAAGACTTTCTTTCTCAGCGCCGCAATGCCTGCACTAGATTCCGTCCAAGCTCCTTCCTGGAATGACTCTTACACTACCAACATTAGCATTCACTTTTAAAGTAGTTACCCAATAAGATGTAGTTAACACTGCTTTATTAATTAACATTTTATTTCCTCCTAGGTTGTCTTTGGGGCTGGGACACCCCGGCATCACGTAATCTCATCTTACACCAGGAATCAAATTTTTTCTCGCTCAGTTTTGTACGCATGCGTTTGGTTATTTTACTTTTCGCTTCAGGATTATTTATTTCTGCTAACTCATCATCCGTTAAGTTTAAGGCTTTTTCGAATTGTTTCAATTCATCATCAAGATCTTTTGTAAAAGGTACATATAAATCACTAGTGTTCAACAACACCAAACATATATTGTAATGTTGTAAGAATGCTTCCCATTCCGCCTTTGTGATAGACAAGCCACGCAAATTTTTTGAATTATACAACATTGCATTAGGCGTGTCTGTTGAAATTCCCAATATTTCTTTAACCGAGCTATGAATTATTCGGTCTACGTCCATTAAAAATGATTTTGGAAATTTGTTGAGAGGCGCCATTTGTAAGTGGTAAATCAATACAGGCCAAATATAATCATTAATGATTGTAAGCTTTTGATGTGGTCGTAGCATTGGTGTTGAAACGAGATTATTCAACATTTTGTTCAACTTATCAACTACGTTTGATAAAATAAACGTAAGTTGTGAATTGAAGTCGACACCCAGGTACTTCACAGTTTCACCATGTTTAATGCTGGAATGCAGTCTGTGTTTGAAAGTTTCACGCCTTCTATAACTAAAATTCCGTTTTCCACACAAGTGCAAATCGATTTATCTGGATTTATCTGGAGACCTGAATTACTAAACAGTTAAATCGTCATTTCAACAATTTCAATTAGACCAGCTTTAGAACTTGAAATGTTAGCAGTGTTACCTGCGAAATTCATTGCTGTTAGGTTCGACAGACTACCCTCCAGGCAAAACCCGTACTTATTAGCATAATCCCGATCAGTTATTTCCTCTTGTACATAATTTATTGAAAGATTGAATAAAAGACCCAATGCAAAATATACTTTATTAAACCGCAAGCTTGGAATTATAATGCAAAAAAACTGAATTTTTAACTTAAAAAGTGTGGGATATGGCAAATAAAATTGCGCTCTAAGCATATTTGTAAATAGCAATTTGCGTGATAATTAGTAAGCAAATCATGATAAAAGACCCAAGATTCTGGCAACCCTAACAGCGAAATTGGGCAGTTTGAATTTCCCGCCAAATTTTAGTTGTAAATTTACAGGTTATAAATTTAGGAGAGGAGGCCGTGACAGGGTTAGCTGTGCCGATTTGCGTACAGGCATTTCTATGCTCTTAACAAAAATTATCTTAGGTGAAAATGACTTCAGTCAATTTTAAGGGTTCTACCATGCTACAAATTTTCTGGTGCACTTGTCACTTACAACCTCGCACATACAACTTATGGCCGATTTACCCTATTTTGATTTAACTTAACCTGATACAACTAACAACTCAGCCTATGGTCGATTTAACTTAGTTCGATTCAACTTGTGACTTATTGAACCTATGACTTTTTGTTTGTTTTGTGACGGTGCAGTGTTACTATGGACACTGGCTTACTATTATTTGGTTGCATGTTATAAATATTTATTGTTGTCTTTGTTGTAGCTCTGTAATGTAAGTGGCATTTGAACTACAATAATTTGATTTTCATTTTTAATCTGAATCTGGCTTTCAAAGACGTCGCATCTACATTATTTTACTCTAAATTTTATATTCGCCCCCGATCATCCCATTTTAAAAATAATAAAACCTAACCTACGTAATCCTAATGACTCACAGTGCTCAATTTTATTTTATTTTAATTACTAAATAATTAAGTAGCTGATAACCCCTACAGTTTGTTTGTGAGCTTCAGTGTCAGAATAAACAGTTTAAACATTTTTAGTTTGTACTGAATTCCAATAACAGACACAGTATTCGGTTACATTATATCAAGTTCAGTATTTTTAAAAACAAATCCAATTAGACAAATATGGTTACAAATGGAATCAACAAATTTTTAAACTATGAATTAAGGAGGTGTGTACATCGAGAAGTATCTACATTTTCTACTCGATATAATTAATTAATTAGTAATTAATAATTACTGTTGGATTGTTGAATGTGCATAGTTTACATTTTAAATTAGTATTTGTTAGGTTAATACGACTAAACGCACTTCAGCTAACGAATTTTAGCATATTATTGAGAGCGGCTACGAATACATAGATTTTGTAGTCAGATACACTCGTTTGTTTTACTGAAGTGATTTTGATACTTGGAGGAAAATGTCCTGGGTTACGAGTTGGGAGAAAAATGTCCGGGACGAAATTGTCCAGGGGGAAATTGTCCGGAGGAAAATGCCCTGGAGGAAAATGTCCGTTTACCATATAATATATAAGGGAAAATATATAGATGTAGCTTATTTTATCCCAACATTGAGAGAGAAAGAAACTTTTATTCAAAAGAACAAACTTAAAACTTCTCCAACGAGGGTAGCCTAATCGACTCAGTATACGTTACAAAAATTTGTTGTCCAAGAACAGATATAAAATATAGTAGTAATAACTAAAACATATATTTAGTGTAACCAATTATTCATTGGGAACTGTAGAAAATAAATGATGTTAGCGAATCTGCGCTGATTTCTTCAAAACTGTCGTTACTAAACTACTTGAACACGATATTACTGAATTAAGTACCTGCACGGTGTTACATTACAGAAAAAACAAATGTAGAATTCGAAATGTTTTTATTCTTTCTATTGTAGTTCAACAAGACAACTAAAAATTGGTTCGAAATATTTCAGGCGCCGTCCTCAAAAATATGTGCTACATAAAATAAACATAATATGTTGGGCCGTAAGAACAGATTACAAAAGGAGTTCACCCTCTCAAACGGTGACACCACTCGCTTTTAAAAGCTAAGGATCAAAGTTCAAAACCAAAAAGCGTATAAATTCTTTCCTTGTGAACTCCCGTCCGCCTATATTGCGCAGTAACTGCACTGTACGAAGGTGCCTGCTTTTCTTTACAGTACTATATAGAGCTCAAACCGCTGAGTAGTTAAGTAATAAGTTGAAACATTTACAGCATAGCACGAGATATTTGGATATGTAGCTTATCTACCATTCATGCAACTGTAATAGAATGCTAGGACAAAGAGTACATTTGGACTGCTGCACATAAAGCATGGTCATACGTCTATACAGTTTATAAGCAGAAGCACCCTCGGCATCTTATATCATTAACTTGATAAAATCAAGTTTATTTTAATCATGAGCTACTCGAGCTACACCACTTTAACAACACAATAGAGTAGTAAATGGATGTTTTCGCGTCACAGGTTATAAAAAAGCCAGGACTCCGGCCAACGATTGTCGTTAAAACTGCGAGAAAATTTTATAAGCAAAATGAATGCACTCCCTCCAAAAAAAATTACAGAGCTCTGTTCTGTGGGCTGTGCATAGTATTTCAGATAGCAGTAAGCATAGCTTGCTCTTTCTTTTCTCAGAGAGAGAGAAAGTAAAACTTTATTTACACTGATACACAATCGTACTTGCCAACACGACACAGTAAAAACATTATACAATTTTTAACATATATATACAGGGTTTTATTTGGTATATTTATTTTAATCTCTAATGAATTAGAAACATTCAAGTTGGAATATAAGTGGTGGTGTGCGATTCTGTGCGACCCGCGAACCGCTGCCAGAATAACTTCTTTGACCATGGCGTATGGTAGCACAAATCGTTTTCTAAAGTCTTCAAAGAAATTGGTGATGGTCCCTCTGGCTCCGATAAGAAGACCAATCACTTCCATTTTTTCCAGACCATACTGCTCTTGAAAATATGGAATGCAAGGATTGTATATTGTCTGCTTTTCTTGATTAACTTCGTTCGCTTGATCTGTGTTTTTTTCAAACCTCACGGTAGGATCAATAATTATAATAGACAAAGGTCCATGAATTTCTTTTTAGGTCCGCACTTATATAAGATTACTACGAGGCTGACGACCACAGCTAAAAACAAAAAGCCAACTAAATCATTATTGATTTACAAAAATTAATTATTTCCCTATCTCTCTCCGCATAAAGGACAGCTTTTGTTTTCAATCAGCAACAGCAGTATGAGCCTTGGCTCACAATCAGCGTCTTTAACTATATTATAGATATGCATAATCAAGTTAAAATAGCATACATATAATTTATTACTTCTGTACTATGTAAAAGAAGCCAGCGTTAACACTTAACTAATGAATGCAATCCCGAAAGCTTATTCGAACCGATAATGCAAAAACTGCATCATTCACGAACATATCTGAGCCTCTGAGCACTGTATTAGGATACGGAATATGGTATTATTATATGTAGCTTACTTAAAATGTAGATTGTGAATGGAGATGCATACGGACTCGAGTGGAGAGACGCAAGTTAATCGTACGTGGAATCAATTATATCTTTTTATTGCTGCTCCGTATTAGCACCTTTAGTGTCAGATTTGTCTAACTAGACTCAAATAAAGATTAATGGCACAGCTCGTAACTTTAGGTCATGCAGGAAAACTTATACAGCAGAGAAATCATAATCTTATAGTACACAATCCCCATCGTCTTCCACATTAATTTATCATTGTAAACTCACTTGGCTCTCATGCATTTTTTTCTTCTCTGTCGAGCCTCCCATTTAATGCATATTAACATCACGCAATTACGTGCTCATGTACATGCGTATTATTTAAGACAATAAAAAAATTGCCTTATGATTATGTTTTTTAGATAAACCAGGCATATGATATAGAACAACAAACTAGCAGTGGACGTCTTCCACTCTTATTACGGCCCTTACAGTATTTTCTTGTTAATTATTAAAAGCTACATTACGGTTTACGGTACGATATAATTACGTATGTACAACTCCACATTAATACTTGCTGCAGCATTGTGTATCTCGCCCCCTATCTCCCAGTCAGTCACATTACAATATAATAACACAATATTCGTTTTGCAGTGCTCACATTATACTCACAGTCAGTTCAGTCGCTCAGTGATTGTGAATTGAAAGACGCACATTACTGCACATGCACGAGTGGTATACTCTGCAGTTACTACAGCACATATTATGTACACAAAAGACTAAATGTAGAACTAAATCATGATATTGAATATACGATGAATCCAGGCGCCGAAAGAAATAATAACAATGACGTGGATAATGGAACTGAAGTCAACAACAAAAGTTCCAAGCATGTTGGGAATATTCTCTGTTTCAGTAAATATCGTATTTCTTGGATAAATATTCTGGCTGACACTTAAAGACAAGCTGCCTATTTTAAGTACACTTCCATTTCTTTGTTCACTATTTTCTCCTATTTACACATTTGATCCAACCAAGTAAAGACCAAGAAGTCATAAAAGTAGTGGATAATTTTTATTCATCTGTTGTGCCACATGAATTCCTTTCACAAATGCATCCACAATCATAATCATAATCATATAATCCACAGTCTCCAGTTTTCTTTTATAATAAGTAATTTTATAGTAAGTTTATAATAACTGTCACTACTTTAGTACACGGTTAGGTACACACATATATATGATGAGAAAAGGATGATATTGATATAAAAAAGACGTGGGAGACTCTCTAGATAATATATACATAAACATAATTGCATACGTATATATAGTACTGTCTGATAACTATGTACCCGTAAATCTTCTATTACAAACCGGGTCTCTAATAGAAGCCAGGCCTCAAGTAGAAGCCGGGCCTCTAATAGACGCCGGGTCTCTAATAGAAGCCGGGGGTTTCCCATAAGCGGTAATGTAATTTTTTCCAACTGAAACTTGGAATTTTAAATAGAAGCCCGGGCTACTATAAGAAGCTTTACGGTACATAACTTTTTCATTTTTCGTGCGTACCTGCCCAGCACTTGAGTTCAAACCATAGAAATCTAGAGAACACCCGCGACAGGCACTCAGCATTGTAATGAAACTCCCATGCGAGGACGTTTTTCCAGTTTAGTCTGATGCATAGGAAAAATCTTTGCGTACAGTAGCGCTGTCTATACGTATGTGGAAGCAACAGCTCCTCAGCATTAAATTTGTATAGGGACTGTGCACACCAGCGCCTCTCCAGCTGCAGGGCGGAACTGCTTGCAACAGCTCCTTAGCATTTCCCAACATGCAAGCAGAGAGTTTGTTGCACTGTTGCACACTCATTTAGATGGCGCAGTTCTCCGCTCGTAGGCACTTTTCTGAGCTTCGTACGTGTTCTCTAGATTTCTATGGTTCAAACATTATATTACGCTGAGAGAAAGACAACTTTATTAAACATAAACTTGACATTGTCGCCCAACGACGATAGCCCCACGGACTCAGTATACGTTGCACAATTTCGTTATACATAGTTTATGCTTGTTAGTAGGATCCGTCACGTACCGATAGTTTGCTACCAACTTTTTGTCTCATAACTATTTGGAAAATCTTCAAGGTTGTCCCTAAATAGGCTTATTTTGAAGGCGTCGACATGGGCTTTCTAGTGTCACTACAGTTATAATGTGTCATTTTGTATTTCTAATAAAAATCTCAGTTTAAAGTAGCACTTGCTACTTCCAGGTACAGGCACATGTGAATTGTAGATTGAAGTTACAGTAGTTGTACACTTGTTCACACCTCACGTACATATGTAAGTGTGGTTTGGCTGCCCTGTGCCGTGTGTAGTGACAGTTTATTGTGAACTACTTACAATAAATCCTGATTAGAACCTTGGTGAATTATTACTTAAATAATTACAAATGAAATTGTACCTCAACTTGTTTTTTAAACTATTTGGCACAATAAAAATTATCAAATGTGGACGTAAACAGCGAGCCGCCTCTCAAAAACTAATTGGGAAAAAAACGAAAGTAGATGTAAACCACTCTAAACACAGGCCGTGTACAATTCTTATAATTCTAAATGTTGACTACCTAGTGTTTTTGTAAATATGCTACTCAAGTTTATGTAATGCATAGGGCGAAGTTTGTAGTGATTTATTTTATCTGTGCTAGCATCTCCATTATGTTCTTTACCACTGTAGCTTATACACCGCTTTTTGAATTGCATCTTTCATGTTCTGACATGCCTGACGAGGGGTGTACGGACTAGGGTGAAGAAGTTGGTTCGGACTCGGGTTCGAATCCAGCTTGAAGGCTATACAGAGTGAGCCAATTCGCTACGCAATTCTCCATTTCCCGATTTTTCATCAACTCCCGACAACATGTTGGCTCACTCTGACCACCCCATTTTGCTCTAAAAATATTTTCTTTATTTTTATTTTACTCTGTTTATTGTTTCACTTAATTAGCATATGTTGTAATAATATTTCGTTTGGTAAATTACCTGCATTATTTCTGATATGTAGCATATGTAAACGAGCTGATGCTCGGAAATTGGCTATTAGGTGTTTAGTGTGTAATGAGCTGTTTCACAACACGAATTGCTTAAAGCTTCCTTTAAATAATATAGAATTTAAATCGCTTGTACTTTCAAAGTCATGGGTTTGCGCTGCATTCACCATCCAACCTAGTCGGCCTGCCATTGACCCATTTCTCACAGAGCTTGGCAATAACATTGACTCATTCTTTGTTCCTTCTAATAATTCGTTCGATCCTTTATCAAATTCCTTTCAAATAGAGACTCTGCCAAAAGGTCTAGTTATTATGCATATAAATATATGTAGTCTCCGCTTAGAGAAGGATGAACTGTCTATTATAATGTTCATTATTCTGTAGATATTAAGTGTGTATCAGAGACCTGGTTAAATACTAACACTGACGATGACGAAGTTTGTCTTGAAGGATATAATATGTTTAGGAAAGATAGAAGTAGTCAGGGTGGAGGTCTAGTCACCTATGTTGAAAATGCATTGCAATCAGAACTTGTTATTGATATTGTAACAAGTACAGAGACACTGGCTGTAAAATTAAAATTGAAAAACACAAAGCCTATTTATATTGCTTGTATATACAGACCTCCTGGGCACCTTAATAAGGAGGATGCAATGCTTATGGATTTGCTTAATCTCACTACCTATGCAAGTAATAATATGAGAGAGCTATTTATACTAGGTGACCTAAATGTTAATTTATTGATTAGTAACTCTGAGTCAAAAACTTTACTCTCATGCACTGATAGTTTGAACCTAAAACAAGTCATAAAATGCCCGACTTGTATAACTCTAAAGTCAAGAACCATTATTGATCATATTTACTGTAGTGATAGGTTGCATGTTACTGCCGCAAATGTTCTCCAGTGTGGATTGTCTGATCATGACACTGTTTATGTTATTCGTAAAAAGAACAGGCAACATGAAGCCTCTATTAGAATAAGGACTCGGAATTATAATAAAATTAATGTTAAGGATCTGGAAAAAGAATTCGTAGCTACTAAGTGTAGTATAATGGATAGTTTTGATAATAGTAATGACAGACTCTAGATGACAGAGGGGCTAAAAGCTGCGCTTGACACAAGACCTACATTATTTTCAGTCCTCAAATTTTTCATAATTTCTAGGAAATTTGGTACTTAATTTCCTCTGTAATCAAAAACAAAAACTTATAGCACACGCAGTTTTACACGGTCTATCCACTACACACTAAAAATACACAGTGAAGTTAATTGTTCGATTATAATATTCAGTTTAGTTCAGACCTCGTGGAAGCCAATAACCAATACAGCAGATACATATATACCTCAACTGACTGAAAATGCCTAAAGAAGCAGACCCACTCGCTGCAATAATGAAAAGACTCGACAAACTAGACACCATGGAAAAAAAGATTGACAAACTGGAAACAATGGAAAAAAAGATTGACAAACTGGAAACAATGGGAAAAAAGATCGACAAACTGGACAGTAACTTGGAAGCTACAGTGTCAAAGGCAGTAAGTGACGCATTGAACAAGATTAACACAAAGTTGAACGAATTTGACAGTCGGATTCGAAGAGTGGAAACTCGACTCAGTGCAATGGACAAAAACCTGGGAGCCGATAAGTCATACATTATGATCCATGGAGCAAAAGACGAGGACGACCCTCTCGAAACTGCAATAAAAGTGATAACAGAATTACTAGAAATCAGACATATCACGGTACTATCAGCGAAAAGACTAAAAAGTAAGACTAATGAAGAGGATGTGGAAAAGAAACAATCTCCACTATTAGTCCAACTTCCAAGCAAAAGTACTGCAATTGAAGTGCTAATTCAAAGCAAAAAACTGAAGAATACCCCGTACAAAATTAGTGAGAATCTTACCGTCAAGGAACGGGAAGCTAGAAAGGAAATGATGAAAGAAATTAAGAAGCTGAGAGATGACGAAAAAGTGGTTAAAATTAAAGCTTTCAACAAATGCGAAGTTGACGGGGAGATTTTTGTCCTGGAGGGAAAGAAACTCCGGAAAGAGGTTGAATAGGACAACACCCCATCACACAAACGTACTTCTAACCACAATAACAATAAACTAGTTAGTCCCATACTGTATAATACCAATAACAATAATCAAACAAAACTCAAAATCCAACTAAGCTTCTGGAATATCCATGGTTTCAAAAATTTCTTCTCATTAAGTTCTCCTGACAAACAACAATTCCTTAATAGTGATGTAATCGGCTTTTGTGAAACTTGGGCATGCGAAAACATTAATCTGAAAACTACATTTAACTCATACAGCAACTTCCAAGTTAATGCAATAAAAGATGCGGATCGGGGACATGGTAAAGGAGGCATAATCTTACTCATTAAAAACGATACTTTTGCCAACACGGAAGTAATCGCCCAAACCGACTTCATGTCCATGGTAAAATGTGTTCACAGAATATCAAAAGAAAAGTACCTTATAGGTATAATTTACTTTAGTACATACACTGAAATTTTCAAAATGCAACTAGATGAATTCGAAAAAATCCTGTACCACACACTTATGACAAACCCCATGTGTAAGTATATTATGGGAGGGGACTTCAACGCTAGAGTTGGGGTCGAAGGAACAATTAATCAGGGACTAATACAAGACACTTCACTACAGCTACTAAGACAATCACTGGACTCCGAACTAAATATAAAAGGCGAATTACTGCTGAACACTATGGACAATTTTGGAATGACTCTACTAAACGGAAGAACATACGGAGACATACCTGGAAAAATAACGTACCCAAGAGAAATCCAAACCAATACTAACCATGCAAATAACAATAATCAAGCACGCAGTGTAATTGACCTTATATTCACCAACAGTGCGGCAATACCATGGATTAATAATGTTAAAGTGTTAAACATGATAGAATCCGACCACAACCCGATACAACTAAACTTGTCTTTTCCATGGAAACGTCAAAATCCAGCTGAGAATAAAATACTCAAAAAACTAAAGGCTCCAAAGGAAAAAACAGAACTAATCCAAAACTCATTAGCTACATACAACACAAAAGAAGGCGAGGAAGGCAGATCTATTGACGATGACTACAATTTCTTCGTTAAGTCAATAACAAATACAGCAAAAGAACACAAACTCATAGTGAACAGAATTCCGTTACTAAGGGCGAAGGACAAACCATGGTTTGACTACGAATGTAGGAATGCACTTAGGCAATCAAAAAAATGGAGAGCAAAAATTAATAGTGGTTTAATCCCATGGCATCAAAATAACATGTACACCGTATCAAAAAACAAATACATAAAATTAGTGCACAATAAACGAAGGGCATATGAAGCAACAGTTAGAAATCAACTAGCCAACTGCAAATCTCCTAGTGAATTTTGGTCCATGGTAAAATCACTAAACTACATAAGCCCCAGTGGAACCAAACTAAGCAAAGAATGTTGGGAAACTTTTTATGAAAACATAATGCCTACAAATCTGCCTATAAGTGAAACAGATACAGAGACAGCCCAGAACACTGACAAAGGACTAGACACAGAAATTACTATAGAAGAATTGGAGGAAGCCCTTGGCAATTTAAAAAACAACAAGAGCCCGGGTTTTGACGGAATCACAAATGAGTTTCTGCAGCTTTTACCGGAAAACTGGACACAATTCTTACTTTCATTCTTCAACAAAATTATGCACCAAGAAAAAGTCTCGGAAATGTGGGGGGAGATCGAACTAATTACGCTGCTTAAGAAAGGGGACAAAGAAAACCCAGAAAATTACAGAGGCATATCCCTAATAAATAACATTGTAAAATTATTTACACAAATTATCCATGGAAGACTTTGCAAATTCGCATCAGAAAACAACCTTCTCCCGGAATGCCAGGCGGGCTTTAGGAAGAAAAGAAGTTGCATGGACCAGATATTTTCACTCCAAGGGATTATTACAAACCAACTGATACCAGCATACAAAACCAAGCCGAGAAAAGTTTTTTCAGTATTTGTCGACTTCAAAAGGGCGTTCGACTCCGTAAATCATATACTTCTGTGGAACAAACTAAAGTCCATGGGTATAAGCGACAAAATAATCAAAATTCTCCAAAATCTATACAGTACCGCTGCCTTAAAGGTTAGAACGGAAGACAGCTATACCAATAAAATAAATATAACCGAAGGTGTACTCCAAGGGGAAATACTATCGCCGATACTGTTTTCGCTGTTCATTTCCGACTTTGAGGATTTCCTGAGGGACCATGGAGCTGACAAAGTAGCAATAAACGAAGTTGTGGGAATATTTACCCTCATGTTTGCTGACGACATGATAATACTAGCATCAACACAGGGCAGCCTGCAAAACAAGCTCAACATTCTGCTGGAATACTGTAACATAAATAGTCTCCAAGTCAACGTAAGCAAAACGAAAGCAATGATTTTTTCTATCCATGGAAACGCTAGATGTGACTTTGTGTTTAAGTATAAGGGCGAGCCACTAGAAACAGTCAAACAATACACCTATCTTGGGGTGGTATTCTGCTCATCCGGGAAATTTACCATGGCTCAAAAACATTCGAGTAGTAAAGCCACCTCAGCATTAGGTACGGTATGGAACATACTAGAAAGAGGAAAATGCGACTCGTGGGAGTCAAGAATCAAGCTTTTTGATGCTATCGCAGTACCAACCTTGCTTTATGGAGCGCCAGTATGGGGACTCAGATATACGAAACAGATCGACCAAACCCAGACGTACTTTCTAAAAAGGCTGTTAGCATTACCAAGAAATACTGCGCACTATTCAATAAGACTAGAAACGGGAAGAGTACACCTCGGTTTTCACGTATTTAAAGCAGCTATTAAGTTTTGGTATAAAATACTTAGTATGGAAAACGACAGGATACCATGGATTATACTAAAGAAACTGATCTTAATGGATAACCGAAGCAACAACGATGAATCTAGGAACTGGGCGTCACAACTGAAAAATCTTTTAAATAACTTGGGTTTTAACAACGTGTGGGAAACACAAAGTGGAGAACTGCTAAAAAAGAATATGGGCATTATACTTGAAAAATATAAATCGTCCTTGTGGGAGGAAGATATTGCCAGAATGAAAGCCTCGAGTAATTACCCAACGTACAAGACCATAAAAAACAATATCAATACTGAAGAATACCTGAAGTATAGAATCCCAATCGATAAAGTAAGAATTGCTGCCCAGATTCGCCTAATGAGCAAAAACTCCTGCAGATTCAGAACCAGAGGTACAACATTTAAACTTAACTATGGAGAACCAGATCCGATATGCAATGTGTGTAACCAAAAGGAACCTGAAACGCTGGAACACTTTATTCTAATATGCCCCCACTACAACCATCTACGAAGGTCGTTACTTACGAAGCACGGAATAAATAGCTTGCAGGGTGATAGTGGTAATTCAGTATATAACTTTAATTCCATGGAACAGACGGTAGACGTATATAACTATATCACATCGGCCATAAAAATAAGGAATCTAATTACCAATATGTAAATCATTGTAATCATTGTAATCTCAAATTAATCATTTATATCAAATTATAAAAATTTATAACAAGTATGTAAATCAAAAGAAAATACTTTCTGTTAACTTTGTGTGATGGGTGTTATGCCTTCAGGCACAATAAAGTCAATCAATCAATCAATCAATGTAATGACAGACTCTATGTATTTAAATCCTTAACACATTGTGTATTAGAACGTAAACTCCCTATAGTGACCCGTACTATTAAACCCAGACCAGCCCTGTGGCTTACCTCTAATATTAGGAAGATGATTCATAGAAAAAACCACTTAGGAAAGTTGCTTAGGTAAACAATACGGAATTAGATTGGTCTGTGTATAAACGATATAGAAATAATGTTACTCATATTATTCGCAAATGTAAGATTAATTATTTTAAATCCAAGTTTGCTAATTGTAAGACTTCAAAAGAGTCATGGAGTACTTTTAAATCGTTAGTCGGTGATAATTTTAAAACTACACTTATCACAGAAATACGTACTGATGGCTTAGTGATTACCTCCCCTAATGATATTTTTACTTCCCTGGCAAATGCATTTGTTGTTAAAAACAATACTTACTGTCCCACTAGTAATACTGACATATCTAGATTTAGTGATGCTCTCGATTGTGATATACCTCTTTTATTCTCAGCAGTGACTGCTACTGAAGTTGCTATCTTAATCAAGGAAAAAAAAGGAATGTACTTCAGCTGGCCTGTTGAATGTACCCCCTAAAATATTAAAGTTGTGTTCAACACAATTTTCTCTAGTCCTGGCTGAATTATTCAATTTGCTTTTAAAACTGGGGAGTTTCCAAGTGACTAAGAAGAAGCAATTGTAACCCCAATTTTAAAAGCAAATGCAAATAAGTATGTCCCTACGTCATACAGACCTATTTCAATACTTCCATTTTTGTCAAAAATAATTTGAAGCTGTGATATCGCATAGAATTGTAAACTTTGTTGAGGGCAATAGGTTGTTATCCAAATTTCAATTTGGGGTTTGAAAACATAAATCAACTTTAAATGCATTAATTCATTTAACTGATCAGATTTTTAAAGCAATTGAGGCAAAGAAGTACACTGCAGTCTTATTCGTTGATCTAAAAAGGCCTTTGATACGGTTGTGCACATTAAGCTCTTGCAGAAACTAAAACATAGGTATAACCTGCCTACCTACCTTATTAGAATATTATGCAGTTACTTAAATCAACGTACACTTAGTATTAAACTTGGTACGTTTCTGTCTCAGCAATTTGATTTAAATGTTGGCGTTCCACAGGGTAGTGTCTTACGTCCAGTGCTGTTTATATTGTTTTTGATGATATTTGTGATGTTCTTAGAACACCATCACCATATGCAGATGATGTTGGGACTGTCTGCTCTAATGTAAAAATAGAAATAGTTAAGACTGAACTTGAAAATGTATGTAATAGCATCAACACTTGGTGCATTAAAAATGCAATAGAGTTGAGTTTTGCTAAGACGGTATTTATAGATTTTTTTTCAATCCGAGATCCAAGCGAGTTTGTGATTTTGAATTTATACTATGTTGTAATAACAGAATCATAAAAGTAGAGGCGTTTAAATATTTGGGTATTAACATCAGCTGTACTGAAGAATCATAACTACTTCTCTCCTCTCCCACGTCTCAACCACTCACAATATCACATAACTCACTAAAGAATATCTTACGTCTAAGATTAACACTAAGCGAATAAACCAACCATTTACTATTACCATACTTATTTATTACTTACTATGTATTTATAGAAATAAAACACATGCAATGTAAACCCAATACTAGTCTACACTATAATGACATGCTTATTTTTTGAAACGCAGCTTTTAACACTTCTCTTATTACCGATCAACAAAGCAAGACATACGCAAGAAACGTTTTACCAAAAATTTATTATTAATTACCAAGGATTTTTGATCATTTTTTTTTATCAATTTGTTAATAACCGATTTTGTAAAAACTTAATGTTGTATGGGCTGACGCCAAATCGACCTAATGAATAAATTATTATTATTAATATTATTTGGGTATTAACTTTGATTGTTCTCTTAAATTTGACTCACATTGTTATTTGATTTTAAACAAAAAGCTTTCAAGTGTTCCCGACTTGTTAAATATAAGCGCTTTATAGATCCAAAACTATTGTCTATAGTATTTAAGTCCTTAGTGTTTTCCCACATTGATTATGAACTTCCTATATAAGCATCAGCCCCAAAAGTTTTGCTAGAAAAATCGACAACCAGAACACTACTTAAGCAAACTGATGTACTTGACTGTTTAGTTAAGTTGTTGATAAGAGAGTTAAGACGACCAGAAATAGTTTTAAGCTTGTTCAACAGACCTCGTCATTTTACCACAATTCGTATCAATATAGAGCAGTTATGGAATGGAACTCGCTCCCTACCTATATCCACAAAGAGAAAAATTTAAAGGACTTTCAATTTGAACTTGGAAAATGGCTTTTATTAAATCGCGACAATATTCATGTATAATTAAATTTTGTAGTTTGCAGTTCCTAGATATATGTGTCACAATGTCTTTTCCCGAAAATCAGTGTAATTTCGCTGTGTGATTATGACAATAAAGCAATTACTTACTTACTTATTTACCAATTACCGAAGTTATTATATACTAATGCCACCTCACTAAACAGTCTGGGCTAACACTATTTATTTAATCGCGACACGATTATATTAAATCGCTTGCAAAAACACCATATTAATACGCCAGGCGATTAAATATATACTCGTCGAGATTTAATTTAGTCTTTACAACCTTAAGGCGCATAAATTTAATCGCTTCCGCTACCTTGTCTCCCATTGGTCCCTGTGACCCACTGAAAGTTGAACTGACCACGAAAATTAAATATTACGATAAAAAAATATCATATTTTATTCCTTTTCACAGTGCAATTTCAGAATCTGTCGTGCAATTACTAAAATATTAAATAACAAGTAAATATCCGAAATAAAACCCATCTTACTAGTTAGATTTTGCATTATCAAAAGCAACCATGTTTCTTCTACTTGTTATTTATCATTTTAGTAATTGCACGACATATTCTGGAATTGCACGGTGAATAGGAATAAAATATGATATTCATTCATCGTAATATTTTATTTTCGTGGTCAGTTTAACTTTTAGTGGGTCACAGGGACCAATGGGAGACAAGGTAGTGGAAGCAATTAAATTTATGCGCCTTAAGGTTGTAAAGACTAAATTAAATCTCGACGAGTATATATTTAATCGCCTGGCGTATTAATATAGTGTTTTTGCAAGCGATTTAATATAATCGTGTCGCGATTAAATAAATAGTATTGGCCCAGAATGCTAAATGAGGATAGGATTAAGAAACTTGAAATATTAGCCAGCAAATACGACATTCTCTTGTTAACGGAGACATGGGGTTTCTGTGATAAAAACATTCAAACAAACAATTTCGTTCTGTATGAAAATTCCAGAAATGGAATAAAAGGTGGAGGGACAGCAATCTACGTCAGAAACAAAATTCAGTCAGTCAGCTTTAAAAATTTTACTCATCATAACTCTGCCAAATTCAAAATTACTTGTGCTATTATCAGACCAAACTATCTGCCACGAGCTGTAACAACAATATTATTAATTTGTGCTAATATTCCGCCAAATTCAACTGTTTAAGTACAAAATGACACGAAGGCAAAATTTAAACATGTTTCCCAGGTTTCATCATATCTAGAGATTTTAATAGATAAATCTATGATAAGTGCTTAGTCCGTACTACTGATATCAAACTAATTGTCGATTTTCCAACTTGTTTTACTCCCAGCAATGACAACCATAAACTTGACTTTATTTTCACAAATATGCACTCATACTACAGAAAACCTGTACCACTACCACCACTTGAAGATGTCCTATCAGGCTTTAACTTAATTCAGTTGTCACCGATGCCAATATCCCAAAATCAATCAAATGTGATAACTACTAAACTAATTAAAAAAATCAATGATAAGAATAAAAGTACTTTTGTGAAACTAATTTCTGAATTTGACTAGGCTGAATTCTATACTAGTGACGGCGATGTGAATAAGATGGCTTTTAGTCTTGACAATATGTTACATAATTCTTACAATAGAGCTTTCCCAGCAGAAGATATTACTATCAAAAGTAATGATCCAACATGGATAACACAGGAGGTTAAGAAACTAGCAAAAAAGGTGCTGCACTTGAAAATACAGAAGTGTGACCATGCTGAAGCCAAATTATTATTAAAATTCAAAATCAAGGAGGCGAAATCAGCTTTCTGTCAAAAATTGCAATCATTTATCAGCAAGGGCAATACGAAAGATTTTTATAAAATTATTTCCAGCTTATGTGGATCAAGTTAAAACAAATCTGTAATTTAACAACTTAAGTTAATCAACAATAACAACAACACCATCAAAACATTGAACGCAATAAATCGGCATTTTTCACGAATAAACCAAACATGACCTAATCAAGAAAAGTGATTATAATTTTCCTACAAAAGACTCGTTGTTTATAATAATAATAATAATAATAATAATAATAATATCCCGGGCAGAATCCAAAGGATTTAAGACAGTCTTTTGCTATCCCGTTTGTCACTTCAGTAAAAACTGATTTTACTCTAAAAAGTTGAGCCAGACGGAAATTTTTTAAAATTCTATCCTTTAAATTCGTCAAGTTTGTTCTTAAAGGAATTTCCACCACACTTATTCACACTTATGAAAGGAAAATACTCAAACTATTAGATAAATTGAATGTAAACAAATCGAATGACCCAAATTCATTTCCAACTAAACTTACCTAAGAATTCAGGTTTCATATAGTAACTGCATTAACCTTCTTATTTATTACTTCCTTCAAACAAAAAATCATCCCAGACATGTGGAAAATTGGATACGTGACTGCAGTTTTTAAAAACAGTTATGTATGCATGGAAAACCTGAGCCCACTCACACAAACAAACGTATTTGGAAAAATACAAGAGGGAAAAATGTTTGACAAAATATATGATTAGGTAATAGGAAAAATTAGTGCTAATCAATATGGCTCACTCAAGGGGTCGTCGACGACACATTGTCTCATCAGTGTATGAGCTCATTTTAAAGTCAATGGATACCACAAAAAATAATATTATCTTAGTGCAACTTGACATTTCTAAGGCATTCAACCTAGTAGACTACAACATTCTTGTCAATGAACTAAAATTTAAAGATGCAATTCAATTTGATATCATGCGGATTGAAGATTTTATCCATAACAGGACACAAGGTGTTAAAGATGGAGAAGCTCTGTCAGAATTTTCCGAAATCTTCAATGGGACCCTCCAAGGCAGCAAGTTAGCCCCTCTTCTTTTCATTATTCTAATTAACCGTCTGCTAAACTTTGAGCAAACTCACCAAAAAATCCCCAATAATGTCAAAAACCTCCTAAATGGATATGTCGATAACTTAACTCCAGCGGAAAAAGTAAAGTATGGAACATCTCCTTTGATGCAATTCTACGTTGATGACCTGTGTAAGCGGGCTGCTTTATCTCAAAATGAAGCTCAATTTGGATACATGTTGCTTAATGACGATTGAATTCTCAAAAACTAAAGAATACAGCAAGATAGAATTGAAAATTAATAATGTGTCAGTGCCAGTCGTAAAGTGTACTAAATTACTTGGTAAATAAATTAATAGCTTGTTAAATTGGGATGACTACGTTAATTTTATGATAAAAAAACCTTGAAAAAAATCTTCTTAGAAAACTTGAATACTTTGGATTCGAAAGCCAGCAACTTGTCGAGGTATATAAGGCATACATTAAAAGTGTTTTGGAATATGTGTCTGTCGTTTGGAGCCAGGTTATCCCTAAGAAACTAATGAAAAAATAATATCCATTGAAAAAAGGTGTCTATCATGACAAATAAATATGTGAGTAGTCCCAATTATGATCTGATCACCTCTAATTTTAAAATTACTAAAATTGACTTAAGGTACAAGAATTTGTTGAAAAATTTTGCAATAAAACTAAGCAAATCCTCGAGATATGCAAAGTGGATAAAAAAGTATAAAAGATCCAAAACTAGGTCAAACAGACTGAACAATAAATACAGCCCAGTAGGATGCAGTACTGAAAGGTACAAAAAATCTACAATTTCCATGTTAATTAAAAGTTTAATAAAGTAATTAGGCAGGTGCTAGGGTGAGCGGTTAAGTGTACAGACGTGAACGAAATTTCAAGTCTTAGCCCCAGCCTCAATCCTCGGCCACTGCTATTAGTGTATAGCTTTTTGTTCATTATTATTATTCTATTGTTAAAGAATTATAAATGTTTAACATGTTTAAATAGATAGTCTTTACTGGTAGCCTCAAACTTTTAGCATTATTTGTAAACCCTGTCCGAACCAATGCGCTTGTTATATGCTGCAGGGCTTCTTCATTTTTTTCTCACTAAATCATTTATCTGCTCAGAAGTAATTAGTATATAATCATTTAATGTACTTTATTTAGTTTTTGAAAATTAGTTCCTATCCTCCAAATCACTTATGATGTCTTCAGTATCATGAATTTGTGACCTTACTGTGTATGTGTAATGTATCTTTTTACGTCGAAGAATAAATAAAACCCAATAATAATTCCTACCTATCTACATAATTTAGCAACCTTTGGCAATTCTCAACCGAATTAGAAATGCGATATGTCATTTTGAAGCTCTTTTAAAATAAAAAATATAAAATTCTTTGAAAATCGAAAATTATTTAATTTACTATTTGTTTTAATCATAATTGATTTTAAATGTCCAATTTTAAATTAAAGCTTTCATAATTCGTGCACCAATCGCAATATACATTGTTCTTCTTCTCATTCTCGTCATTTCGATATATCACTTTTTCATGTTTGAAGAGAGCAACCGGTCGAAATTTGACATTTTAGGTTGGGCGGGAAATTCGAATTTTCAATATTCTCTTATTTCTACATGTCCACATTATTTATCTCATTTTTGCATTTCTCAATGACATTTGACATGCAATATATGATTTTGATGCTCTTAAAAACAAAATATTCGTTTCAAATTGCAATTTATTACATTTAATTTCTTTAATTATAATTAACTTTCACATAGTAATTTTTTAATACAGATTTTAGCAGTAAAAAGTAACACCTCATATTACTGTTAAGGCTACCAAATATATAAATTAGAGCTTTAAAATTAATATTAAGTTGGCGAACAAGAAAACAAACCACACCTCTACCATGTTATCTAAATCAGCTATTCCAGTCCTGCCTTCAGGAGTTGATACAAACAAGTGCTTCAGACTCAAAATCGTTAAGATCAAAGTTACAATTTAAACCTAAAACTGATGTTCGAGAGCGTCTAAGCTGTTTGGCAATTCTAGAAAATCTACACTAGGACTACAGCTACCTCCATAAGTCCAAGCTTGTAGGCATCTGTGTGTCAAAAAACCAGTACCTACATATACCTAATATATTTTACATAAGCTAAGTTGGACTTGTGTCGCAAAACAAAGCCAGGCAAAATATTACGGGAAGTCTTGAGAAGTCAAGAGTACGATCTCGAGTGTTCTTTTGCACTTCGAGGACAAGGTGTAGAATTGTATAAAGAGTGTCCGTATGGCAATCGAATCATTATTGACAAATGTGGTTTAACATCTTCTGAGTGGTTAAATGCTTTAAAAATGTCTGCTAACGCTTATCCCGTTAAAGCTATTCCAGGTCGTTTGCTAGAATCATTTCTTTGCAGGCACTGCAAGGAGAAAGAAACCCTCGCTCATGTTCTAGGGAAATGTCATCTGGGAAGCTTACTGAGGACAAGTGGACATCATGAAGTGAGAAAAATTATTGCCAATCATCTGAGAACGCTTGACTGGATTTTGCATGAGGAAATTACCAATGGCGCTTCTAAACGGGTAGACATAATATGCTGGCCAAAGGATTTTAAGTCAGAGTACATTTTGGAATTAACGATACGTATGGAGCAGTCTTGTATCCAAGCTGAAGAAGTTAATAAAGAAAACCAAGCTCATTATAACCCATGCATTCCGTACTTTCTCGATAAGTATCAATTGAAGAAGCTGGAAGTGGTTGGACTTCTTGTTGGAGCTAGGGGCATTATAACTGGCTTCTTTGAATCTTTTCGTAAAGAATTGCGTCTTCCATCTAGAATGATTGAAGAAATCGTAATTGCTACAATTCGAGGATCATGCCGAATTGCTCATAATCATTTGTATGTTATGAATTTATTGCATAGGTGATTCTGAAGGAACGTTTTTTAAAATATGGTATGCTTCGTTTTACAAAAATTATAATTAACTTATTAATGATGGGTTTTGTTCTTACTGTGTCTAAATGGCAAGCGTAATAGTGCGCCAGTTGTAAATAAACATTTACTTTTCTTCTTTAGCAGTATACCTAAGACTTACGCCAGCGACAGGCCGAGGAAATAAAAATCCGCGCGCCCGAAGTAGATGCTGAGCTTTCAGCGAATATTAAACTTGATAAATATGTAAGTCCTTGGTGTAGCGACTATCGATAATAATCTAGAAGATACTGGTATTTAATTATTAGCGGTAGCTATTTCTTAATTGACATTTTGCAACTTGTTTTTCGTAAACATCGTCAATATTAATTATTTGAACGACGTCATCTATAGGCTATCCCAATAATAAAGTCATTTAGTCGACGTAATATATGGATCATCATAAAAAATTAGCGACTTGGGCACCAAATAAAGGTATGGTGATGTAGGCGACGTCATTTATGGACCATCCCAATGTAAGAATAGTAATTTGGATAACGTTATTGATATACCATCCTTATAAGACAATAAAGCTTTGAGCGACGTCATTTATGGACTATCTCATCAATAAAGTGTTTTAAACGACGTCATTTATGGACTATTTTAATAAATAAGCGACTCAGGCGACGTCATTGATGGACTATCAAAATGTAAGAATAGTAATTGGGTAACGTCATTGCTGGACCATCCCTATAAGAAAGACTGATGAAATACATTTTAGTATGGGAGAGTTGACTTATTCAAAATTCGAACCACGTTTGAATTTAAAGTCTAAAAGAGTACCTCCCTTTGCCTACCCAAAAGTAAAAGCAAGATTGCAGAACATGCTACCTTCACGAGTACGTGTACGCGGATACGGGCACTGATACAATCATATTTTCTGCATGTATTTTCGTATGGAATAATAACAAAGTGCACTACCCGAGGTAAAGGAATAGGAGTAACCACTCGGGTTTTAAGCCCTAAGGGAGAGAGGATGACAATATGATGCATCCGCACATTGAGAGCGCATCTGAATGAAAAGACATGATGATAAATACAGGAAATGAGAGGAAGATGTTTAAGACAGAGCTCCGTTCCCTTTTCAAACAGAAGACAAAACTATTAAAATGCTCTCTACTGATAAACTTCTGTCTACATTTATTTCGTTTTCAATAGCAGCAACAATACCAGCACTCTCTATATTTCAAAGTGGACTCTCTTATTCTCATGCAGTATTTGTGGTTCCTTTCTGAAAACTCCTTTGAATGAATATTATTCAATACGGATTCAGACTGAAAAATTGGAGCAGGCTGCGACAAAGGATGCTTTAAGCATTGTAGATTGTATAATATTCTCTCTCTCTCTCTCTCTCTTATTCTTATCACAGCATTTGGAAAACTATTACAATTTGATTTTTAGGGCTACACACAGATATAAAGTATGCATAGATAGCAGGCTACGGGTTGAAACCGACGGAGGCATGGGACGACACACCATCTGCAATATTTCATTTTGAAAATACAAACTCAAAGTTGAAGCCAGCTTCCAGCTCCCACAAGGTGTCTCTCAGGTGAGCAAGTTAAGACTTGCTAGCGACGAGAGTTTACAGGTTGGTTTTATTCGATTAACCGTAAGTGGCAGTTGCAGGCGCAGGGATATCGATGGATGGAAGTTTCCATTCTAAGAAATACTTAGGAGAGGCAATTAAGGAGGCAAAATTGAAATCAAGCAGTTCAGAGGTAAAAATGAAGATGCCGCCACTACTGAGAACTTTTGGTGCAGTGATAAAGTGTTTCCTATGAATTCATTCATGGGGCCGCATGCGAAAAACGCATGCGAATGGCCTACAGTGGGATTATCCATGTTATTCTCTATATGTGAGGCTACACCACAAAGGAGCGCAGACAATAGGGCGCAGACAAACGAGCGCAGCAGACAAAAGTGCGGAAGAAAAAAGAGCGCAAGACAATATAGTGCAAGAACATTAGAAGAGGCAGTAGAGTTCAAGGACAAATGAATGCATTTCGGACGTTACATTAAAGTCAAGTCAATAATTCTGTAATGTTAATCTGGACCTTTTAGAGTTAACTTTGACCTCATGAGGCATTATTTAATTGTTCGTTTAAAAAAAAACAAATGCATTGTTAAGTATTTTATTGGAAAATTTTCCATTCATGGAATATTACGGTTATTGTAAACAATTTGAAGGATGGCGATGGTATTTACTGAGTCCGTTGGGCTACCGTCGTTGGACGACAGTGTCAAGTTTATTTTAATAAGAGAGAGAAAAACTTTATTAAGTCACTGTTGCACAATTGCAATAGCTATACAGCTCAGTATACATACCATCAGTTTCTTAATTGACATAAATAAATTTTTAAATAAGTAAGTTTATACAACTAAAGTTAAACATATAAATGATGATTATAAATCTGAATTAATCCTCTTAGGGCAAACAGTAAAATGTCATCCAAGACTGTCTGTTTTATTCCAAAAGATTTAGCCCACGACTTGAAAAAACTTGTTATCGTGCCCCGTGCTCCTACATACAAACCAACGACTTCCACACTACGTAAACTCCATTTTTCCATGAAATACTTGACACAAGGCTCATAGATATCTTTTTTTTCCAAATCCACTGCAGTCGCTTGCTGCTCACTGTCCCCATATTCAAACCATATTGTGGGATCAAGAATATATCCAGTTTTAGAAGACGGGCAATACGCTATAATATCAACTCTCCTAGTTGACACATTTTCAGCAACACAATGAACTTCCTGCTCCACCACGTATCCTCTGTCAAGAAATGCTTTTGCTAGAATTTCACGAATACCGTGATGTCGATTGTCTTTTTCAAGATTTTGTAAATTTAAAAAATGTGTATTCAAAACAACCCATTAATACTTCAACTTTTGAAAGTATGTATTAATTTACCCCCTTCAAATGGCACCCTTACATAAACTGCCAAAATCATTTCTAATAGACGTGGATCGAATAATACGAAGTTCTGTCAAAGAAATTTTAGGGATTCCAACAGATACTCCTAATGCTATGCTGTACACTTCCAAAAACCTCAGAGGGCTTTCCATAACAAAAGCAGAATGGGAGGCATTTTTACAACATTATAACATATGCATGGTTTTAATAGGTTCCAATGATATGTATGTCCCATATGCAAAGGATCTTGAAGACGAATTAAATCAGTGTGAAATGGCATTAAATTTCAGCGATGAAGAATTAGATGAATTAAACAATCCTAAAGCAAAAAGTAAAATCACTAAAAGAATGCGCATCATGCTTCGTGAAAAAGAATTTAAAATTTGGAGTCAGATGCGGTTACGTGGTGCAGGAGTGTGCCAATTCAAAGACAATCCAAATGGCAACAAATTGCTGATGAATAAAAGTGGCCTTACTACTTCTGAATGGGTCACTACTTTAAAAATGAATGCTAATGTCTCTAGTGTAAGAGTAATTCCAGGAAGGAGCCTAGACGGAACCCAGTGTCGGCATTGCGGCGTTGAGAAAGAAAGTCTTGGCCATGTATTAGGTTCCTGTGTCCGGGGAGAACTCATACGCAGCAATCGACATCACAGTATTCGTGAAATTCTAGCAAAAGCATTTCTTGACAGAGGATTTGTGGTGGAGCAGGAAGTTGATTGTGTAGCTGAAAATGGGTTAACTAGAAGAGTTGATATTATAGCATATTGCCCGTCTTCTAAAATTGGATATATTCTAGATCCTACAATACGGTTTGAATATGGGGACAGTGAGCAGCAAGCGAATGCAGTGAATTTGGAAAAGAAAGAGATCTATGAGCCTTGTGTCAAGTATTTCATGGAACAACAATGGAGTTTACGTAGTGTGGAAGTCGTTGGTTTGTATGTAGGAGCACGGGGCACGATAACAAGTTTTTTCAAGTCGTGGGCTAAATCTTTTGGAATAAAACAGACAGTCTTGGATGACATTTTACTGTTTGCCCTAAGAGGATCAATTCAGATTTATAATCATCATTTATATGTTTAACTTTAGGTGTATAAACTTACTTATTTACAAATTTATTCATGTCAATTAAGAAAATGATGGTATGTATACTGAGCTGTATAGCTATTGCAATTGTGCAACAGTGACTTAATAAAGTTTTTCTCTCTTAGCCCAATTTCCACATTTCAGAAAACTATTTATCAAAACGTGTGGGTAATTTAGAAAATCGTTTACTTTTAATTAGCATTCATGTTACGCTTTAAAGTATTCTGAACAAGCAATACGCGTGCGTCGCATTGTGGAAACTTGCTGTTTACCTTATGTTAGCACTATAGACTATCTTCGAGGGCTTGTCATAGTCATAATAACATTTTTTTTTGCAAAGATTACGTTTAAGATTTTATATTTATCTTATTGTTAACATATCAATTAATTTTAACCAACGGCGCTTTTAAGGGCCACCAATTACTTCTAAAAACAGTGTTGACTCCGAAATGCAATCATTTGTCCTTAAACTCTACTGCATCCTCTGATGTTCTTACACTATTGTATAATTGTATTGCGCTCTTTTTTCTGCGCTCCACTGTCCTGTTCCCGATTTTTAGGAACACACAAACCTATGGAACCAGTTGACTTTGAAGAAAAAAGGAAACATCCATTTATCCAAAACGCTTACACAAATTTTCTCAAATTTTTGTTAGCCAACATCAGTAGTAATAGCAAAAATTTGTTACTAGAAAATAAAAACACTACGTTTCTATGAACCTACCACCTGCAAATCTCAGCTACTGGCCAACTGACCACACCAGACCAACAACTGCATCTAAACAAAACAATTATATAATAATACATGTATGCTCATGCAATCAATGCAATGCATCTTGTATTTATTATATAAACGAAAAAATAATTACCCTGATGTCATTTCGCTGTCCTGCATTCACCCTATATATGTATGTTATAGGTTACCTCATACTAGATTGAATTTACATGTGTAGGTAAACTGCATTTTAAGTTTTGCTCTTGTTTAGACTATCGGTAACTTATGTAAAATAACGGATTTTTCAAAATTTTCAAACCAAAGCCCACGTTTTCACCAATTCAAATAATATTTTAGAAAAATATTTCAACGCGTTTGTATAAGTATTTCTGGCGTTGTCGTTGACATACCAATGAAGTACTTTTCCCAGTTCAGCTTTCCTTTTGCATTTCCACACAGCGCTGCAAGTTATGACATAAAGCGAAACGAGAATTATATGCAGGTGAAGAGATGTTGTAAGTATACACACCGCCTGAATTGTCCCAAAGGGACGAAGACTCCAGTTCCAGTTTCAACACACGAACAAGATTTCAAATTCAAAATGCATTCAACGTAAACTTAGCTCTAGTGTACCAAACCAGGAACATTGCACAAAGTACATGTAACCTACGCATCGTCGGTGATAAGTCCTTCTGGCGTAAGTCCAGCGTAAGTCCAGTTTACAACTAAAAACTTTGTCTTAAGTCCATACAATTCCTAAAGTCATTCTGTCCGAAGTTCATTGAGTTAATAACTGCTGATGCAGCCAATTGAATGGACCTACGACACAGTGATTTTAAGAATCTAATGGAATTGCGACAACAAGATTATACGTAGCTGTGGACTTACATCAAAGTGACTCTTCACCGACGACTTATGAAGTCTTGGTCTCCAGTACGCGGATATTTCTAACAGTAAATAATAACTATAGCATAAGTAAATAAAGATGCATATAGTGCAACTTTAACGTGCTCCATCAAAAACTGAAGTTTGGCCCTGGTTAGGTTAAACATAGGGAGGTCTAGCAAAGCTGGACCCAGGGAAATATCGGTTGTAGAAGTGTGCCCCAGAGCGGGGGCACACTTTTTCACAGAATTTTGTTCTAGGAGGAAACATACAAATAACCAACAATTATAAAACCCCCAAAAAAATCAAAAACTCAAAAAAAGGTATAATTCAATTTAATATTTTCCTCAGAACATTTAACATATGGCATCAAGCTATGTATGCTCATCTATCTCACAAGGGAACCACGCCAAGTAGTACACATAGATTTTAAAACCACCCATTCTAAAAAATCAGGCTACTTTTAAATAGTACAGAACTAAAGTTACTCGACTGAATTTTGCGTTGTTTGGTCACAGTGGCCCGCCAAAGTTTAAAAAAATTCAAATTTTAATATTTAGCCACCATGGTACTTCTAGTTCGTTTCCGAGTTTGATAAAATTTCGTTTATTATGATCCTTAACCTGTTTACTAGAAAGAAATTTCAGGATTTTGAAAAATTCGATAATTTTAATTTTTTTGAAAAAAATCCAGAAAATGTGTATATTTGAGGCCTAATTTTTTAACACCATTTTAAACAAAAAACTTGAGAGATATAACCTTTTAAATATTGTCGATATGGAATGAAAGGTTACGCATGATTTGGCATTACAAAAACGCTGACGACGTCGAGAAATATTCGAACATGTATCAACTCCACTTTAAACTCATTCACAAGTCCAAGATCAACGGAGTGTCTCCGAATCGGGTGATGTACTTTTTTGTACGAACAATTCAAATACATACATCGGTTTATGAACCACGGTACTCAACCGTACCCTTCATTCCAGCTCACGATCAATGCAATTCATTTCTCGTATGCTATCTTCTATGAACAACTATAATAATAATAATGATTTATTGCCCACAAATTAATGGCATACATGAAAACAGCACCCATTAAGGTTATTCAGTACAATGAAAGAAATAACAGAATATTGAATTCCAAGATAGCAGGACAGTACTAAGAGCATTACAAACGAGTTAACTAATTAGTTTATACTGTTATGATGCTTATCTAATTTCATTATTTCTTCAGGTGAAAGTAAATTTAGTTGATTAATTAAAGTAGGAACAATTGATTTTGAGTACCTACTACGTTTACAGACTACAGATCGGATGTGATTTCTAGATCTAGTTGACAGATATGTTTTATTACAAGGGTTGAGGATGTGTCTCAACCTATTCGATTTGTACAATGGTTTGCCTAATTTTAAGCTAAGGACGGAAATACTATCAACTAGAGACTTCGTATTAAAACTTTCAAGCATTTTCCTATAATTTGTATTAGTTACACGTACTTTAGTGATTATTGATAAACATCTTTTTTCAATCCTAATAATTCTCTTCAACTCATTTTGACAAAGACTTCCCCCAAATGAGGATTGCATATTCTAATTGTGATCTAATATATGTTTTATATACATTCATTATTTCATAAAGCGAGAATCCAAATGGTCTTAATTCAAACCAACGCATATTATCACCAACTTACAATACATATCATATTATACTTTTAAAACACTAAAGACCCTGTGGGACTTGTCCCATGGTCCGTTTATTTAACATTCAATACTTTCACAAAATATATATTTTACTTTTAAGTAATTTTGGATAAAATTATATTACATAAGTAAGATTAGGAGTTCCGATTGAGACAATATACATAAACAATTTACAGTTTAAGTATTTACATTTTTCTACTTTACAATTCTGCATATTCAGTGTATCTGTAATTTAAGATCTTTACTATAGCAATATCATTTGACTTCATTTGTTTCTGCAGTGTCAAGCATTTTAGTATCATATGTTAAATATATCTTCAATATTACTCTGCATAATTAAATAACATAATAAATTACGCAGAATGTGCTGCATTGTGCTTCTGCGGGTTTAATAGTTATTATTATTCAAGTAATAAACTACAATAGCTGGTTACTGTAAATAAAGTATGCTTGTGTATACTTTTATAATATTGCGTACATTCTCAGTATTAGGCGCTTTGTGTAGACTTTATACAATTTAAATTTAGTTTTGCATTTTTTAAGATTATTTTATGCTCAATAATCTCTTGCTAGCTTTAATACATTATAATGGCTATGAAGGGTGGTCAAATAAAAATATTATATATTATTACATATTTTTGTTAGCTTTACCTCTATATGTAGAATTTGTTACTGTTTATATGAGAAGTTGTTTTTGAGACTTGAAAATTGTGGTCACAACGGTATGTAGTTTTGCAGGGTCCATTTATAATGGTCAGCAGTTGATTCTGTATGAACGTTTTGACTGTTGGGTTTTCTGCTTTGTACTGTTTTCCTGTTTTAACTAAAGCGTAGTGGATTTTGTTTTCAATTGACGTTCTGTATTGCTCGATGTAAATAATTGATGTACTTGGATTATTTCGAAGTGATGCTTTTCTTAAACAGATTGTATCTTTGTCGAGTACGGACAGCAGATGAACTAAAATAGGCCTGCCTTTTCCATCTGTTGAGTGTCGCAGTCGTGTTGCGGAGTCGCATTGAAAATTTTTCATAGATATCTGCCCCATAATTGTTTTGATGACGTACATTAAAGATTTAGCTGATTCATGTTTGTCCTCATGAATACCGTGAATTACAATAGGCGTAATAAACTTTCGCGGTTCAGGTCGAGTGGTCACGGATTCAGTTTTGAAGTGCTGTTTGAGTAACAGGAGAGTTTTAGGACATTTCGGTGGTAGGCGACTCGTTTTAGTTTGATTGTTGGTAGTAGTTTCAGGTTCTTCCGTTTTTGAACTTTGCGAGGGTTTAATTTTGTCTATGAGATTTTCAATATTTGAGATTTTTTCATCAGTTTTCTTTTGTTTCTTTTTGACTTTAACAAGCTGATTTTCAAGTTGATTGACGCGTTCAATAAGCGGTTGTATCACTGCAATAGCTTGCAATTTTAATTTCTGGAGTTTGTTTTGCATTGCATTTACTTTTTCAAGAATGGGCCTTATCATTGTAAGTGCGTTCTGCTTTGCTTCAATAATATCATGCTGCACACCCTGTATATCTTCAATATGGTCTCTAAAAGTAGTGTATACATACTGCTCAAATTCTTCTGCGTCAGTTAAATGATTATCGTGGTCGTCGTCCGTCGTATAATATTCTGACATTACAACGGAATTTGCAAACTTGCTTAAGCCACGTCACTGATTTAAAATAATTATTTTATTCACTATGAATTTATTAAATTTTTGTATTTTTTGGTTTAACAATTTAACTATTTATTACAAATGTGTAAGTGTTGGACTACAAAATGCAGCGTAAAAAATGGAGTACAACTATACAAATTAATTTAATGTACGATAAAATTAATGTATTTTCCCAGTTATATATTTGTGGAGAGTTTGTGGAGCAGTTGTTAGCGCTAGCGTGTCTCAATCAGAACTCTATCATATTATATAAAAACAAGGGGCGAAGCCCCTTGTTTAAGGGCAGCCTTAACAGTAATATGGAGCAGTAATATATCGTATATAGTGATATATGATTATCATTTTGTAAATTTTTCTTCTGCGGTAAATGTACACGCTTAAAAAAGATCTCGACTAACTTTTAGTTACCTTGAGCTAACACATTTTGGTGTAAATATCAACACGATTATTAGTTAATTTCAAAATTTTTGAAGGTGAGGAAATATGATAGCTGCGTTAAACACCGCTGTTTGTTAATATACCTACACCAAATAATGTTACAGTTGACCGAAAATCGTGTAAAGAATTTACACCGCCGTATATTAAGCTAAAGTAGTGCTGCAACTGTAAATGAGTTTTCTCAGGCCAGTGGTTAAAGAGGCCGGTACCAATTTAGAAGGTTGCGGGTTCGTACCTGACTTTTTGTATTATTTTTTAATTCAGTTAGCCACATAACTACTTCTTGGTTACACATGCAACACATAAAATAGTAAACTCAGTCTAACATATTACAGTGTAAATTCCTAACTAAAATTTGTGTTGACCACTGTAACATCTTCTGGTGTCGATGTTGGAGTAACACAAAAATAAGTTACAAATTAACACCTGTGTGATTAATTTGCTTATATATTACCCTCGCTCATGTTCTAGGGAAATGTCATGTGGGAAGCTTACTGAGAAATACTAGACATCATGACGTTAGAACTATTATTGCTAATCATTTGAAAACGCTTGATTGGATTGTGCATGAAGAAGTGACTGATGGTGCTTCAAAAAGGGTTGACATCATCTGCTGGCGAAAAGATCTACTGTCAGGGTACATTCTGGATCCCACAATTCGTATGGAGCAGTCATGTAGTCAAGCTGAAGAAGTTAATATAGAAAAGCAGGAGCATTATAACCCAGGCATTCCTTACTTTTTGGACAAGTACAAACTGAAGAAGTTGGAAGTGGTTGGACTTCTCGTTGGAGCTCGGGGCACTATAACTGAGTTCTTTGAATCATTTCGCAAAGAATTGCGTCTTCCATCAAAAATGATTGAAGAAATCGTAGTTGCTACTATTCGAGGCTCATGCCGAATCGCCCACAATCATTTATATAATATGAATTTATCCCATAGTTGATTTTAATTTGATCATTTAAATTAAAGTTATTGTTTGATATACAAAAATCATATTCACTTGTAAATAATGTGTTTTGTTTTTACTGTGTCTTAATGGCAAGCGTAATAGTGCGCCAGTTGTAAATAAAATTTTACTATCTCTCTCTCTTAGTATTATTTATTTGTGCTTATTTACATAAAAAAGTGCGCTTTTAAAATACTAACCAATTTTATTTGTACATATTTACATAAAATGAAATCCTGTTGAAATACTTGACCAATTTTGACTAAAAAAAATATACCATTTTGAAATCCTTGAAAATAGAAAAATTCGTAATATTATTTTTGCAGTTTCTGCTTCTTAGATGTTCTTGTGCAGTTCTTATTGCAATTTTGCGATTAGAACCCGTTTTTTCTGAAACATTCAAAAACAGTTGCAATAACACTAAACTTCAACAACACAAGATTCTGAAAATCACCTAGTTAAAGCCTAATTTATTACTAATCAAAAATCATTTCTCATCTAATATAAAGCTGACACTCATCACTGATACCAATTTATAAGCAATGAGGTTACACATAATTTTGTCTGGGCCGAAGTAAAAAAACAAATATCGGATTTTTATTTTTTTAAGGGGTTTAAAATATGTTGTATTTGGCCCAAATCAGCCCAGTACTTCAACAATGTACTAAATTATGTGAATAGGTAGAAATAATAATTGTGAAGACGGGAGGTGTAACTTTAACTTACTGTGCTTACTGCATAAGAAACTGAACAAACTTTTGCTGCATAAAATTAGGGGCCGGACACAAATGACGCTAGCGAACTTAAGCATATTTCTGGACCCACTTACCTCCAGCGTCACTCTCAGAAGCATAACATAAAAAACGACAATGCGTATAATAGTGTTATTTATTTGCAGCTGACCCACCTTCAAAGTTGGTGGCACCATGTATGTCCGACCCTTTATCAGCCGTATAAAATGAAAGAGTTTGAATTTCCCGCAAATCTCTTTTCGAAATTTAAAAATCGATATTTAGCCTGGATACTCATAAAGTTTGCATACAAATGATACATACATACAATGAAAGGGAGGCAAGTGGGCTCAGTGGTGCACGGTGCACGTCGAGATACGGGCTGTCGATGAGTGAAAAGCATATGTAGTAATATATTTTGCATACGAGATACCCTAATCCACTTGTCTTCGCGGAAATGTTTTTTCTGCAGTCTCTCTATATGCGCTGAGAGGAGGGGAAAGAGAGCTATAGTTTGGGATGGACAAGGAAGTAAGAAGAGGCTACATGGCGAGCGACTACGGAGATCTGTGAACAGAGGCATGTACTTTAGTATGTGAGCACTCTGACCGTGACAGAGCCGGGGCTTAATGTGGGAGAGAGATTCCCTTGCTCAAAGTGATACGCTTTCTAGAACTTGTACCATCCCTATACTGTATCCTCTCTTTCTCAAGTCGATTGCACTGACGGAGGACGTACCATAGAAAAACATCTTCATAATGTAGGCAAGGTGAAGAGTGGCAGATAGTTTCTCTGGCTATGGTTATGACACACCATGGAGATTGAAACAATATTCTGATTCCACTACGGCCTTGTTAAATAAACAGAAACTCATGCTTTCCTTATCAGGAACTAAAACTAGAGTCTCCAAGAGCGCGACATTTAAGATAGTCTGTCATTAATAGGTATAACTTCCCAAGTAAGTTTAGTATATTTACAAGTCAACGAGCCCCACTGAATGCATCAGTCTATGGTGTATTTCAAGGAGCAAAGTTGATAGAGTAAATTGTAAGTAGTGCGCGATAGGCTTCGGCCTGAAGGTGCTATACTACTATACATACATACATACATACATACATACATACAATGAGCTAAAACTAGCTCAATTGGAAAAATTCAAAATCATTTTCGTCTGTGTTTTGTGCTCGTGAATGGAAGCTGGTACATATTGGGCATAGTAGTTACATACATTTGACTGACTGTAGCTTCAAAGCTAAGTATTCTCCCTCTACGCCATTTGCTGAGGAGAGCTAAATCAACCCAAAGGGATAACATACATAGCAGAATCTGGCCTTTTATCAAGAATACCTGTACAATTATGAAGTTAGGGGGGAAGTAATAGCACCCCCTGTGCGTGTAAGTACCAATCTGATTTCATGTTTAAATCAGTTCAATCTACTGAAGTAATAAGTTGAAGTTAAAAATCATTGGCGTAATCGTATATTTAATATAAAGTATTTAACCAGGAATTGTCTTTTTTGTTTTGTTTATTTTAACTACGAGTTAACGTGACATACGTTGCCATAAATTGGATAATCTCTTGTTTTTAATATTTTATCTAAAATATTTTGGAATTTTTATGGAATCGTGACTGTTAAGAAAAGGAAAAGAGGTATGAGGGCAGGAGTCAGAATCTACAAAACTAAACCTCAGCCTAAAGAAGTAAGTAATAATACTAACTAAACCTACAAAACCTGAGAATGTAAAAATTAATTATAGTTTACCCAGTATATATTACTGCAATGTGGAGGCCATCTAGCGCTCGAATGAGGAACAGCAAATTTTTACTGTACTCTCAAACCAAATTTAAAATTTTTCCTTAATTTTAAAATTTCAACTAGTTAATCAATCAAAACTCAAAAGCTGTAACACTTATCAAATTAACAAGGATTAATACAAGTGGATTCCGATAGAAGCTGGGGAAAAAAAAGTTAAATAAGATATATTACTGTTTTGAAACTTGACCATGCCGAAGGAAGCTCAACTGTCGATATAACTGGAAGATACATACAGATACCAAGGCAAGTGGAACTAGTTCAAATCCAACAATATTCACCAGATCAACTGCAAAATCAAAAGCTAAGTTCTTTTTCTCACATACGTAGTCCGAAGGCTTATATATTCCATTCCGTTAAAAAATAAGTTAAGATATTAGCAACACATATATTTTGGTAGGTACTCCTATTAAAGAAATTACTTTAACCCGGAGCACGGTAACAAAGGCAAGGAAAAACTGATTCGACATGGGGGACCCGCCACCAGTACCTCCTAACCAAGAACAGCTAGCTACATACATCAACCAACTAATGTCACAAATGGGTCAACAACAGACACAAAAACTATCACAAATGGGTCAACAAATCACATCACAAGTCAACTCAAACACTGCAGCACAGCTTCAAGCCTTCAAATCGGATATCGTATCAAAATTCTCGAACCTGCAAAGTAATGTGAATTCGAAATGGCAAACTATGGACTCAAAAGTAAATATCTGTACCGCAAAGCAGGAAACGGACATGATTGATGTCAGGGCGCATCTTAATAATCTCAACCAACAATTACAAACTGCATAACTGAAACTTGGAGTGTTCGAACGTGAAAAACGAAGAAAATAATTTATAATAACAGGTCTTCCGGTGACTAAATCCGCTGCCGAAGAATCTAAAGCAGTTCTGGAAGGAAAGCTTGAATTACCAGATGTCAAGATAATCAGTGCAAGAAGAGTTAACAATAAAGATACAAGTAAACCTCCTCTGATTTTTGTGCAGCTAGCTGACAAGTTGGATGTCGCATCGGTGATGGGCAGCAAATCGAAACTGAAAGACACACTACCAGATGTCCGTATTCAACCGGGCCGCAGCAAGAAAGAACAGAGGATCCACAAACATCTGATGGAACAATACCGGATCAAAAAAGATAACTCAGAATGCACAAACGTGAAATTATTAGGGTATTTTTCTTTTGAAGCCGATGGTGTTAGGTACAAAAGTGACAGTACTTCACTTTCAATTGTGCAAAACTGACAGTCTCGGCCTACACACAAACACAAAACGGTAACTGATCTTTTAAAAATTGTCTATTGGAATGTACACGGTATACGAAATTTAACAGAACTTGATAAAACAGATTGCAAGGAAATAATTAAGCACGACTTTATATGTATAAGCAAAACTTGGATTGAATCGGAAAAACTTATTTTAGGTTGTAACTTTCAAAAATTTTCTAGTATTCACATTCCTGCTATCAGATTCAGTAATAAGGGTAGGCCATCAAATGGAGTCGGAATTCTTATAAACAAAACTAGTTTCAAAATCAACAGTGTCTTGTATAAAAAAAACAATATAATCTTGACAGAAGTAAAAAATTTAAAATCTCTAGAGGTATTTGTAATTGGTAATGTCTATATGAACACTAATATGTTTTCTTATGCTTGAATTGATTGATTGATTGATTTGATTTATTCAATTGTCAAAATATTCATCGAAATTAACCAATGATTTTCAAAATCGGACAATATAACAAAAACAAACTGCAATTTAATTAGTTAATATAATTTACATTTACTAGAATGCGATACAAAAATGTAAACAATTATGGCTACAGGGGATAAGACGATTTGATTAGTCAACTAATTTACATATTTACTGGCATTAATTTATTTTTTCTTGTCGTTTTTCTACTAACCACTTTGAAAGTTTGACGCGGTAATCACAACAAGTAAAGTCACGGAGGTCATTTGGAAGAGAGTTCCAGTTGTTAGTAAATCTTGAGATGATGCTGCACTTCCAAGTCTTGGATGATTTAAGAGCCGGTTTAATTTTATTTAAATATCTTAAGCTTAGGGCACTGTATTCGTATTTAAATAGGTTATTGTAAGTGGTAGAGTCAGAATTATATTTGAGATAATTGAAATGTACACAGAACTTACGGAAGCGGTGGAGTCTATTCTTATATGCTAAAAAAAAGCTGATTATTGGAGGAGACTTTAATGCACGAATCGGAGCGGAAGGCGTCTTAGATCACAAGCTAGTTGATGCCAGTAATTTATCTAGTTTGCGACTAAAATGTGATGAGGAAATTGACCCCACGGCTCCGTATTTTCTGGAATTTGCTGAGCTTTGCTCGCTGGCAATTATAAATGGTAGAGTGTCACCGGACATTCCAGCAAACTATACGTATGTTAGCGGGAGAGGAAGGTTAGTCATTGATTATTGCCTAGTTCATTATAACCTTATCAATATTGTACAAAAATTTGAGTGTCTTAATATAAATAATTCAGATCATGTACCTATAGCAATATATCTTATACGTGTAAGAGGATATTGCATGCCAAAAGGAGCAGCTAGCTGTAAGAAAAAAATTCGACTTAAGGCAGAACAAATTCAACTATTCAGTAAAGCTATGAACTCCCAATTAGCTGGTGATGAGGAACACAATAATGTAAATAAAATGAACAATACTATTATTAATGAAATGTTCACTGTCGCAAATAGACTAAACTATGTGTCCTATCGTATACCAAAGTTCAGTGTTAGAAATAAGCCATGGTTTAACGAAACTTGTAAGGCCTCAAAACTTAACATGCAATTATGTGGAGTACAATGTAAGAAACTTGATTTTGGGTTTGAGACTCAAATCAGATTTAGGGATGCAAAGAGAAAATTTAAGGAGGTCTGCAAAAAAGCTAAATCAGATTATTATGCGGAAATTAGAGACCGGCTAGCCAACATAAAAAATTCTAACCAATTCTGGAGCACTGTTAATCTTTTTAAGGATAGATTAAATAATAACCATACCAGCATAAGTATTATTCAATGGGAAAGCTTCTACAAAAGTATTATGCCGCCTAGGAATGTAGATAATGTAGACTTTTACGGGGTAGGAGATGAACATGTAGATAAAAGAATTACAATGTACGAGCTAGCCCAGGCGATCAAAAAATTAAAACTAAATAAATCGCCAGGACTGGATAGATTCTCAAACGAGTCACTAAAGGGTCTACCAACGAGTTGGATGCAAAAGTTACTTACGTGGTTTAATAAAATTATGACGGAAGAAAATTGCCCGAGCAGCTGGTCTGAAATCGAAATAATGACATTATTTAAAAAAGGAGATAGAAGTTACCCTGCTAACTATAAAGGAATCGCCTTACTGAGCTGCGTTTTGAAGCTTTTCACTCGAATATTGCTTGTAAGACTGACAAAATGGTCCACAACACAAAACATTCTGCCAGAGTCTTAAGCGGGTTTTCAAAAGAACCGTTCTTGCATGGATCAAGTATATTCACTGGCGGGTATTATCCATAACCATATTCGAGTCCCAAGTAGAAAAGTTTACGCTTTGTTTGTGGACTACAAGCGGGCTTTTGACTCAGTCAGTCACAAACTTCTGTGGTCCAAACTACACAGACTCGGGCTGAGTGCTAAAGTTATAAGGATTCTACGAAACATCTGCAACAATGCAGTAATTAAAGTAAGAACAGAACACGATCACACATCATCGATAGATGTCACGGAGGGAGTACTACAAGGTAAGCTACTGTCACCGCTACTATTTTCGCTCTTCATCTCAGACATGGATGAGTATTTTGCTGCAAATAATCTTCAAGGCCTAAGCATCAACCATAAGATAGCTATCTATATGCTAATGTACGCTGACGACACTGTCATACTAGCCTTTTCGGAAGGAGATCTGAAACAAAAACTTGAAACGCTGGAGCGTTACTGCAACAAAAACCAGCTAGCTGTCAATGTGGCGAAAACCAAAGTCGTGATATTTGCCAAGAGCCCTAACATTAAAGTGAAGTCCATCTTTAGATATCAGGGGGATCAAATTGAAGTAGTGAAAGAATATACCTACCTTGGAGTGCAATTTAACTCTTCGGGTGTCTTTAGTAAAGCAGCAAAATCATTTACTGGTAAAGCTTTGAGATCAAACGGCGGACTGCGGGACTTGATAAGCAGAAGTATATCAGATACCTGGGACGCAAAAATTAAACTCTTTGAATCAGTTTCGATGGCAACGCTTCTGTACAGCAGCGGCACATGGGGACTTAGATATGGTGATCAAATTGAGCCGGTTCAAACGCGTTTTATTAAATTAATCCTCACGCTTCCAAGAAATACTCCGGATTATTAAGTACGGCTCGAAGCTGGAAGATGTAAACTTGAAATTACAGTCCTAAGACAAGCTCTAATGTACTTAAGCAAGATACTCAAAATGGAGGAAACTAGAATCCCACGCATTGTGTACGAAAGACTTTCATATCTAGATAAATGCATACCAGAAAATGAGGCTACTTATAACTGGGTGACACAACTTAAGCAAAAGCTATCCATTCTGGGTTTTGATGAACTATGGCTTAACATTACTAGTGACAAAATCGAAATGGAACTTGACAACATCATAGAAAAAGCAGCGCAGATCTCTTACGAACAAGATGTAGAAAGAGCTATCCTCTCAAGTTACAATCCTTACTACATCTCGTATGCGGGAACTAGTTTAGTAGCTAGCTACCTTAACAAACGTGTTTCTATCATAAAGACTAGAATAATGGCTCAACTCAGATTGGCAAAAATAAATTATGTCACCTTTAGAATAAAAAAGACAAAATCAAATTAGACGCAGCAAAGGAGTGCAAAGCATGCAGGTATGGGGTACCAGACTCCTTAACACATTTTCTATTTGCGTGCCCAACGTTTGGTGAGTATAGAAGTAAATATTCTATACTATACTATACTGACATTAAATTAAATCATCTCTTGCAACGACAAGACGAACAAGTGTTACACAATCTTTTTTACTACATAAACTCTGTACTAGTTAAGAAATTGAACTATATAGGCTAAGATAGTAAATATTAATGTAAACACATTAACATTTGTTATAAGTAGATAGATTAACCGGTCAATGTCTTAGTATGTATGATGATATAGTTATATTCTTAACGGTAAAGTGGTATTATGTATGATGTCCGTTTTTGTAAAGCAGTATATTTGTACTGAGAGACCCGACATTTTAATAAAGCAATCAAACAATCAAACAAATCAAAACACAACAAATATTGTAAAATTTTTATTATGATTTGTGTGTGGGCCTAGACCCGTATATGCAATAAATCAATACATACATACATACATATTACTGCAATGTCACATCTTTAAATGATGATAAAATAGTTAGACTAGAAATAGTAGGTAGTAACTATGAAGTTATTATGCTAACAGAGACTTGGGGAAATGGAATTAAAAATAACAATATAAATAATTTTACACTGTATGAATCCATAAGAAAGGACAAAATTGGTGGTGGCACTGCCATTTATGTAAACAATAAGTTAATTTTTTTCACGGTATAATAATTTTACATTCCATAATGCTAAAGATTTTGAAATAACCTGTGTAATAATTAGACCGTATTATTTGCATAAAACTGTATCCGTGTTAGTGCTAGTATGTGTTTATATACAGCCAGCAGCTAGCATTGAAGCTTAATTAAAATTACTTAATGCCCTTATTAATATTTTTGAAAAACTTAATGCAAAATATGTATCACCATGCATACTTATTATAGGTGACTTTAATAGATGGTCTAAGGAACAAAATTTATGTCATACAACGAACCTTAAACAGTTAGTCAAATTTCAAACGTTGTTTAGCACTACGTGTGCCAACACTAACCCCTTAAACCTATTATTTACAAATTTAGAATGTTACTATAGTAAACCTATCCTAACATTACCGTTGAAAAATTGTAACAGGGCATACTGGTATTGCATTTTGCTCCCTCCGTTATTATAACAAACCTATTGCAAATTCGTGTTTAAAAGAGTATCGGGATTTCTTAGACCTCCACAAAAATTTGTTTGTAAAATACTTGTCCAAATCTGATTAGAACGAGTTGTATGCTACAAATAATATTGATGTCATGTGTTAGATTTTAAATATGCACATCAGTAGTGCGTTCAACAAAGCATTTCCTCTAAAAATCAAAACTAAAATTATCTAATCAAACATGGGTTACTAAGGAAATTAAAAAAATGTCTAAACAATTATTTTAGCAAAAACAATTTAACAGCGAACTAGTATATGAAGCTAATTAAAAATATGAAATGTTAATTACACAAGCAAAATTAAAATATAACAATAACATTTTAAAGCAAATTAGCAGTGGAAATAGTAAAGATTTTTATCGAATGGTGTCAAATGTGTGTAGTATCAAACCAAAATTGTCAACTATAGCTCAAATAATGCTAAACAATAACGATAACAATATTTTAAATACTTTAAATAGCATTAATAACCATTTTTAACAAATCAACACTATATATAGGCCAGTAGCAAAAAGTAATAGTATTGATACATGTTCTACTGAGCCACTCCAAATATGTGAATTATTTGTTCTTAAAAAATTAGATAAACTTAATAATAATAAGTCAAACATATTTAGTCCACAATGTGTCGTGAGGATTAATGTCCATATCAATAAGAATTTTAACAATTATATTGTGATCGACAAGGTCAAAAGCTTTCCTTAGATCAAGTAATACAACTATAACATAATGGTTTGGTAAAACTACAAATGTACGTAGTGTGTAACAGAAGGCTCTTCAAGAGATCATACCAGACACGACGTATATTTCAGTCGGGAATAATCAGCACTCTTTTTTATTCACATTTGTTGTGCCTTCTCAGGTACGAATACACACAATATTGTGTGAATTTACATATTTAGGAACGAAACACCTAATAATAAATTTCTAACTACATATTTTAAAAACTTGCAGAATGCATCAATAGCACACCAACAAATTATATGTTAGTTATAAGTATAAAACTTTAAAGTGCAAAACGCTTTTTAAATACTACCGAAGAGTGGAAAATATTTTAATTCGTGAAAAAGAAAATTATAACATTTTAAAATACGCTTGCCCAAAAATCCCAATATCTTCGTTCACAAAAATATCTGAACTGTTTTTTATTAGTTTATTATTGTGCAGTGAATTTGATTACGCTTTTAGTATCTTTTACAAAAACGTATTAAAATAAATATTATAATCTAATAGTAGTATGCGATATGATATGGAACATTTTTGACTTTGTATAGACTTGATTAGCTTCCAATCTGACCACCGTTGTATTATTATTAAATAAAGTGAGCAGTTTTCAGTGTTGTGTATACATATATCGGCGACCGGTTTCAAATTTAATTCCAATTTTCGTCAGGCCGTTAGGTCCATGAAATAACAGTGCTCATGGGATAAATATTTGTTTGTGTTGTTAAATGACTATTCAATTATCCAGTAAACTACGCAATATAGTTAATTGAAGAGACAGATTGTGAGCTATGTGGCAAAGAGAAAGAAGACATTTTTCATATAATGCTTCACTGCCCGCACTATAAACCCCCCGGACGAAATTTCTTAAACCACTAACCACCAGCAAACCAACAAGGGAGAACCTCACTAACGATCTTCAATCGCTACACGGATGCAAAAGGATTTAGACAACTCTTTAACTTTTGGGACAAGGCTCTGAAAATCCGAAACTTCTACCTCAGCTGTATTGAAGAAATATAACTCGTTTTCCACACCAACCACTACACACAATATAACTAGAATATCTATTTTAAAGATTGTTACATCATTTTTACTTTTTATCCATTGATTTTTTACTTATGTAATTATTGAAATGAAACTTATGCAATGTAAAACCAATACCACTCTACACTATACATACATTGACATACTATCATATTGACATGACCTAATTTTTTGAATCGCAGCTTTTAATAACTTTCCGCAGAACAACTCAGCAAAATACGAACAAGAAACATTTTATCCACAATTTAATATTAATTACCAAGGATCTTTTGATCACTTTTGTAAATACCTACTTTGTAAAAACTTAACAATGTTGTATGGGCTGACGCCAAATCGACACAATGAATAAATTATTATTTATTATTATTAATAAAGTTAATTAATAATTAGTAGCTGTAGGTTTTTAACTTTTCAAGTTCACTTGTCGGAGCTGTTATTAGGACTGTTGGGATTACGCTGTTAGTATCTTTTACAAAAACGTATTGAAATAAATATTATAATCTAATAGTAGTATGCGATATGATATGGAACATTTTTGACTTTGTATAGACTTAGGGGCTTAGGGGTTTGATTATGAAAAGAACTGTGACTAGCTATTAGCATACATTGTGTTACCGATGGAAGAATGGCTATTTGCCAAATTGGTCTAAATAACCCGTTAATAAAGTTCAATCAATCAATCAATCAATACACGTTAATAAATTGAATTGAATCGAACAATTTTTTAAAGAACAAAATAATCTAAACTGTTTTTTTCTTATAGGAAAAGTAGGTACTGGCATGTTTCCGTGGCTTCGCTGTGCCATTCATCGTCTACAATTATTATTAGTAGTATTATTATGCTATAATAAATAGTACCTACTACGCTGACATGGCGGTGGTTGGAATCGGAAGTAATTCCCATTTCATAATTCATTATATGTTTTACTCTGGAACTCCGAAGTAATGTCAGTATTGTTGTCCTGCATAAATATTTTACGTTATCCATGTTCTACACTACATATAATTGTGCACCTCATGACCTCATTCCTACCTAATGAACAGTATGAGACTCAGAGAGTGAGAGCGAGGTGAGGTAAACAAACATTGTAAGTAAGAGGGAAATATTGACTCACCAATTTTATTGGCCGAATAAGATACGAATGAATGTTGGCGCGGTCCTACGACTCTTTATTTTTTACGCCATGTCTCATATTGAGAAGAAATATTTTTTAAAAAATCCACGAAAAGTTAAGGTCGGTTGCCGGGAGTTGAACCCAGTCGCTCGTTTACGCCAAGCTTTAAGCCCTACTACTCATTCCTACCTAATCCTAGTATACCTTGAAAAGTTGCGGGATTTGGGGATTCAAATCCATAGCCGTCATTCAGTATGTGGTCTTATTCGTGGCTACTACTAATAATTAATATTCCTAAATAAAAATCTATTCTATTCTAACCTTACGTTCCAATTACTATCGCCTACCGTACTCTACTGACTTCTGTACCTTAACAGTGCCTACCTACATTGTTTTAAATGAACTCTAGTCTGGTATTACTTCCTTAACAACGACACATTGGTTTGTGATGAAAACAAAAAGAGGCGGCAGAGATAGCGGGGATAACCTTGCAAAAATGGCTTCATACACTATAAGCATCCCTCATTTTCTCTCTCTCTCTCTGTCGCTCGATCCCTCTCTATCTCTTTTGCTCCTTCTTGCTGTTCGTAGTTTTTATTTTTTTCTAATATTATTATGATGGAAAACTTGAAGACGAAGATGAAATTCGAATACGATGAAGACCTGTGTGAAGTTAGTAACTGTCATGTGTTGATGTGTGTGAAGGTTTGGGTATTTGTGTTCTTATACTGTACATATATATATATAGTCCTGCTATGCACATTTTCATAGGCATATGTACAAAAGTACAGGACGTCAGTATGTGCTAGGACGATTTAAATTTAGATGATGCCATCAGAGCCATTGCCATACCGTCATGTACCTTTAGTTGGTCGCAGCGACTCAGTTTTTGTTAGAGAGAAGTCTAGACATCCCTTTTGGTGGTATGTACCGAAGAAAGATGGAGACGATGGATCAAATCAATTTGAGAATGAAATGTCTCTCGTTAAACTGACTAGTGAGCAATCTTTGCAAACTATCTTTACGAACGGCAAGGGGAACAAGGTAAGGAGTTATTATGTAGACCCATACATACGTAGGCATGTATTTATTGTGCCTTGGAAATTGGAAATTGAAGTTGAATGGTCCTATGACGCCATTCCTCAACTCAACGGTACCCCCGTGCACTCCGTTTAGTAGTTACATATGTGCGCGGAGCCCAGTATTCTGTATTGTATTTGTATGTTTAAGGAACTACCAGCCTATCAAAATATTTTTGCATGTCAATTCAAAAGATACAATACATCCTCATTTTTCTCCTCCGCTTAATGATACGATCCTACGACTGAAAATTTAAGGGGCATCATATTATGACATATTGTGAGCAGTGAACAAAGTTCTTGAACTCAAACTAACTACTTTATTTACATTCGGAATGCATCAACTGTAAACTAAAAAATTCTAAACTTTAATTTCTAAATAACTGTATTAAGTTATGTAAGTATTTCCACTAATTTGCAGTAAGAATTACCGCTCTCCTCCTGCAAACTAGTGTGTATCAACTATTTCTCCAGCGCGCAAAATAATGATGTATGAAACCAAAGAGAAAGGAAAGAAATAGTAGGCATATAATATATAAGCACAGCATTTAAAATTTTCTCTCCTAAAATTCAATTACTTATGCAAACTCCAAAACTACCCAGGTAACTATGTAAATAATGATAATACCTGGGCATTCGCTACCAACTTACAATCCTAAGATCCATTTGATGAATATTCGCAAAAAAGTGTAAAACTTAAAAGAATAACTAAATGCATTTTAATTTTTGTTATTACAAGGTGTAAACTACTCGTGATTTCACCGTAAATCATTCTACTCACATACACTGCCCATGGACATCTAATGTCCTTGGCTTGTGAGTGGACAGCTAATGTCCGGGTAGCAAATGTCCGTCAACCTATGTCGGTAATGGCTTCATTGTCGGGTTGCAGTCGCGCACGTATTCCTGGGAAAGAAACATGAATCAACACTGTCGTTGCTGCTACTGATAAGCGCACAGTACTATACCTACAAACAGTTGACAGTTGACTGCCGAGGCAGTAACATCAACTCTGCCAAGTGGCAATTGGTGTGTTGTGTTTTGTTGAGAAACAAGATTAGGACATGGAAATAGTGGGCGAAAATCATTAAATTTTATTTATTAGTTTGAATAAAGAAAATCGACATCAGTATTCGAATACTTGTATCTCGAAGTGACTTTGAAAGTAAAATATAGGAATAATAATTATTATTTTATCTTCGAAACACAAACAGTAAGTGCGCCACCATTACTACACTCCTGGAAATATCTTAGTATCAGTAATAGTTTGAGTGCTCGGATAAAAGAAAAAGAAGATAAGATCATTAGATAAAAGTGGTGTAGGCTGAATAACATTACCAGTGCCGCCAGCTCAAACTTGTAGTCAGCTTTTCTATTGGAATCCTTCCTATAACTCCTGTTGGAAAACTTATTATCTCAGATCACCACCTTTGGACAAGGAGGTGATCCTGGGTGAAGAGCTTGGTTCGTGGTTCAAATCCAGGCTAAGGCGCATGCTATGAGCCAACTGCAAATACTTCAATTACTTCCCTCCGCTTCGCTTTTTACTAACTTTAAAAAAAAGTTGGCTCATTGCAACCACCCAATTTTGGTGAAATTATTTTGATTTTATTAAATATGCACATATATGCATATTATTGTGAATAAGTGCTAGAACTGGAAATTTGTGGATACAAATATAATCTGGCCTTGGTGATTGGAAGCCGGTTCTACCTGATTCTAGTGGAGTCTGGATTAAACCCGACAACAGCCTATATGTGTGTCGTGAGATGGTGTTTTGAGGGATATTACTGATGTGGCTCGGTGTTTCAACATTTACATCTGCAGATCAGCCTAAATCGACTCAGCGAGACCGTTTTTCTTCCTTGGGAGAGATTAAAGGCTATACTATAGTAGTGAAGCTTGAGATTAACCTGAAGTCATCATGGCACGACCCCAAAAATGCAGCAAATGCCATTTAAAATTTGGAAGACATCAACAGAAGACCTCCTGCTGCAACTGCAAGCTGGAATTCCACTCGTATTGCGTCTTTCAAAACACACAATTAAAATTGTATAGCTGTACTACAGATTTATGGTACTGTCAAAATTGTAAAAATAATTTAGTTGTAAGTGCTTGTTTAGGTTGTAACAATGAAGTCGTCCTATGCAATCAAGCTGATAATAGTAGTTGGTATTGCATGAAGCGTTTATTTCCAAGTCCTGATTTGCATAATATTACGGCTACTGATAGTACTAATAGATTGAGTTACAACATACCTAAAACAGGACTAGGTATTAAAGGCTTTAAAGTAGCTCACCTAAACCTAAACGGTTTTAATATTTCTAAAATTGAAGATGTACGTAACCTCTTACGAGCATTGTACATGACCCTATCACGCAATATTATTACAAAATGTAGTTAGTCGGATTCAGCACATTGGACTTACTAGGTAAACACATGTCCTTCTTCAGCCAACTGCTGTTTTCATTTTTAAAAAAATTTTAAAAAGATTTCAAAACGAGTCGAAAATAAAAACCAAATTTTTCTTATGGAATTTTGCATGCAAATTTTTTAAGAAAACGACCAAGGGTATGGAAATTATTCGGTTTTTAGGCAAAATCATACATTTTGAGATTTTGCGTATTTTTAGATTACCTGCATTTCTCGTACATAGAATGCAATATTAAGGTGCTAAAAGTGATATCTACAAGGCTAAATTTTAGGTCGGACCTATTTCCGCTTCTAATGAACACAATATCATGTTTTAATAATAAGAATAACGCCTTAAATTAGTTGGCGTATTAGTTGATATATTAGGTTGACATATATCCCTAAGATATGATTTTACTAGAAGGCATGCAGGGATCGTGCATAAATGACGTCATACAAATTTTACTATTTTAGGGATCCCCACTATCATAAGTTTAGAAATAAGGTTGACATACATCCTTAACATAGTATTTTACTAGTAAGCATGCAGGGATCGTGCATAAATGACTTCATACAAATTTTACTATTTTAGGGATCCCTACCATCATAAGTTTAGAAATTAGGTTGACATAATAATATATCCTTAACATAGGATTTTACTAGTATGCATGCAGGGATCGTCCATAAATGACGTCATACAAATTTTACCATTTTAGGTATGGAAATTTTTCGGTTTTTCGGCAAAATCAAAAATTTTGAGATTTTGCGTATTTTTAGATCACCTGCATTTTTCGTACATATAATGCATTATTTGGATGCTAAAAGTACAAGGCTCAATTTTAGTTCGGACCTATTTCCTTTTCTAATGAACACAACATAATGTTTTAATAATAAGAATAACACCTTAAATTTGAAATATCGTAGACATTTAGGATTGTATCATTTCAACAAAAGCTCCATGAGTTTGATACATCGTTTTTCGAAAATGCTCCATAACGTGCTGCATAAGCTGGAAATAAAAAAATCTGGCGCTTCGCGCCGGATTTGTTGTCCGGAGGGGCCCGAAGTAGATGCTGAGCGTACAGCGAATAATTGCTTTAATAAAGGAGTAGAACCCTATTGTGGCAACGCTGATACTACGAGAGCGCCTAACTCAACTTCAGCTTCTGCTTGAATTTTTAATTTGATAAAGTCGCAACAAATAACTGGGGGATTATTCAAATAATTATATTTAATTAGTATTGAACGATCCGTGTATGTATTCTTTTGTAACATCCTGCTTTCAAAGTATCTGTTTTCCTAATTTTTGAACACATGCAGAGCGGATCCCTAAAATAGTAATATTTAGATGACGTCAATTATGGAATACCCCAGTATGAATACTGGAAGCATTTCCTAATATAAGTACCCGTTTACCTCATTTTAAAACTAATGACAGGCGAGATACTTGAAATAGTAATATTTAAACAACGCCATCTATGAACGATCTCCGTATGAATACTAGTAAACTCATATGTTGAGGACATACGTCCACCTAATTTCTGAACTAATTACAGGGGAGATCTCTAAAATAGTAAAATTTGTATGGGGACGATCCCTGTACCTAAGCTTGTAAAATTCGATGTTAAGGATACAAGCTAACTTAATTTGGGAATAAAAGGCATTAGAATCTCAAAAATGGTAAAATTTGTATGACGGCCTTAAGAGACAAACCCTGTATGTATGCGTGTAAAATATTATGCTAAGGATATATTTCAACGTAATTTCTAAACTTATGACAGCGGGGATCCCTTAAATGGTAAAATTTGTATGACGGCCTTTAGAAACAAACCCTGCATGTATGCGTGTAAAATATTATGCTAAGGATATATTTAAACGTAATTTCTAAACTTATGACAGTTAGGATCCCTAAAAT